>JAVUPR010000232.1:600000-1108853 GCA_036785695.1 Gentiana straminea
TGGCTATCTATCAGAACCTTACACAGAGGAGGAGATTGTTAAAGCTCTTAAGCACCTACCAGGTAGGAAAAGTCCAGGACCTGATGGCATGCAGGCTGTTTTCTTGCATAAGCATTGGAATTTTTATCGGACAGATCTACTTCCTTTCTTCCTAAGTGTTCTTAATGAAGGTATGGACTTCTCTGATATAAATGATACACTCATTGCCTTAATTCCTAAAGTCCAACAGGCTACCACTCTTAAAGACTATAGACCTATAAGCCTAAGTAATACCATCTACAAGGTTATCTCTAAAGTTCTGGCCAACAGACTCAAAAGAACCTTGGGAAATATCATAGATCCAGCTCAAAGTGCTTTTCAAAGAGGAAGGCTAATAACAGATAATGCTATTGTAGCTTTTGAAGCCTTCCACACCTTAAGTGGAACTGGGAATTGTGGAAAGCATCAAATGGCAATTAAACTGGATATGATGAAGGCTTTTGATAGAGTGGAATGGGATTACTTGGAAGTTGTACTGAATCAGATGAATTTTCCTAGTGCTTTTATCAGAATTATCATGAAGTGTGTTTCCTCTGCTTCCTTTCAAGTGCTAGTGAATGGCCAACCTTCTACCAGATTTTGGCCAACAAGGGGTATAAGGCAAGGGGATCCTTTGTCCCCTTTTCTCTTTATTATCTGCTCTGAGGGTTTCTCTGCTTTGATTAAAACTTCAGTGCTCCATGGTTCCTACAATCCTTTTAGATTTGGGAAGGAAGGTCCTTGCCTCTCACACCTCCTGTTTGCAGATGATAGTATTCTATTTGCTAAGGCTGATATGAACAAGTGCTGCTGCCATCTTAGACATCCTGACTACCTATGAAGGGCTCTCTGGACAGAAGGTTAATCTTGCTAAGTCAAACATCTACTTTAATAAAGCTTTGGAAGACAATGTCAGGCTGCCTATTATTCAGAAACTGGAGATTCCTATTGGTAATTCTAATGGTAAGTACCTTGGACTCCCCTTCATGATTGGGAGATCAAGGTATGATGTTTTCAAGCACATAAAGGACAAGATCTGGAAGAAACTTAATGGTTGGAAGACACTTTTTCTGACTACTGCAGGAAAGGAGATACTTATCAAGGCAGTCTTACAGGCTATACCAGTTTATGTGATGCAGTGTTTTCTGCTCCCAAAGAAACTACTAAATGAGATCCTTGGTATGATAAGAAGGTTCTGGTGGGGGAAGAATGATAAAGATGGGAATTCTATGGCCTGGATTTCATGGGACAATCTGTGTAAGCCTAAAATTCAGGGGGGGTTAGGTTTCAAGAACTTGGAGTTGTTCAACCGCGCTTTGCTGGCCAAACAATGTTGGAGAATTGTAAGTAATCCTCACTCCATAGTAAGCCAAACACTAAAGTTCAAATATCACAAAAAGAAGTCTTTCCTGGAAAGTGACCTTGGGTCTAGGCCTTCTTTCCTTTGGAGAAGTTTGAGTGCAGGAAAGGAATTACTCTCTAAAGGACTTAGATGGTCTATTGGAAGTGGAACCTCTGTCAACATTTGGAGTCAGCCTTGGGTGCCTTTGGAACCTCACTTCTCCCTTTCAACTTATGGAAGGCATAGTCATTTTCAAACCGTGAACCAACTAATAAGCAATGGGAATTGGGACCTAACTTTGCTTTCTCAAATCTTTCTACCTCATGAAGCTGAAGCTATAAAATCTATCCCAGTAAGTCTCCAATCTAATTCTGACAAACTCATTTGGCATTATGGAAAATCTGGAGTATACACTGTTAAATCTGGCTACAAACTAGCGCAACAAAGACTGACACAAACTCAGACGAATGGTGAAGCCTCTACATCAAAAGCAAATGCCAGATCATGGAGTTACCTGTGGTCACTTCGAATTCCACCAAAAGTGAAGGCCTTCTTATGGAGGATTGCCACAAATTCTCTACCCATTGGAGCAAACTTGCTTCGAAGACGAATAGCGGACGGCATGTGCGGAATTTGCAATATGGAAATTGAGACTTGGACCCACTGTTTCTTCAAATGCAACTGGACTAGTGGAATTTGGTCTGATTACTCAGATATTCTGGGAATAGTAGACTTAAACCCGGATAATCTGCTAGATCTTTGCTACTTGATGGAAAAACACTCATATCCAAAGGCAGAGTTATTCTTTATGATCCTCTGGTTCACTTGGCTCGGACGCAATGGAGCTGTTTTCCAGAATGCTGCGCTGATGCCGCATCGAATTCTTGATAAAGCGACAATCTTCTTGGATGAATTCCACAAAGCAGCAAGCATCGATCTCCCCTCAAGCTGTGAAGGGATTATTCCAAATCGATGGATAAAACCAAAGGCAGGGACTTTGAAGGTAAACGTTGATGCAGGGGTACGAGGTGATCGTGGAACCGCTGGAATTTTGGCAAGGAACCAGGACGGATTGGTAACAGTTGCAATCTCCATGGATCTAGGTTTAGTTGCTTCGGTAGAATTTGCTGAACTTCTAGCAATTCTACATGGGATGAAGGAGGTAGCACGCATCTGGAGTGGTGAGGTGATGATTGAATCGGATTCGGCTCTGTGTATTGCCAGAATCAAATCGGAAGAAGTTGAAGATCAAACGGCGATGGAAGATTTAGCTGTAAAAATCCGACAATTGAAAAGGTTCTTTAGGAACTGTAGCTTTCAATATGTGAAACGACAATGTAATATCCCAGCTGATGGGCTTGCCAATTTGGGCTTTTCGATCCCTAATTTTCTTTCGGGCTATTGTAACTGGGGCACCCAACCCCCACAATCTGTAACCTCTGCGATTTTAGCAGATCTTGAATTCTAATTTAAATTGGTTTTCAAAAATAAAAACTAAATAAATATTTATTTATTTTTTTCTCGATCACCAAATTTGAATCTCGCGTCATTTTATTATACGAACTTCATTTTGGAAAATTTTCGTATCGTTGTGATCTTCGTCACGTCCTCTATCACGTCATAACTGTAATAAAAATAAACCACATGCCCAATCGTGACAAACACAGATAAAACACACACAAATCACCCAAAAATATCGAGATTTTCGACGTAAACGTCTTATCGTCTTGTGATTCAACTCGTGGTGAAATGTGCCTATAAAAACCACTCAACTACCCCAAAATCACATCGAATAGCTACAAATATGGGGTAAAATACCTGTGAAATGATAGCAAAGTTGACTCTCATTAGAGATCGATTTGAATTTCGGGGTTCGTTATCGAGCAAATGAGTTAGATCGTTATCGATCATTGTGATAGTACTATCTACTATGGCTCGATCGATCGTTATCGAGCGAAGGAGTTAAGAGTCGGGGATCGTTATTAAGAGATCGATTTGAATCTCGGGGTTCGTTATCGAGCGAATGAGTTAGATCGTTATCGATCATTGTGATAGTACTATCTACTATGGCTCGATCGATCGTTATCGAGCGAATGAGTAAAGAGTCGGGGATCGTTATTAAGAGTTCGATTTGAATCACAGGGTTCGTTATCGAGCGAATGAGTTAGATCGTTATCGATCATTGTGATAGTACTATCTACTATGGCTCAATCGATCGTTATCGAGCGAAGGAGTTAAGAGTCGGGGATCGTTATTAAGAGATCGATTTGAATCTCGGGGTTCGTTATCGAACGAATGAGTTAGATCGTTATCGATCATTGTGAAAGTACTATCTACTATGGCTCGATCGATTGTTATCGAGCGAATGAGTAAAGAGTCGGGGATCGTTATTAAGAGTTCGATTTGAATCTCAGGGTTCGTTATAGAGCGAATGAGTTAGATCGTTATCGATCATTGTGATAGTACTATCTACTATGGCTCGATCGATCGTTATCGAGCGAATGAGTTAAGAGTCGGAGATCGTTATTAAGAGCTTGATTTGAATCTCAGGGTTCATTATCGAGCGAATGAGTTAGATCGTTATCGATCATTGTGATAGTACTATCTACTATGGCTCGATCGATCGTTATTGAGCGAAGGAGTTAAGAGTCGGGGATTGTTATTAAGAGATCGATTTGAATCTCGGGGTTCGTTATCGAGGATTGTGATAGTACTATCTACTTGGCTCGGTCGATTGTTATCGAGCGAATGAGTTAAGAGTTGGTGATCGTTATTAAGAGATCGATTTGAATCTCAGGGTTCGTTATCGAGCGAATGAGTTAGATCGTTATCAATCATTGTGATAGTACTATGTACTATGGCTCGATCGATCGTTATCGAGCGAATGAGTTAAGATTCGGGGATCGTTATTAAGAGATCGATTTGAATCTTGGGGTTCGTTATCGAGCGAATCAGTTAGATCGTTATCCATCATTGTGATAGTACTATCTACTATGGCTCGATCGATCGTTATCGAGCGAAGGAGTTAAGAGACCGGGATCGTTATTAAGAGATCGATTTGAATCTCGGGGTTCGTTATCGCGCTAATGAGTTAGATCGTTATCGATCATTGTGATAGTACTATCTATTATGGCTCGATCGATCGTTATCGAGAGAAGGAGTTAATAGTCGGGGATCGTTATTAAGAGATCGATTTGGATCTCGGGTTCGCTATCGAGCGAATGAGTTAGATCGTTATCGAACTTTGTGATAGAACTATCAACTATGGCTCGATCGATCATTTTCGAGCGAAGGAGTTAGGAGTCGGGAATCGTTATTAAGAGATGGATTTGAATCTCAGGGTTCGTTATTGAGCGAATGACTTAGATCGCTTTCGATCATTGTTATAGTACTATCTACTATGGCTCGATCGATCGTTATCGAGTGAAGGAGTTAAGAGTCGAGGATCGTTATTAAGAGATCGATTTGAATCTCGGGGTTCGTTATTGAGCGATTGAGTTAGATCGTTATCGATCATTGTGATAGTACTATCTACTATGTCTCGATGGATCGTTATCGAGCGAAGGAGTTAAGAGTCGGGGATCCTTATTAAGAGATCAATTTGAATCTCGGGGTTCGTTATCGAACGAATGAGTTAGATCGTTATCGATCATTGTGATAGTACTACCTATTATGGTTCGATCGATCATTATCGAGCGAAGGAGTTAAGAGTCGGGGATCGTTATTAAGAGATCGATTTGAATCTCGGGGTTCGTTATCGAGCGAATGAGTTAGATCGTTATCGATCATTGTGATAGTACTATATACTATGGCTCGATCGATTGTTATCGAGCGAATTAATTAGATCGTTATCGGTAAGGATAGATCGATTTGAATCTCGGGGTTCGTTATGAGTTAAATGTAATATTAGAGTTAATAAAATTATTTTTTTATAAAAATTTATTTAAAGGGACGACATTATCGTCCCTTTAAACGAAAAGTCAAAATTTTTATGAAATTTTGGAGTGGAAAATTTGGCCGCCAAATATTTTTTTTTGGGTTTAAAGGGACGACATTGTCGTCCTAAAAAACTTATGTCATCCCAATAATAATATTTATAATGTTAATAATATTAATAGTATTAATACTTTAATGGGACGACAATGTCGTCCCAAAAAAGCGTGTCGTCCCATTAAACGTCAATCCTTAAATAAATCGGGCAGCCTTCTCCTTCTTCATTTCTTTCTCCTTCTTCTTCAGATAATCCGCCCCTTTCCCCCGGAAAAAAAAAAAAAGAAAATCCGCCCCCTCCTTTAACCACCCGCCCCTCCCCTCCTCCGGCCACCACCCCCCCCCTCCTTCAACCACCCACCCGCACCACTCTTCCTCCGGCAGCCACAACAACAACAGCGCCGCCACAGCTCCACCCACACCACTTTTTCCGGTAAGCTTTTTTTTTGTCAAATTAGTTGCTTTTAGCTTTTTTTTTTGTCAAATTAGTTCAATTGTGACCTAGATTTTGACCCAATGCATTTGCTTTTAGCTTTTTGTTTTGTCAAATTAGTTCAATTGTTCAATTATGTCAATTTAGCTTTATTTTTTGTCAAATTAGTTCAATTGTGACCTATATTTAGTTCAATTGTGACCCTAAATTGGTGAATGGTGTGTAGTGAGTGTAGTGTAATTGATAGTGTATGGTGTAGGTAAGCATTTTTTCATGTATATGTTCATGTTGAGATTGATTGAGGCTTGATTGTGAGATTGATTCTTATGGTGAGATGTATTGGTGTAGAAGGACTTGGTTATAAATTTGGTATTGTTCGATTGTAGTAAACTTTGGTATTGTTGATTTGATATTGTAGTTTTGAGAAGTTGGGAATTTTGTTGTTGGTAGTAATGAAATTGTCCATATTGATGGTTTGATCGTGCATGAGGGTGTTGTTCCTACCCAAAATGGTACTGAAAATGGCTCTGTTTTAGAGACCATTGTTATTGGAAATATTGATCACACTTACACTTAGAGTGAAAGTGTTTTAAGTGTTAAAAGTCTGTCTATTTTGATTTCTAATATGTGGTATTGGGAAGCTTTAACAATCTATCATGTCATCTTCGAAGGAGATTCGATGATGATTTTTCACAAGCTCTTTTCCAATGCCATAGGTTTTGTTAGGATTGGGTAGTGTTATTGATGATTGTAGAAGCCTTATTTCATGTTATAGTCGTCTATTTTGATTTATCTTTTAATGTTGTGTGTATCTTTTTCTCAGAATGAAGTAGACATAAGGACCAGATATATGAAAGAAAAACAAATTCAAATTCAGAGTATACAATGTTTTTTGGGTAGTAGATGTACTATATAGTTGATTTACTTCACAATGAAATAGTATTAGTTTTTAGGCTTTATTGTTAAAAAGGACAAAATAAGAGTGGAAATGCGTAAAAAGGACAGTGGAATTTTTTATTGGGTGAAAAGGACAAACCAAACAGTGGAATAGTGGATTCCACTGTAAAGACAATGCAACCAACAGTGTATTTTGAGTAACAAACAGTGGAATTGTCCTTTAACACATGATTTTTTTTCCACTGTCCTTAATCCTATTTTTCAACTTTTTTTTTGTCCTTTATTACCACTCCCCCTAGTTTTTAATGAAAAAAAGTATACTATATTAAGCGAATAATAAAAAAAGTATACTCAAGATGAAAAAAAAGTATTCTAATGAAAGTAAGTACTAACTTTTTCTTGTGGCTTAAGTGAGATACTAAATTTTTCTTGTGCCTTAATGAAAAAAAGTATACTAATGAAACTAAGTATACTATATTAGTAGAAAATTTCATTAGGTCTGCTCAATAGAGCACATTTTCCAGTCCCCAGCATGTGGTATTAACACCTAACACATATGGTATTAACTTTTTCTTATGCCTTAAGTGAGATACTAACTTAAGTAATTGTGGTATGTCAAGTTATTGTGTATCAGTGATTTCAAATGGAACAAGACAAGTCATGGTTGTATATTGACAGAATGAAACCCGAGTTTGATAAAGGGTTGAGAGAATTTATTAAATACGCACGGCAATTTCTTAACGGTGAAGGTAAGATTCGTTGCCCATGCAAAAAGTTTTTCAACATTGGTTTCGAAACTTTGGAGGACGTGTATGATCACTGTTTCATTTGGGGATGGGCAGCTGGGTATACAACATGGTTTCACCACGGTGAAGACGGTGTATCCCGTAAACGTGCACGAACAACACAATTGGTAGTTGAATCCGGAGACGAAATGGCTCCAGTTATAAATGATTTCCTTGGTAGAGCCTAAGAAGTTTTACAGACAGAGGAGGATGGCAACATTGATGAACTCCTCTCCAAATTGCACGAACATGTTTATCCGGAATGCAAAAGCTCATCCGCCTTGAAGTTCTTAGCGGATTTAATGCATATAAAAGTGTTGTATAAGTGGCCAAATGAAAGCTTCGACGTTCTTTTAGCGAAAGTGAAAGAAGTTTTGTCAGAAGGGTCAAATTTACCCGATGCATTCTACAAGGCAAAAACTGTTCTGAACAAATTGGGTATGGGGTATGAAAAGATCGATGTTTGCTTAAACAACTGTTGCATTTACTATAAGGAGACTGCTGACTTACAATCATGTCCAGTGGGCAAAACGAGCCGTTATAAGGAGTCTAAAGGAAAAAAGGTAGCTCAGAAAGTGCTACGTTATTTTCCGTTAAAGCATCGTTTGAGACGTTTGTATGCTTCCCGTCACACAGCTCAGGCAATGACATGGCATAAGACGGGGCGTTCTACGGATGAGGATGTGATGAGGCATCCAACCAATGGTAAAGAATGGAAATAATTCGACGAGCAACACCCGGACTTCGCTATCGAACCTAGAAATGTACGTCTCAGTCTGGCTACAGATGGTTTTTGCCCGTTTGGTACTACGAGTCAAACATACAGCATCTGGTTTGTTCTAACACAAGTGTTGAATCCAGCACCATGGGTTTGCAACAATGAACTGTATAAACACATGTGTTTACTTATCCCAGGACAAGAATCCCCATGCAAGGACTTGGACGTTTATTTGAGGCCATTGATTGATGAATTGGAAGAATTGTGGTGGTCACAAGGGGTAGTTGGGAGTACAAATACTACCTTGCTTGTTATGATAAGAATAGACCTTAAGAATTGAGTTTCTTGATAAACATAGTGTGATCGAGTTGCATTGATGATATCCGGAGCTTTAACCAGAAGAGTGAGTTTTCCAAACCAGGCTACTGGGGATTGCTTCGAGCCATATAGAGATTTCCCGAGTTTGCATACCTTGCCTTGAGTGTGGGGATTGACAAAACCGGGAGGTACATTCATGTGACCTCCCATAAAGGTCACCATTGAGAAAAGCATTTTTGATATCCAATTGGTGAAGAGGCCCGTCAAGTTGGACATTCAGAGAAATCGTACACGACGTGTTAAGCTTTGTCGGTGCAAAAGTTTCTATATAGTCAATGCCATAAGTTTGAGTGAACCCTCGAGCCACTAGTCCGGCTTTATACTTGTCAATTGTACCATCGCATTGTATTTGATGGTGAATAACCATCTACTGGACGTCTTCTTGCCTTTGGGGAGAGTTGTGAGGTCCCAAGTATGATTATCTAGGAGTGCGGTCATCTACGTTTTAACGGTTATGTTTACGGTGAACGATTTTCCCACTCGTAGTTATCTCTCGTTGGTTGGACCGGTCAAGGATATAAAGCATGTCTAACTTGCAAAATGACGAAACACCTTCGGTACGGTTAGAGAGTAAGATAAGTCGGACATCGTAGATGGCTACGGGCGGACCACCCGATGTGAAAGAATAAGGGGTTTAACGGTAAAATCGAAAACATTAAGCCCTCGAGTTGAGAAAACCACGGAGGAAATTCTTCAACAAATTAGTAACCTTGTCCGTAGTTTTGAATTTGAGCTTCAAGTTCGTACACTTCTGATGTATTGTCTTTCTTGGAGTAAAGATCTCTGGCATTGTCCCAGATTTCTTTTGCAGTATCATACATCATAAAGTTCTCACTAATCTCTTTTGTCATTGATCTTGTGAGAATGGTCATGACTTGATTATTAGTAGTATCCCATGCTTCAAATCCTGGGTCATCTTCTTCAGCAGGGGCAGGTTTAGAGCCGGACAGGTATCCCATCTTACCTTGTCCGAGAGATGTACATTTTCATAGACCTTGACCACGGCAAGTAGTTGTTGCCATCAAGTCTATGATTTGTATATGAGGAAGATTCGTTGACCCCGTCTCGCGCACGAGGGCACTGAGTCTATCGAAGAAGAAGAAATGTCGCTTACGGTAGACATTTTCGAATAGGCTTTCGCGAAAGAGTTTGAGAAAGTAAATAATACTGGTAGGCAAGTGAGTATAGAAGAGACATAAATTTAATAAACCCGAATGTTTGCCGGGGAAACACAAAGAGTACGGTGGTAAAAATATTAAGCGTCTAGAATCTTGATTGAGTTGGATGAAAGACACCATACGAAATAGATTGCCTTATTGGATGCCTTAGAACCCAATAAAAAAACTCAAGTACAATCTAGATGTTATGCACATTGACAAGAAGGTGTGTGATAGCTTATTGTCTACGGTATTGAATATTGATGGTAAGACCAAAGACACTATCAAGGCACGTAAGGATCTAAAAAAAATGAAAGTGAGAAAGGAACTACATGTGATTGAACAAGGCAATAAGACCTTAAAACCGCGTGCTTTGTTCATGTTGGCACCAGAAGATCGGACCAAATTCTACAATTTCTTAACAAATGTTCGGTTTCCTGATGGTTTTGCAGGAAACCTAAGAAAGAATTTGACTGGTAAAGACAAATTTAGCGGGCTAAAATCTCATGATTTTCATATCATACTCCATAGACTTTTACCAGTTGGGGTACGAAAATTTTTGAAAAAGGAAATTTCTGATACTATCATTGATTTAAGCGATTTTTTAAGATTGATTTGCCCGCGCACGTTGAGGGTTAGTGATTTAGAGAATGCAAAAGAGAAGGTTTTGGAAATCTTGTGTAAACTAGAAACGATATACCCACCGGCATTCTTTGATATTTTGAAACATGTGATAATGCACTTGCCTGAAGAAGCGATTAGGGGTGGACCTGTTCATTTGAGATGGATGTATCCGATTGAACATTTTCTAGGTAAGTTAAAGAGGTATATTAGAAATCGGGCCAGGCCCGAAGGATCCATCGCAGAGGCATACGTGGCTAACGAGACCTTGATGTTTTTCTCATTGTATTTTTCGAGAAATAAGACAAAGTTCAATAGGCCCGAAAGGAACTGGGTTGAGAACGAAGATACAATCAAGAACCGTATATCAGTATTCAAGAATCCTTTTTGATCAATAGGATCGATGAAATGCTTGACATTCAATACTACTTTGAGAGAGAAGATTCAGTGGTATGTCTTGAAAAACTACCATGAGATCGATGAATACCTCATGTAAGTGAGCAATCCAATTGTTAGCACTTTCCACCGGATCTTTTTCAACGGTCAAATCCTATCAGAGTTGTGTGATGAATGCTGTCAGTTTCAATGCACAAAAACGGGATCGCACACGCACAACTCAAAACAGTGGGGTTGCTGTCAAAGGGATCGAAGGCACTACATGGTATGGAGTCTTAGAAGACATATATGTCGTAAGCTATCCAAATCATAACACTGTTGTTCATTTCAAATGTACATGGTTCGATACTAGTCCGGGTAAGAAGGGTGTCCGTGTATATAAGATACAACAAGTATACTCACTACAAACACCTGGTACGAAGAGGAGCCATTCATTCTTGCTTCACAAGCAGAACAAGTGTTCTACATAGATAATTTGTATAACGGATGTGACTGGAAATTTGTTGATCATTTTCAACACCGTCATATCGTAGACGCACCAAATATTAATGCTGATGTGGTTGTTGATGATTTGGTAATCGACGAAACAACCCATGGAAATTTCCAACTTGTTGTTGAACTGCCACCGATGGAACCGTTATACATGAGTGCAAATGATGTAGAAACACAGGTTGATCAAAACGATCTCGCTTCAACAGATGAAAACGATGAAAACGATCTCGATCAAAATGAAAAGGATGGCAGTTACGAGTATGCTTCAACAGGTTACAATGATGATAATAACTGTGTAGATGATGACATATACGACTCGATCCTACCAAACTATGCAAGTGATGATGAATGATGCTATAAATCTAATATTCCTTTAGTAAGTTCATTCAAATATACTTGAATTTAAAAATTATATAATAGTAGTGCTTTACTTATACTACATCAACATAAATGTGTTCTTTATATCAATTTTTTATTATATTCAAATACTTGATCATATAGGTGAATGGCTTGCGCGGGATCGGCAGGAGGTTCTCAACCACCGCACGAGCATCCATTTAGGCTACCGGGCCAATGCAAGGTCGACGGTAATTAATTAACTTTCATTTTTTTGTCTAGTATGATTATTCTTATTTCGTTGAATTAACATTGACACCGATACTATAGATCATATAGCAGATAATGAGGAATTGATACCACCAGCTCCATCCCCGAAAAAGAAGCAGGGTGAACGTGGACCTGCAAAAGGTTTCAGCGTCCAAGCCTCAAGAGAAAGTTAGGGGGCTTGATTCCTCTTATATGGGATCCTAGATTTCCCAAAGTTCAGAAGGTATTGGGAAAATACGTGAAGGATTTTGAGTCCGAGACAGGTAAAGTCGTGAGGTCCCATGTTCCCTGTTGCGTCCCGACCTGGCGAAAGGTGGACGACCGACTTAAACAGTTAATTTGGGAAGAACTTCGGGTACTTAGCTAATCAAATTGTTAACACTTTCAAATTGTAATTTTCATTATATTAATTTAGATACCAATCGTTTTATTTCTCGTGTTTTCAGGCATCGTTCCAACCCCTTGAGCCTATTCACCGCAATGGCGTGCTGAAAAACGCCGGTACTTTATTCAGAAAATGGAAGGCTAGACTAAGGGAGGAGGTAGATGAACACAACAACAAGGGGTTTCCAGGGCCTTGTCCCCGACCCAGGGATGTGTTTTCACCACAACAATGGGAAGCGTATCTCCACTACCTTAGTAGCAATGCATTTAAGGTAAAGCTTTTATTCCATTACATGTGTTATGTAGATTCGATTATTATTACTTGTTACTGGTTATATATAATACACTACCATTTTTTTTTGCAGAAAAGATCTGATCAGAATAAGAAGAATCGCTCCGGGAGTAAATATGTAGGCCGCCAAGGACGAATGCCTATGGCCATAGTTCGATGTGATAGGTTAAGAAGGGTAAGTATTATGAAAAAAAAATCCCTATCACTTCATTTTTTTGAATTTTTATAACTAATACTTTTGTTTTTTCAAGGGTAATGTGAGTCTGAGTGATGATCCTACAGGGCAAGATCCTATCCATGTCTGGGCGAGCAAGCATAAGAATGCTGACGGCTCGTTTCTCAACAGTGATGCGGAGGCTGCTTACGTAAGTGATATACGTTGTATATATTTCAATTCAATACGTTCACATTTTCCTTTTCCTTATATTAACTGCCAACGATATATGTTGTGTTTAGAGGAGGCTGGAGGAATGGCGTGCTATGATTGCACCAGGTCGACCGATGACTTTTGAAGAAGAGGAGGCAATCTTTCAGGGCGTCTTAGAAACTAGGCGAGATTATTTGATTGGCCGTGGCCCTACGCAATCTTCCGTATCCAATTCATCACAATCGTCCCAGTCTTCATCATCGTCATCTTCTTACCACCAAGAATGCAATATGCAGATTGAACTTAGAAAGTCTCATGATCGGTTGCGAAGTTAACCAAAAAACAAGAGAAGAGAAACAAAAAACAAGGGGCTCTTCTCAAATTGTTGTTGAATAATATTAAGGATAAGCAACCGGATATGCAAATAGAGGTTAGCTCATCATCTTCCGACGAAGATGAAGACGATTCTGAAGATGATTCTCAAGTTGATCTTGACGATGATGCGTAGACATTCTAGAGGAGACTATTCTTACTTTTGGAAACATTGTACAACTTTGTATTTTGCGTAACATTTTATGTTTATGCATTTTGTTTTGTTATGAATCCCCTCTTATAAACAGTGTTATTGATTTTGGATCAAACATGATTGGTTTGATGTAAATAGCATGGGAGACCATGCGAAAACAAAAAAAATATTAAAGTAAATATATTTAAAGGGACGACATGTCGTCCCTGTAAATGAATTTCTGGAAATTTTATCTGTTTAAAGGGATGACATGTCGTCCCTTTAAATAAATTTCTGGTAATTTTATCTGTTTAAAGGGACGACATGTCATCCCAACAAATATCCTATAAAAATTATTTTTTCCTAAATTATTTTTATACAATTATTTTTTTCCCAAATATATTTTAAGGGACGACATTTGTCGTCCCTTTAAATCTTTTATATAAAAAAAATTGTTTTTTCGTATTGAATTTTATTATAAAAACTAAATGCAAATTCTTTGAAGGGACAACATTGTCGTCCCAAAAAACATTTTTATAAAAAAATAATTTTTTCCCCATAATTATTTTTTTAATAAAATAAAATGCATCATGTTTATAGGGACGACAATGTCGTCCCTTCAAAGAATGCCATGTCAGCACGTTGAAATTTCTTAGAAAAGTTCGTTCCACGTCAGCATATATTTTAAGGGACGAGTTTGTCGTCCCTTTAAATAAGTCAGTTGTTTAAAGGGACAAAGCAGAAGGTAAATCTTTATAGGGACGACGTGTCGTCCCTTTAAACATTTTATGGGACGACAATGGCTTTAAAGAGACGACAAATTGTCGTCCCTTAATTAAACAAGGTGTTGTTAGCAATAGTGGCACATCAGCAGAATGGTGTTGCAGAAAGAATGAATCAAACCCTTCTGGAGAGGGCAAGGTGCAAGCTCTCTAATTCTGGTCTATCAGTGAGATTTTCGGCAGAGGCTGTTAATACAGCTTGCTACTTAATCAATAGGGGGCCTCACACTGGGATCAAACTTAAAACACCACTTGAAGTTTGGTCAGGAAGGTCAGCGGACTACTCTGGACTTAGGGTTTTTGGAAGCACTGTCTACTACCATGTTAGTGAGGGGAAATTGGAGCCTAGGGCCAAGAAGGGTGTGTTTGTTGGATATGGAGATGGAGTTAAGGGGTATAGAATCTGGTCATCAGCTGAAAATATGGTTACACTCAGTAGGAGGTAGTCTTTGATGAAAACTCTATGCTTAACTCATTAGTGAGGGCCACATCTGAATCTGAAATTGGATCTGAGACTGAGAAGGTTGACAAACAGGTGGAGCTTCAAGTAGAGTCTACCGAATCAAAATTAAAGACTCAGCAGGGGGTGGTAAACAATCAGCAGATCCAGAGCTGGATCCTAGTCAGTATGCTGAACAAGGGTCAGCAGACACTCAAACAGCTGATGTTGGTCAGCAGGGTATAGCTCTCAGCAGAGCTAGGAGGACCAATATCAGACCTCCAAGAAGATATGGATTTGAGGAGGATATGGTTTGATATGCACTACATGTAGCTGAGTAAGTGGATTGTTTTGAACCTAACACTTCTAGGGAAGCTGTGACATGTTCTGAGGCATCCTAATGGCTTGCTGCCATGGGCGAAGAAATGGAGTCACTTCAGAAGAATGAGACTTGGGATCTGGTCAAACAACCACAAGATAGATGGGTGGTCAGCTGCAAATGGATATTCAAGAAAAAGTGGAGAAGATCAGCAGTGATGTGAATCCTGCTGATATGTTCGCTAAACCAGTTCCAAGGGGCTAGTTTTAGTTGTGTATGGACTTGCTGAATATCCAAAGCTGTTAATCTGAATCTGGGAATACTCAGAAGATGTTGGGGGTCTACTAAGGTATTCAAATCTGAAGACAAAGAGGAAATCTGGCACTTGTTTGTGCATCTAGCACTTCGTTGTGCATCTGGTCAGTTTTGCATTAAGTTGAAGTCACGGTGGAGATTTGTAATGGTGACTTAAACTATTCTACTGAGTCTGGTCTGCTGAGTGTGACATTCAGCAGAGTCTGTGGAAACTGTGGTGGTCAGCAAAGCTTGAAGCATCTGCTGAATCTGGTGTCCGTTTGGGGCAGCAGCAGAGTTAATCAGTCTGTTGAAGTTGTGTCTGCTGGTACAGGGTAACAACAGAGTGAAGTCTGCTGGTTCACAGCAGACTTAAGGAACATAGTTGCATGGTTTCCTAATTCTGTGAAGTTACTTCTGGGGTATTTCAGTCATTTACTGGGTTGACTAGTCAGTTAGGGTTGATCCCAAGCCTATAAATACCGTTTGTAATACATGTAATTGTAACTTTTGGTGAATATCCTCGTTTGTCCGTGGAGTAGTCGGCACATTGCCGGAAACCATGTTAAATCTGTATTCTTCTGGTTTTTGTGTTTGTTTGCTTGTTTATCTTTATCTTTACTCAAAATCACCATCAATTCTTTATCGATCCGTCATAAAAACATATATAGTGGGTTGGGTGGATATTATGACGGGTAGACAACACATATCCATACCCTACCCGTCCCACGACGGGTTTTGGAAATGAAACTCATACCCCCCCTACCCTAAAAAATACCATATCCTAACGGGTACGGTCGGGTGGATAAAAACCGGATTGGATCGAAATTGCCATCCCTAGCAATTGAGCAGCGCGTGGGTGTGTTTGTTTGTTTGTTATCTTTTTTCATTTCCTTTAAGTTTTAAATTTTTTTACAAGTTGTCATTTTCCATGCAAAAAATATTTGGGTGACCTGTTATTTAAAAATCTTTCAAAATGTGTTCTTTCTCCTAATTTTCTATAAATTTTATTGTTTATAGGCTAATATTTAGGCTACGTTGTATTCCATATTAGAGTACTCGCATCAGTGTCTCTTGACAAATTCTCTACTTTACAGACTCAAACACTATTTTTCCATGTTTTACAGAATCTCCACAAATGGTCAATTGCATTAGAATCTCTACTATTAGCATTAAAATAACTACAACTCATAATAAATATGATATATATATATATATATATATATATATATATATATATATATATATATATATATAACAGTAACAGCTTTGGTGGTACAATGGTACCAAGCAAGGCATATAAAGTTTATGACCATGCAATTAAATGTTTTTTGAAAATTTCTGAAAATAATGAAAAGAAAGAAAAAAAATTGTTTGCCTAATTGAAAATATGTAATAAAAAGGATAGATAATAAAAAAACATAGATTTTTTTTTTATTCAAACATCAAAATGACAAATACAACAACCAAATGATTTATATTGAAAAGTGGTGAAAAGAAAAAGAAGAAGGGAGGAAAGTTGGAATTAACCATATAAAGTTTATGTCGAAAATAATGAAAAGAAAGAAAAAAAATTGTTTGCCTAATTGAAAATATGTAATAAAAAGGATAGATAATAAAAAAACATAGATTTTTTTTTATTCAAACATCAAAATGACAAATACAACAACCAAATGATTTATATTGAAAAGTGGTGAGAAGAAAAAGAAGAAGGGAGGAAAGTTGGAATTAACCATAGACAATCAACAAAAGTTGAATGTCTCTTGTGAGGTACGCTATATGTCCAGCAAAGCTTTAAGAATCTGTTGCTACAGATTTAATTAACATATTCTACTGTAATGACATTTTTAATGGATCTGAAGACTTAGAATCTGTAAAATACAGATTTACTACCATTTACAGATTCGTACTGTAAGTGCTCTTATAGTGATGTCATTTATTTTTTACCCGTGGATATATGTTAGTTGACCAAACCATATAAATTTGATGCATCATCTTAGTTTCGTTTTTCTCCTCCATTATTTTTTTTTATTGTTGTTAAATGCGATAATTAACTCGAATATGCTATCCGGACATATAGAAAATCATCCATTCATTTTGTTCTGCCATGTAGAAAAGCACATATTGATTTGCTGCGGTTTATTGAAAAGAAGCGGCAATATCATTTGACCAAAACATGAACATTCTAACATTTCAAAGAGCTCAAATTAAGTTCTTTACATGTGATACATGTCCATACATAATGAAAAAAAATTAAAATATTGTATTATGTAAAAAATGGTAATAACTTAGAAGAAAGATACAGGAAAACCAATCAAAATATGAAAAAATTATGGATAATGATAGAATATGGAGAAGCCTTCTTATAGAAAGAACGGTTCTTTCTTATGTCATATTGCCGGGTCGGCTACTTCATCTCTCAACTCACGGAATAATTTGTTATTAAAAAATCCGCTTTATATCTTCTAGCCCTTGCTCACTTTTCCAACTTGAAGTGAGGTAGTGAGGCATACCCATCAAGGCCTTTGGAGGTATAGTAGGCTATATACTCATCAATGGTTACTGGACGAAAGACCGGAGGATTTTCAGCCGACAACAACTCTTTGATTGGCTCGAAATGGCGGGTGGCATACCCTTCTCCATGACATGGTCGTAAGAAACTTGCTATGTTGATTCTAGGACCAACATCTCTAGCCAAGGCTCTATGGTATACACTTTTAAATCTGTTGTTTGAGACCAACTGCATAAAAGAAGTGAAACTTGTTAATCAATAATGCATGAAAACTTCTCTCACTTGATTCAAATATAGCACGAAAATAAGAAAAAGTGGTGTAAGAAAGATAAGACTTGCCTGGAATATGTCTCCAATGTTAATAACCAAGGCTCCCGGTACGTAGGGGACATCAACATACTCATTCTCATGAATAACTTGCAAGCCTTCAATTTCGTTTTGCAGAAGTAATGTAAGGAAGCCAAAATCAGTGTGTGTGACAGTAGACAAAGTCAATTCTGGTTCAGGACATGGAGGGGAATAATGTCCTTTAAAGTAAAGTCCTTCAGCACATCCCATGTTTAGTAGATAATCTTTCTCAAGCCCTAGAGCCTCTGAGAGCAATTCAAATAAAGTATGACCAACTCTTGTCAAGTGTGTCGCATACTCGTTCATTATATCTCTGTAACATCAACAAAGACAAAAAAACATTAATATCGAAGAACATTGACCTATATATTTGTATACTCGGGTACCCAATGAGTATATTAATTGTATTGAATAAATGATGATATGAGTATTTTGTAATCAAGTACCGGCAAACTTCGGGTAATTCTTCCCAATCAGATTGAGCAGGTGCCATCTTGCACAAAATGGTATCTTTCCATGTAGCTGCTGCTGTATTATACATAAATAAATTGCTTGTATAGATAACCCTTTTTGAAATGTCGCGAGTATAATATTTCTTTTTTATCTCAGCGTCTTGTTCATGAAACGCGATAGTAGCTTGTATCATTTCCTTCATAACATCCAAAGGAATCCCATGATTCACAATCTGAAAGAAACCCCAATTTTCACAAGCATGGCTAATTTTAGCAATAATCTCGGCACGAGCATTTGGATTCTCAAGTGAACCATCGACCTCAATATCAATTAGAGGAACCTCTGATTTCTTGTACTTATTGCAAGACCTCTTTTCGTTCTTGAGGTCTTGATGAACGAAAAAAGGAGGGATCTTTTTCAAGCCCGAATCCACGAGTCCTTTAACTCCAACCATTGATGCGTCGAAGGCTTTGGCTTCGCTGTTGGAGCTCTTTTCAGGGGTGCTTAGCCATTGTGCTGCTTTATTGCATTTGATTACATTTCTTATAGACACCATTTGTGGTGATCTAAAGGGGGTTCTGAAGCCATCCAAAGTGTTTTGGTTAAGGAAAGATTTAGAAGCATATGGTATTGAAGTGGTTGAGGCCATTTTCAGGAGTGTTTGATGAACTATAAAGTAGTGAAAATAACAAAAGAATGGAGTTTTGCTCAATTGTGATAGAAAAATAATTAAGTACAAAGTTGCTGTTTTTTTTGAAGTGAAGAATTGCTAGTTTTATAGCAATGTTTTTGAGTTGACAAAGTCAAAAATAATGTGCAGTCAAATATTTGCAGTGCAGGTCGATGGTTCAAGGAAACAGGAAAATCAATATAGAAAAAAAAAAAAACAAAAACGAGGGAGCTTCCTTCTTTAATTAAGAAATCATCAAAACATATAATAATGAGAATATATTACCTACATGAAAGGTATTTTATTGTCATCAATCAAGTCATCAAACACAAAAGAGAAATGTTATTATCATAATATTTACGTCGCGACGACCGCTAACTCCATATACTTCTACATCAATTATCATGACATAGACACGTTATAATCAATGATGTAAAAATGAGTTCTCTTACAACAATTATAATAGAATCACCAACACAAAATAAAGTAATCATGTTGGGAGAGATTACTCACACTCTTGAATAAAAATTGTGCAATTGTTGGGACAGATTGCCACACTTGAGGGAGGTGTTGGGAGAGATTCTCACACTCTTGAATGTATAAAGAAATTCATTAGCGTCTTTACTAACATCAAATGATTTTAGTACAACGGTAAGCGTTTGATCTTTACATGTTGGGAGAGATTTCCCACACTCTTAATGTATAAGGAAATATATATAGTAGCATCTTTATTAACACCAATTGAAATTAGTAGAACGGTAAGCGCTTGATCCTAAAATGGTATCAAAGACAGAAGTCATTAAATCGAACCCATTTATATTGTGCAATAGTTTGTTTTAATTTGTGTTCTTTACATTCTCCCAAGCATGAATGTGATACGATTTGTTTTAATTTGTGTTCTTTCTATTCTCCCAAGCATGAATGTGATACGATTTTTTAAACACAGAATCGATATTGGGTCTTTTTTAGAGATTATCAGAGTATATTGTTAAAGTGTTTAATTTGTTAATTATCTATCTCCTTAACAACTTAAACAATTATATTATCCAAGATTGAATGATCAAACTTCTACAATACTAAAGAATAAAGTTATACCGGTATATATTGAACTACCATCTCTAATATCATGTTTAATTTTTGTAGAAGACCAAGTTCTTCTCTTGTATAAAATATTTAGTAAACTTTTTTAATGCAATACCTTTTGTATTAAATATTCATTCTGAGTCTTGTATATTTTTAAATACAAAGTCATGCCACCTATACCCTAAATAAAAAAATAAAAAAACCGAGAATGACGAAGAATATGCCATGGGAGTCACGTAATACTGACAGTGATTTAACTGTTGAATTGAAAAGTCTTTGTTTGATCTATTCTGCCAATTTTTAACAGCCTTGACTTAATATAGAAGTTTGTATTATTTTCATAGTTACGGCTTGGCTATTGGTTTTGAGGCCTTTTCTGTCCAAGAACTTGAGCGCAACGACGGTACTTGAATATGAATCTAATGTAACATCTCGAATTTTTAAAAAGGGTAAAGTGGTAATTGGATATGTTCACTATGACCTAATTATTATTATCTTATTTGAATTAATTAAAAAGATTATGGGATATTATTTTAAGGAAAATAATTATTATTTATCCAATAAATAAACCCCTTAACCCCATCAGTTGAACATATATTACGTAAATTCTGAAAACATACACAGAAGGAGTCAACGCAGATGCCTGGAAGCGGAGGAAAAAAATCTTCAATCGCGCGGCTAATTCGTCAGGAATTTGGGCAGACCACAGAAGATGGAAATCATCGTCTCATCGAGACGAACGTTTCAACACCAACTATTTTCAATTTCGTAAGTTTTCAGTTTAGCCATAGTTTTGGTAATCATAAGTTTGATCCTTCATTTGTTTTAATCGTTCCGAAACCCTTGATCAAAATTAATTCTTGATCGATTTTTGATCAATTAGGTTTTCTTGGAGATGTTCAGAAGTGCTACAGTGTTCTTCAGTTTTGCTTGCAATTAAGGTATGAGACTCTTCCTAATGAGTAATTACGGTTTTAAAATGTTACGGTTGGGTTTTAGTGTTGAATTGTTCTATGAATAAACGTTTGATGTTGTCGGGAAAGGGTTGGAAATCGTTAAAGTGCAGAAACTACTGTTTAGGTCATTTTTAGGTTGAATGCACGCGCACTAAGCGTGAAGCGCGTGCATTGCGGGTTCAGCAGGTAGGAAATAGATTCAGAGCCGTTTGTGCACGTGCATTGCGCAGCAAAGCGGGCGCATTGGGTGTTCAGGACCATCCTGAATGGTTCAGAGGCGTCTGTGCACGCGCATCAGAGGCAATGCGTGCGCATTGACCCTGTTTATGTGAAGTAATGTGTTTTAAGCTCCGAGTCCAATTTTAATTGTTGTTTCTTGATCTAATAACACTAAATGATTATGAACAAGCCATGATTAAGCTTCTGATGCGTTTAGTTCCGACACAGAGTGGATACTTCCAGAAAAGTTGAAGTTCGGAACCATTAGAAGAGGATGATTGGCCTGTGCTTTGTTGGATTAGCATCTATCAATGTATGTGTAATTTGCTAGGCCTTGGCCGTCTCTAGTTGTTTAGGAGAGAGTAGTAGTTGTGAGGGAGCCTTATTTGAAAACACATACGTGGCTAGTTAAACATTATTATCAATGCTCTTGTGTAGTTAAAAGAATAAGCATCATGTCATTCTTGGAAAGGCACCAGTTTATAACGCGATGTGTGGGCGGTCAGATAAAGTGAATAACTCTGGTGGCCTCTAAATGGCTAAATGACAAGGGGACTTCACCGAACGTGTACACTACCGGAGTCTACCAAAATAGGCTTCCGTGGCTATTGGTGTGATCCACTAATAGGTTGCAATCGATATCTCGTGGCGGATATACACCATCCGTAGTGCCCTTGAATGCTGATGTAACAAAAATAAGCTAAGCTAAAAACCAATAGTCACGACATGTTGAGGACAATGAAGTGAACCCTAGAGTTTGAGTCGGTCTCATAAAGATAACCTAATAATAATAAAAGAATCCTTGTCGTTGTATATAGAACTTAATTATTCATTAGCTTATTCCTCTTTACTAATTGCTTTGTACTTAACTCAATTGCATGTTTGTTTTGTATACTTTTGGGATGAGAAGACGAACAGGCTGAGCTAGAGTTTGTTGACGACCCTGGGATGATGTTGATGCCTTGATGATACTTTTTTTTTTTATAATTTCCTTTGCAAATATTGTACTAGACTAAGTTGTATTTATTTTGCAGACTTGTTGTACTTGATTTTAAGTTCTTTGTAAGATGAGCATTGTACTTTTCTCCTTGTAGACATCGTACTTTTATAAGACATTTCCTTATTGTAAGTTAAACATTCCAACTTTAGTCAGTTTGTATCCGATTCATACTGGTATATATGATTTTACGCGAGTCTTTTGGGTTTCCGTTTGTTTTATTTTGATACGAAGACGTAGATGTTTGCGTATAATGTTGTATTTATTTAATGTTATACGCGCCGAACCTTCTCTTCCGGATAAAAATTCGGTATCCGGGAGCGGGGCGTTACATCTAATATCTACTTAGCCGTATACTCTTTTATAGATATGAAATGGTTAACCAAATTATCAAATTATATTATGTCTCAGTCTTATATTTAGTATCTATTGTATTTATGGAATGAAGTTTATTTCAGTCCAAGAACTTGGGCATAACAGTGGTACTCGAGCATTGATATAATATCCACTTAGTCATATCATCTTCAGATGATATAAAACGGTTTCTAATTGTTTATTATTGTTCTTGTCTTGCAAATAAAAAAATAAATAAATATAAATAAATAATAAAAAAATAAAAAAAAACTCGGAGCAATTCGTGCGGACAGCTTGATTTTGGTTGTGGTTTATGCAAACTCGGAGTCAGAGAGGCCCACTGCTTTACACCCCTGACCTCGAACGAACCATAGTCAGACCAAACAGGCGAAGAGTCCGTCCCGCGGGTCGCCCAGACGAAGGAAACACGGCCAATCAAAATTTCGAGCAAAATTTCAAGCAAAATCTAGCAGAGGAGATTGAAGAAATCGTCATCATGGCTGCGAATAATAGACGCACGTTGGCTGACTACGCCATGCCTGGTGAAGTCAAAGTCAATCCAGCTGTCATTTTGCCAGATATGAATGCTACAACCTTTGAACTCAAACCAGGTCTTATTCAAATGTTGCAACACGCATCTATCTTTCACGGTTTTCAATATGAGAATCCTTGTTAAGGGTGATTTTGTACGTTTTATAATGCTATATTTCATAATGATTTCCCCCTATATTTGTATATTTTGCATAGAAAACGAGTGTTTAAATGAGTTATTGAGCAAGTGAGGTTTTTATCGGTTTAATCGCAAAATTGGTGAATTTATGTGTTCTTAATATGCAATTATGGTTATTTGAATTATATTACATTTTTGCAATCTTTTCTATGTGTTATAGGTGCAGTTATGTGGTTCAGATGCTGATAAAAAGTGATCAAAGTCGAGCTAAGTTCAATTGAGAAAGAGATAATGATAAAGTGGAATGAGGAAAAGAGATAAAGATGGAAAAATCACATCAAAGGCGAACTTGAACGAGCGTTCATGCATCGTTCAAGGATGAACCGACGTTCCGGATGAAGAAATCGGTACAGAGTCTATGGACGGAGCATGGACGAGCGTTTGGAAGGAGTTCATGGCGAGTGGACGAGCGTCCATTTTGGCGGACGAGCGTCCACATTGCCGACTTAGCAACACCGACCTAAACTCTATATAAGCAAACGGATTTCCTTCAACATAACACACAATTCGAACCCTAAAATTTTAGGAGCGACTTGGCTGCGGTTCTTTACTACTTTTATCAAATTTTATGCCTTTAAATCCCTAGGTTAGATTAATTAATTCCATGTACTTTTTATTCAACAATTCGATGTGCAAAGGATGCTAGGAGGCTAAATCCTCCTTGAACGAGCGTTGTGAAGCCGTCCGTTTCAACAGTTTGATCTCTAGTTCGTGATTATTTTGTGAGTGTCTATTAAAGTTGTTACTTTTATCATGTTTTTATATGTTGATTGCATGCTATATCGAAAGATCCGTGCCTTTGTTTATTGTTTGCTTGATGAAAGTCATGTTAACCTTAGAACACCATGATAAAAGTTTAGACCTTTAATCTAATCACAACGAAAGTTATTAGATTGAATCTCTAGATTAGAAATTGAAAGATTTCACGCCTAGGTTAGAAAGACTTAATCTTTAATCGAAAGATCGAAGATTAGAAAACGAACTTGTCTACGAAAGTAGGTGTTCATGCCTTAGATAGGTGAATCACAACTTGAGTAGAGATCACGAAATAATCCGAATTAGTATCAAACGTTGATAGGATAGGTGGAACAATTGCTTGTTCGTTCGTTAAAATTTGATTTAAATCACTTGACTCGAATTGCTTAGCTTAGTTTAGTTTATTTTATTTTTTCGCGACTTAGTTAGTTTTTATTGCTTTCAATCTTGCCTAGCATTGGATTCAATCCTCTATCTAGTTCCTTTTATGCATATTTGTTTAAATTAGTTTTCTGTTTAGTTTAGATTCTCGTGACAATAGTTAGTTTAGGAATAAAAACTAGGATCCACAACCTCCGATTCCCTGAGATCGACTCCGGTATTAATCGCTATACTACGATCCCTACACTTGGGGAATACCGGATTTATAAATTTTATTACTTGTTTGTTTCGTTAGATAAAAATCCGTGACAAGTTTTTGGCGCCGTTGCCGGGGAATCGGTACGGTTGTCTAGTTTTATTAGTTTTTCTAAGCTGTTCCGCTTTTCTTGTTTTAATTTCTTTATATTTCTTGTTTTTAGGTAGACTTTAGTTAGGTTATTAGGGTTTTTAATCGTTTAGGTTTTGTAGTATTCTATTAGGTTTCTCCCACTTTATCTCGTTTTTATTTTCCTATCTGTTTCTGTTTTTCTGTCCTTTCTGTCCCCCGTTTTCCTGCTGTTTTTCTGCCTCTGTTTCTATTTTTTCCTGTCCCAGACGGGCGTCTGAACAATCAAACGCCCATCCGTTTTAAAATTCTCAACTCTGTATCGTTTTTACCAAGTCAGACGAACGTCCGTCAAATTTGGACGCCCGTCCTGTTCTTCAGCCTTCCGGACGAGCGTTCGGATTTCCAAACGCCCGTCTGTCCTCCTGTTTCAGTGTCTTTTCGTAGGTAGGGTTTTTGTTTCTATCTTTTCTGGTTTCCACATTAATTCGGGGACATCGAGGTTGAATTATCGACCCCACGTTTTTAACGATCAAATTTTTGGATAAAAGGGATCGTTTTAGCACTCTTTAGTATTTTGGCCATAACTTTCGGCTCGAGTGTCGGATTGGCGCGCAGGACCCCAATTCGGAAAGCTCGTTCCGACGCCGACGACGTGGCAGACGGCCAAAGGCCGTCTGACACCGTTTTTGAGGTCAAAATCCACTGTTTTCCCTTCCATTTTGGGCTCAGAAGATTTCAACACGTTTTTAGTGTTTCCTGTTTTAAATTTTTCGTAGTTTAGGTTTCTGTTTGTGTTTCATACAATCTTCCATCTAGGATTGAGGACATGGATGAGCAAAGTAAGATCGCCATGCTGAAACAGCAGATGGCATCTCTTCAAATGTCGCTTAATCCTATGAATCCGACCCGTCTTTTCCACGAACTCTCCCGTTCGTTCGTGGAAGATGTTGTCGACCGGCCATCTTTGTTGGCCGTGTCAGTCTCTTCCCCCTGCTGGATATCAAGTCAATTCTTTCCATAATCAGGGAAATTTCAGTCCAGTCACATGTCAGAATTGTGACAATGTGGGACATACTGCTCGTTTCTGTCCTAATAGTGGACAGCACGCTTTCATTGGCCAGAACAATCAGACATTTGATAATCAGTTCTCTGGACATAGCAAATTTCAAAATCAGGGTTTAAATCCAAATCAGAATTTTTATCAAAGCCCGAACTTCAGTCAGGATCAAGATATCAATTTTTCCGATCAAAATCAAAGTTGGTCTTACCAATCTTTTCCACAACACTTTCAGAACTATCCAGACCCCTCTCAATCTGACGATCTTGAAGCTAATTTGGAGGAGCAAAACAATATTATCCAATTCCTTCTGAGCACAACAAAGAATCTTGAGAGACGAATCGGGGAAATGGCTCAAAACCAAGGCATTGACCTAACTCCCACACTCCCTTATGGTGGAGAAGATGCTTACGACGATGATGGTGCAAGGCATGAGAATCAATTCCAATATGACCACAACTATGCACCAGCATACAATGGTGGGAGTAGTAACTATCCTTGTTCTCCGTTGGGTCAAGATCGAAGCCATGGGCAACAAGGGACGATTGATGAGCTAGAACCTGATGTGGGTCGGCTTAAGTTACAAAGGTTAGAGACTTCCTTCCCTCCCTGCGGGGTGTGATGATGAAGACGGTTGTCCTAGGAAAGATCCGACGTTAGAGATAGTTGAAGATGTTAATCACCCGGCGGAAGTCACATTAGAGGAGCCGTTGAAGCCACGAGTGTTGAGGTGATTATGGATAAGAGAATGAAGGATGAAGAGGAGGAAGAACACGAAGATTTAGACCTCTCCCTTCCTCTCCGGAATGTTATGCATCTAGACAAGTGCACTCCGAGATTCCTTGGTATGCTTCCATCGTAAACTACCTTCATTCCCAATATCTTGATCCAAAATTGTCATATCAAGAGAAGAAGAAGTTCTTCTCTGATATGAAATACTTTGTTTGGGATGATCCTTACCTCTTCAAAATCTGTAAAGATGGTTTGCTAAGGAGGTGTGTTCCAGAATCTGAGCAACGCGATATTATTGAGCAATGCCACAGTGGACCCACCGGTGGTCACTTTGGTCCTTGGAAAACCGTTGCTAAGATCTTCCAATCCGGTTTTTATTGGCCCACGATCTTTAAGGATATAGAAGCTATCTGTAAAGCTTGTGATAGGTGTCAAAGAACCGGTACTCTGACAAGGCGTTTCGACATGCCATTGAAACCCATTCTTGAATGCGAAGTCTTTGATGTATGGGGCATCGATTTTATGGGTCCATTCCCATCTTCTTGTGGTAATAAATACATCTTAGTCTGCGTAGACTATGTATCGAAATGGGTGGAGGCAATAGCCACTCCTCGCAATGATCATAAAACGGTCATGCAATTCCTGAAGAAAAACATCTTTGTGAGGTTTGGATGTCCACGTGCCTTGATTAGTGATGAAGGGACACACTTTTGCAACCGACCCTTGGAAAAAGTCCTCGAGAAGTATGGTGTTCGTCATAAAACTGGCACACCATATCATCCGATGACTAGTGGTCAGGTTGAGCGAAGCAACCAGAGCTTGAAGAAGATCCTGGAAAAGACAGTTAACAGTCATAGAAAGGACTGGAGTCTAAAGTTGGATGATGTGCTATGGGCATACGAAGCGCCTATAAGACCCCCATGGGTACATCACCCTATCGATGGTTTATGGAAAATCATGCCACTTGCCAATCGAATTAGAGCATAGAGCGTATTGGGCCATTAAATTCTTAAACTTCGATACCCAATCTTGTGGAAAACATCGATTGCAACGGTTGCATGAGTTAGATGAGTTTAGACTCCAAGCCTACGAGAGTGCCGGGATCGGTAAGGACGAATGAAACTCCTTCATGATGAAAAGATCAAGCGGCGAGAATTTCAAGTCGGGGAGCAAGTTTTCTTGTATAATTCCGGGTTGCATCCGTTCCCCGGAAAGTTAAGGACACGTTGGTCCGGCCCCTTTGAGATTCTACAAATTATTCCTGGAGGCGTTTTAGAGTTAAGAGGTCATGGTGACCAGCCGTTCAGAGTGAATGGTCAAAGGTGCAAGCATTATATTGGTCAACCCAAAGAGAAACCTTTGATTGTTCATTTCCTCGACATCCTCGGGTGTGGTACCCCGAAGTCAACCCGGTTTGACGAGTTTTCGCCCGATTTGTTTTACGAGGGTGATGGCGGCGGGCCGAGAGGAAGTTCTTTGGTAGTTGGGATATGGAAGAGTTTGCAAGGGAGCGAAGGTTAAAGAGAAGCGAAGAAGAAGAAGTCCACAATGGGGAAAATTAAACGTGCTTGGAAAGCTATCAAAGATTTGACCCCATGTGTGAGATGTTGTTTTCGCGACCACACCACCGATCGAGCTTACACGATGTAGTGGCTGGAAGAAAGGTTAAGTGGCCTGATCCAGGCTGAGTTTCAAGTGTGTCTAGCCAAAGACACTAAAGAAAGGCGCTTGTTGGGAGGCAACCCAATATTAAGAAAAGTTTTTGCTATTATTATTATTATTTTTTATTATTATTATTTTTGTTTTTGTTTTTCGAATAAATACGGAAGATAGTTCTCTTCTCGTTGCATTAGATAGTTTTCGTTTCGTTGTATTAGGGTTGTTTTGTTTTGTCTTGTGTCGTCGTGGGTTTTGGTGTCGGTTTTTGTGATCGTGTAACTTGCATGAGCTGAATTTGAAAAAATCCATATGACCTTCCTCCTGCCGACATTATATCCGTGCACTACATTTCACATGGGTTTGGTTTTTATCGTTCTTGCCTCGCTTATGCTTTGTTTTATGATATTGCCTCGTCTATAATCTTTTGTGCCCCTATCCCCGAGGTACGTTTTGTGTTGTTTTTCATGTATGCAGGATATTTGCTATAGCACTTGTGAGCTTTCAGATGATGTCAGTTTTCCGGTGGATGGTCCACGGTTCATCGCTTTCATCAAGCCTTTCTGGAGTTGATACGTAGCACTTCCGGAATTGCCACTTTAGAACTACAATCAGCTAAGTTTCTCTTATTCTGCACAACATGAGGACATGTTGTTATCTAAGTGTGAGGGAGGGGATTAGTCGATATGTATCTATACATTTGCTTACATGATATGATATCATTTCTATGCTAAAATGAGCTAAATTTTCAAAATTTTTGTTTTGTCTCGAGTAAGCAATGCACGTTTTTGTTCGGTTTGTTATATTCATCGATGATGTATGCCGTATGTTCCGTAAGTTAGATGTTTCACCCGATATTATTTTTCACAAGCCATAGTAAATGATAAGCTATATTATAAAGTTATACCCCTTTTGATTAGTGATGTTTGATTCCTTATAAGTCATGTGCTTAGTGCTAATGTTCATATCGTGAGACTTATGATAGTTTGTATTTAGTTCCAAGTATGATATCGTGAATATCTAGAGGTTTGAATGTGATAAGTAATACGTAACTAATGTCATTTGAAATAGTTAAGTTAATAGTTGATTAATAAGGGTGTGTCGAAAGCTAGTCGATGATTTGAGTGAGGTAGGGTGTACCACGTATGTCCTATACCACCATGATGACTAAAAGCTCACGACAATCGGGGAAAAGTCGCTTTATGATTTGAGTAAGGTAGGGTATACCACGTATGTCCTATTCGCTATGACGAGCGATAGCTTATTCTGATGTGTGTTTAAATGTGAAATCAATTGAATCAACTTAAGAATTGTTATGAAAAGAAGGAAATGAGACTTAGTTATCGTTAATATTATCCCCAATATAAACCGATGGATATGCTGTAGGGATTATCCTCTAAGTATGTCGGAAAGGTCTTAAATGTTTTCTATCATCTTTTTCGGGATATGTTCCGTTTTGTAGGGTGCATCTTATAAGTATCTTTTATTACTAGTTTGAAGGGGTATTAGCTAGTTTTGCTTGAAATATTCGAGTTTGGATTTAGTGGAAGTTTTCTATGGCTATGCACACACACTCGGGTGAACTTCTGATTTATTGAGTCTATGGTATATGTGTTGAGGTGTTTATATTCTTTCCGAGCCTTTATCTTGTTTTTGTTTTGCTCGGGACGAGCAAAGTTTAAGTGTGGGGGAGTTGTTAAGGGTGATTTTGTACGTTTTATAATGCTATATTTCATAATGATTTCCCCCTATATTTGTATATTTTGCATAGAAAACGAGTGTTTAAATGAGTTATTGAGCAAGTGATGTTTTTATCGGTTTAATCGCAAAATTGGTGAATTTATGTGTTCTTAATATGCAATTATGGTTATTTGAATTATATTACATTTTTGCAATCTTTTCTATGTGTTATAAAGTTATGTGGTTCGATGCGATAAAAAGTGATCAAAGTCGAGCTAAGTTCAATTGAGAAAGAGATAATGATAAAGTGGAATGAGGAAAAGAGATAAAGATGGAAAAATCACATCAAACCGAACTTGAACGAGCGTTCATGCGGCGTTCAAGGATGAACCGACGTTCCGGATGAAGAAATCAAGTACAGAGTCTATGGACGAGCATGGACGAGCGTTTGGAAGGAGTTCATGGCGAGTGGACGAGCGTCCATTTTGGCGGACGAGCGTCCACATTGCCGACTTAGCGACACCGACCTAAAACTCTATATAAGCGGCGGATTTCCTTCAACATAACACACAATTCGAACCCTAAAATTTTAGGAGCAGCTTGGCTGCGGTTCTTTACTACTTTTATCAAATTTTATGCCTTTAAATCCCTAGGTTAGATTAATTAATTCCATGTACTTTTTATTCAACAATTCGATGTGCAAAGGATGCTGTAGGAGGCTAAATCCTCCTTGAACGAGCGTTGTGAAGCCGTCCGTTTCAACGAGTTTGATCTCTAGTTCGTGATTATTTTGTGAGTGTCTATTAAAGTTGTTACTTTTATCATGTTTTTATATGTTGATTGCATGCTATATCGAAAGATCCGTGCCTTTGTTTATTGTTTGCTTGATGAAAGTCATGTTAACCTTAGAACACCATGATAAAAGTTTAGACCTTTAATCTAATCACAACGAAAGTTATTAGATTGAATCTCTAGATTAGAAATTGAAAGATTTCATGCCTAGGTTAGAAAGACTTAATCTTTAATCGAAAGATCGAAGATTAGAAAACGAACTTGTCTACGAAAGTAGGTGTTCATGCCTTAGATAGGTGAATCACAACTTGAGTAGAGATCACGAAATAATCCGAATTAGTATCAAACGTTGATAGGATAGGTGGAACAATTGCTTGTTCGTTCGTTAAAATTTGATTTAAATCACTTGACTCGAATTGCTTAGCTTAGTTTAGTTTATTTTATTTTTTTCGCGACTTAGTTAGTTTTTATTGCTTTCAATCTTGCCTAGCATTGGATTCAATCCTCTGTCTAGTTCCTTTTATGCATATTTGTTTAAATTAGTTTTCTGTTTAGTTTAGATTCTCGTGACAATAGTTAGTTTAGGAATAAAAACTAGGATCCACAACCTCCGATTCCCTGAGATCGACTCCGGTATTAATCGCTATACTACGATCCCTACACTTGGGGAATACCGGATTTATAAATTTTATTACTTGTTTGTTTCGTTAGATAAAAACAAAACCTAAACTAAAACAAAAGAAAATTTATAAACCTATACTACCATGCAAAACTACCTCCTAACCGGCCGAATACCGGGTAGTTGCTAGTAAAGTTGGATAAGTACGGGTATCGATCCTCAGGAAAAAGGGATGTTGAATCTAATCTAATTAATTCTTCTTTATTAACTAAACCTAAACCTAAACTAGAACGGAAAAATAACTGGACGGAGGATTGTTAATCCAAAGCCAGGAAATATAGTTGCGGACAAAATAAATAAAACTACATCTACGAAAACATAGAAACTAACTAATAACCGAACAAACATAAACAAACCATGATCAACCTATTCCCAACAACCATCACCCCACCGAAATCAGTCAGATAGACAAACATTCATTCATTAGTTATCTTGGATTATTATATTTTCTAATGAAGCGTTTCCTCTTCCGATTTATCACGCCATTAATTAGTTTACCTTCCGGTCTTGACTAATATCGATACAAATCAAAGATATGGATTGAATCCTAACCTAACAACATTATCCCTCAACTTCCGTTTGTTGGAATAATTATTGTCAATCTCCCTCACGATAATCTAGTGAATCTATTAACTTCCGTTATCTAAATTCGATTAACATAAAGCATACAAAACATGAAAGAGAACAAGAACAACGTAATGAAATAAACACATGAACAATCTCATCTTTCCGGTAACGGTGATAGCCCTCAATTCCAATCTAAGATAATCTTGCATCGAATTAATTAAATTGTGATCCTCTCGTAAACCTAGATATTTAACCTACGAACTTCCGTTATGTATAGATTAAAAATCTAATCTTTCCTATGGCGATCTAAACTACACCGACTTCCGTCATACGGTAGCATCAAATCATACAATCATCTTTCGATATAAAATTGCACGATACAAATAAACATAGGAAACGAAACAATTATAATTAAAACTTACAAAATCATCCATGAACTGAAATTAAAGTGCTGCAGAAACAGGTCTCCATGGCTGCTCCATGGATGAAAGCTCCAAGCCTTCATCATAATTCGAACAAGAAAAGAAAACGAAACGAAAAATAAAACCTAATCTAACCCCGATCACCCGAGCACAAGGCTCGGGTGACCGGCCTTGGAAGCCTCGAAAATAAGGTGTTCTTGCGGCTGCCGTGTGTAAAATTCGATATGGTATGATATTAGGGTTGAAAAGCTGCTGCTATTTATAGAAAATCAGAGGCGGTTGCTACAGTAACGGTGCCGGACGCCCGTTCACTATTTTCAGCAACAGCATCCAAACTTGTAACGCTCATATCTCGGGCCTCGTAAGTCGGAATGGAGTGATTCAAAATCCTGTAGAATCCACCCTTCAAGCCCTACAACTCTTCTCTTGAGGTCCAGAGTCAAATCGGTTGTTGTCATATCAACAACTTCGTTGCAAGGTCGTCACTACCCGTAATCCTGATTTTCCGACATTTATCTTGCTTGATTTCTTTTCCACTCGAATTTATCTCTTTAAAATCATCCTTTCCATCAACAATGTGTATCTACAATGTAGGAAAAACATACCAAAGCGTAACACAATCCTAAAATAATATAAAATCATGATTTAAACACATAAATCGCTACGTTCTGCAATTTAACCTATTAGAAACACCATTTACTAAATTAATCGATTATAAGCTCGATTTCTATGAAAATCCTAAGAATATGGGGAATATTGACATAAAATATATCCTTATAAAACGTATAAAATCACCCTTAACAATCCTCACACTCACGTACACACATTTTTAGAAATATGTGGTACAACTCGCATACAAGGGGTTAATGAGGACACAATTAAATTGAAATTGTTTCCGTTTTCCTTAAAAGGGGAAGCGAAAGAGTGGTACAGCTCTCTGCCTGCCGAGTCAATTACAACCTGGGCTGAACTCGAGCATGAGTTCCTGAGTCAATATTTCCCACCCTAAAAAACGGCCCAGTGCATGAGTGAAATCTTCACATTTTCCCAAAGGGAAAATGAATCCTTCTTTGACTCTTGGAAGAGATTTAAGGCTCTCCTGCGAAAATGCCCTCATCATGGTTTAGACTTGCAGAGGCAAGTCCACACTTTCTTCAGTGGGTTGACTGAAGTCACCAAGGGTATGGTCAACAGTTCATCAGGAGGGGCATTTTTTAGAAAAACGCCTGAAGAAGGGTGGCAATTATTTGAAGATATTTCCAAGTACAACTATGCCCCTTCATCTCACGCTATCCAGACACCTCCTCCACCCAGGATTGAGGAAATGAATATGCAAAATCAGATCTCCATGCTGCAACAACAGGTGGCAGCTCTTAAAATATCCTCTAATCCTATGGGTTAGAACCAGTCATTTCCTCAGAACTCTCAAGTTTTGTTCTGAGAAAGTTGTTGTCAACCCGGCCATGTGGTTGGCCAGTGTCAGTTTATTTCCCCACCTGCCTATCAAGTCAATGATGTCCAGAATCAGGGACAGTTCTGTCCAGTCACGTGTCAGACATGTGATAATGTGGGACATATGGCTCGTTTCTGTCCCATGGGTGGACAGAACGCTGAAGTCAATGCTTTCAGCAGCCACCAAAATCAGAGATTCAACAATCCGTTCTCTGGCGCAATTTTCAAAACCAGGGTTTCAATCAAAACCCGAACTTCAATCAGAACCAAAATATAAATTTTCCTAATCAAAATCAGAGGTTCAACCATAATTGGCCGAACAATCCTATGTTTCAAAGTCGGTCTAGCCAATCTGTTTCACAAAACTTTTAGAATTCTCTAAGCCCCCCTCAATCTAGTGATCTTGAGACTAAATTGGACTCCTATCAGAAGGAGCAGAATAATAATTTCCAATTCCTTCATAGTACAATTAAGAATCTTGAGAGACAGCTCGGGCAAGCAGCTGACCAAAAAGCTTCCAGGCCCTCGGGGCAGTTACCCAGCTTCACTGAGAAGAACCCCAAAGGTAGTCAAGTGGCTCAGACTGAGTTAAATCAAGGCCAATGCACTGATCTAGTTCCCACACTCCCTTATGGTAGAGAAGAGGCCAGTGCTATGAATTTAAGATCCGGCACTCAACTTACTGGTCCTCCGAACCAGGGAAACCACTAACCCCTCCTGCCAATGCTGAGGCAGGAGGGGAAGTTGTGCATCCATGTCCCCCTGTTCTGGATGATAGTACTCAGGTGGCTGATCCCTTGATCGGCAAGAAAGGTGAAAATGTGGTGAGGTGGAAAGATTTGGAAGATAAAGCTGTTAGTTCATCCTCAAAGAAAGTGTTTTCTGAGAGTGACTTAAAGAAACTTCCATTTCCACCCAGAAAAAATAACATCCCCTTGCATGAAGACAAAAAGTATGAGAATGTGCTTAACCTTCTTAAAAATACTCAGGTAAATCTTCCATTATCAGATGTTTTGGTTGAGATGCCTAAGTATACGAGTTCATCAAGGATGTTGTATCCTCGAAAAAGAAGCTCGAAGATATGGATCAGTTAATTGGTGAGAATTGCTCTGTGATTGGTTATGATGAGTTACCAATCAAGAGGGGTGACCCTGGGAAATTTGTGCTCACATTGTTGATGGGAGGCTTAGTCTTTCCAAATTCTTTATATGACCTAGGTGCATCCATTAGTCTGATGCCATTGTCTATTTGTAAACAGCTTCGTTTAGATAATCTTTTAGAACCCACAACCATGAATCTTCAATTTGCTGATATATCCTCCAAGAAAGCTGCTGGGATGTTAAAGGATGTTTAAGTTCAAATCGATAGATTCACCTTCCCGATTGATCGGTATGTCCTAGACATTGAGAATGATGAGAATGTCCCTTTAATACTCGGCGACCTTTTCTTTCTACGACCGAGCCCTCATTGATTGCGATGGTGGCAAAGTGACCATACGAGTTGGTGATCAGGAGGTGAGCTACAATGTCTCTAAAGCTATTCAGAGGCCCTCTGATTATCCAACCGGCTTCTCCATTGAAGACATGTTAGATGACTTTAACGACTACATGGAAAAGCAAGTCATGGCTGTTGAGACTGAGTATGAGCGATTAGTGGAGAATCTGAATAATCATGGTTGGGTGAGTCTAGAACAACTAAGAGCCAAAGTTGATGAAGGTTTGTTGATAGGTGAAGCTTTGTCAGTGGGACCACTGAGTAAACTCATTGACGTTGAGCTAAAAAGTGGGGAGCTTAAATCTAGTTTAGAAGAACCACCTGCGGATTTGGTACTGAAGCCTTTGCCTAAGCACCTGAAATACGTTTTCTTGAGAGAAGGTGACAAGCTTCCTTTAATTATCTCTGCCAAGTTATCCCGGTTAGAAGAAATGAAGTTGTTGAATGTGTTAAGGAAGAATGCGAAGGCTTTTGGATGGCAAGTGGGAGACATTAGAGGGATATCTCCTGACATATGCATGCATAAGATCAAAACCGATGAGGGTGCTAAGTGTGTTAGACAACCCCAGAGGAGGCTCAACCCTCACATGCAAGAGGTGATTAAGAAAGAGATTATCAAGCTTTTGGACATGGGTATTATTGCTGACAGTGAATGGGTGTCCCCTACTCAAGTAGTACCTAAGAAAGGAGGAATCACTATCGAGAAGAATGAAAAGGGTGAAGAAATAGCATTGAGGCTAGTGACTGGTTATAGAGTCTGTATTGACTACAGAAAACTCAATGAAGTCATGAAAAAAGATCATTTCCCCTTCCTTTCATTGACCAGATGCTTGAGCGTCTGGCAGGACATGCATTCTACTGTTTTCTTGATGGTTATTCGGGATATTTCCAGATAGCCATAGACCCAGTTGACCAAGAAAAGACAACTTTCACACCGCTTACTTATGGTACATTCGCTTACGGAGCGAATGCCATTCGGTCTCTCGCAATGCCCAAGCCTACATTCCAAAGATGTATGCGCGGCAATCTTTGATAGGCTTGTCGAGAAGTGTATGGAGATATTCATGGACGATTTCTCAGTCTTTGGCCAATCCTTCGATCACTGTCTTGCTAATCTTGATCAAATATTATCCCGCTGTGTGGAAAAGAACTTAGTCCTAAACTGGGAAAAATGCCACTTTATGGTAGACGAAGGAATAGTTCTTGGACACAAGATATCAGAAAGAGGAATGGAAGTAGATAGGGCAAAAGTTGAAGCTATAGAGAAGATGAATTTCCCTAAAAATGTGCGTGAAGTAAGAGGTTTCCTTGGACATGTTGGTTTTTATAGGAGGTTCATTAAGGATTTTTCCAAGATAGCCAAGCCCCTTTCCACTTTACTTAGAGAAGATGTTGCTTTCAATTTTGATGACAGTTGCAAGCATGCGTTTGATGAGCTTAAAAGTCAACTGATTTCTGCCCCGATCCTTATCTCTCCTAACTGGAACCTACCCTTTGAACTCATGTGCGATGCATCCAACTACGCTGTTGGTGCAGTCTTAGGTCAGTGAGTTAAGGGAAAATTCCATCCCATCTCTTACGCCAGTCACACACTGAACCCCACACAAGTAAACTACACAACCACTGAAAAAGAATTATTGGCTGTAGTCTTCACTATGGACAAATTCCGTAGTTACTTGTTGGGCGCCGTAGTAACTGTTTGGACTGACCACTCTGCTCTACGCTATCTTATGACTAAGAAAGATGCTAAACTGCGCTTACTACGTTGGATACTGATCCTGCAAGAATTTGACGTTCAAATTAAGGATAAAAAGGACAGTGAAAACGTAGTAGCCGATCATGTTTCTAGAATGATGAATGAAGAAGAGAAAGAGCCTGAAGAAATAGACCTTTACTTTCCTCTCGAGCATGTTATGCGTATAGAAGAGTGCACTCCTGATATTCCGTGGTATGCCTCTATCATCAACTAGCTGCATTCCCAGTATTTAAATCCAGAATTTTCATATCAGGAGAAGAAGAAATTTTTCTCTGATTTGAAAACCTACGTGTGGGACGAACCTTACCTTTTCAAAATCTGTAAAGATGGATTGTTGAGAAGATGTGTCCCCGAATCAGAGCAACGAAATATCATTGAACAGTGCCACAGTGGGCCTACTGGTGGCCACTTTGGTTCCTGGAAAACCGTTGCTAAAATCTTTCAGTCCAGGTTTTATTCGCCCACGATCTTCAAGGATTCAGAAGCCTTCTGCAAGGCCTGTGATAGGTGCCAACGGACTGGAGCTCTAACTAGGCGCTTTTACATGCCTTTGAAGCCCATTTTAGAATGTGAGGTCTTTGATGTATGGGGTATTGATTTTATGGGCCCGTTTCCATCTTCCAGTGGAAACAAATACATCTTAGTCTGCGTTGACTACGTATCAAAATGGGTGGAGGCTCAAGCCACTTCTCGCAATGACCACAAAACGGTCATGAGCTTTCTTAAGAAAAATATCTTTGTGAGATTTGGATGTCCCCGTGCCTTAATCAGTGATGAGGGAACGCACTTCTGCAACCGGCCACTAGAAAAAGTCCTTGAGAAATATGGTGTCCGGCATAAAATTGGCACACCATATCATCCTATGACTAGTGGCCAGGTCGAGAGAAGTAATAAGAGTTTAAAAAGGATCCTGGAAAAAGTTGTGAACAGTCATAGGAAGGATTGGAGTCTCAAACTGGATGATGTGCTATGGGCATACCGTACTGCCTATAAAACCCCCATGGGTACATCACCCTATCAGATGGTGTATGACAAACCCTGCCACTTGCCAGTCGAATTAGAGCATAAAGCATAAGTTCTTGAACTTTAACACCCAGTCATGTGGCGAACATCGACTGATGCAGTTGCATGAATTGGATGAGTTTCGACTCCAAGCATATGAAAGCTCTAGAATTAGCAAGGAGAGAATGAAGCTGCTCCATGATGCTAAAATTAAGAAACGAGAGTTTAAGGTGGGCGAATTAGTCTTGTTGTATAACTCTAGGTTACATTTATTTCCTGGAAAGCTGAGGACCAGATGGTCCGGCCCATTTGGAATTCTTACTGTCTTTCCGAGTGGAGTAGAGGAGTTGAAAGGGCATAACGATGAACCCTTCAAGGTTAATGGCCAAAGGCTGAAACACTACATAGGACAGCCTAAAGAAAAGCCTATGGTTATTTACCTTAAGGAGGTCAGAGGTTGTGAAGCAAGCGAAGTTTGTAGGCTGGACGAGATTCTAGCCGACATGTTTGGTTTAGATGAAGATGCTTCAACCCTTGTCAACAATGGCCCGTCTATTCCAGAGAAGGAAGCTGAGATTGATCCAGAACAGATTAGCAAACCAAGTGTCAAGAAGGAGCGCAAAGAAGAAACACGAGAAGAAGAAGAAGGCAAAGGTTAGAATGATCGGATGACTAAAACACAAGAAATTTCCACGTTCGTAACTTGTTGCTGCTGTGGCCACACAAATGATCAGAGCTTGCACGAAGTAATGGCCGGAAGGAAAGTTAAATGGCCTGACCCGGGCTGAATAAAAATATTGTCGAGCCAACGACATAAAACAAAAGCGCCACTAGGGGGCATCCTAGCTATATAACTATATATATTTTAGTCACTCTCAATGTTACATATGTCTATGGTTTTGTGTGTCTTAGTGTTTAGTCTAATAAATATGTTGTGTGAATATGCTTCAGTTCTGCTGTATTTTGACATGGAATACGGATGTCCCCCGCATGAGCTCCCATTCATTAATAGAATCCGCCATATCAATCTAGATGATGGGCCTGGAGGAACTCTTATCCTTGACGTTGATTACCATATCATCACACGCATCAGGACCATTACTTATGTTGTCATTGTACTGCACACTGTGGGTGGTGGAGAGTTCAGGATTGAGGACCTTCAACGTGCGTTAGGACGGCCATATACGATTCTGAATGACCCGATGCTTACTGATTTGTTCGCTGGTACTCCGTGATGAACATTTTAAAGGAGTAGATGTTGCGGGAGAGGATTGGAACTTGCAAAATGAATATGACCTCCCTCCTGCAATTGACATGCTTCGTCGCCTAATCCAGATTGTGGATTGGGCCGACATCTATGAAGTTTAGCTTGGCCTAGTATTTGTGTTTCTATTTTCTTCGTGTATCCCAGTGTTCTTTGCATTATTAGTATAGTGGCATCGCATTTTTTGGCATTGTGTTTATATGTTTGTCTCTTGTCATTCTGTTGCATCTAGCCCTGCTACTTTATAGTCTCCTCTATCGTTACTTCCGCGCGACATTTTATATTCCCTATGTCCCCCGAGATATTGCCATGTTTCTCAAGTAGTGCAGGTACATCTATAGCTGTTTTGTCAAGCTAGCATTGAAGTCGTTGCTGAAAAAGGACTACATATGACATCTCAAACGTTGTCCTCTTCACGCTCATGTCTGACCCACGGGTCGATTATCTATCCCACTTCATCCACTCTTCGCATCATTACCAAATCAGCTAAGTACTTTATCTCTTCTTATATTCTGCACAACATGAGGACATGTTGTTATTTAAGTGTGGGGGAGGGGTTGGTTGTACCTACAAATGTGCTTAATTTATTGTGCTTACTATAAAAAATAAAAAAAAAACCGTCCCGAGCATGATTTCAATTTGGCTTACTCACTTGTTATATTCTCATACTAGTGCTGAGTTGACTAGTATTTCAAAGATAGACCTTTGATAAATAAGCCTTTGCTCGAATTCTTTTCACATAAGCCTCTCCAATGACGAGTGAACTTAGGAAAGCTCGTACCCAATTAAACCGATAATGCTTGATTCTCGGTTATAAGACCGTTCGCTTAGTGCTAATGAAAATGTCATGAAAATTGTAATATGTGCGTAGTTGGAATTGAAAGTAGGAAGTATCGTGAATATACCAAAGCCTGAATGTGATAGGGAAAGAAATAGCGAACGCTTATCGCCTAGAATCCAATATCATAACCTACCTCGGCTGGGGCTTGGCCTGGTATTCGGATAATGGGAAAAGTGTCCTTAGGGGTGACTGCTCTTCGGTGGGTTGGTGCTACACCTAAGGTACATAAGATAAGTTAGTTGTGATGGAAGTCAACAAGGTCACCATGCCTGAGACGGAAGTATCGACTTTCCTAAAAGAAAAAAAAAATTAAATAAATTTCGAGACTAAGAGCAAAAGGAAACATCAAAATGATGTAAAATAAGAATGTCTTAGTCTCAACAATAATAATAATAATGAGAACATTGATATATTTTCCACATATCCCCAGTATAGACCAAGGTATATGTTGTAGGGAATATCCTCTGGTACAACTGAAAAGATTTCAAAAACGCATGTAGATCCATGGTGCTTTACCGGGTTTTACGGCCACCCAAATGCATCTCAGTGGAAACATTCGTGGGAACTATTGAAATTACTGAGTAAAACCAACAACCTCCCTTGGTGTGTGATGGGACACTTTAATGAGATTCAGTACTCACACGAACAAGAAGGTGGCAAGGACCGTTCACAATCTGCTGTGTATGCATTTAGGTCAGCTTTGTTGGACAGTGAATTGTACGACTTTGGGTTTGACGGGCCCAAGTTCACTTGGAGAAGAAAGCAAGTTGATGCTACAACAAGGGTTTTCTTAGATAGAGCGGTAGCAAATGTGGACTGGAAGTTACGATTCCCAAATTATAATTTGAAACATCTCACTACTTTCCACTCGGATCATCTTCCCCTTCTTCTCCATTCGAGTGGGGGCACAATTAACAGCCCGACGAAGCCGAAATGGAGAAGCCTCCCAAGGTTCGAACCATTCTGGTTGATGGACGCAGACTTTAAAGAATTTTTCGAACTGAATTGGAACACTTGATCTCCTGCAAATGCTCTATCGCTTGAAGCTGAAATTGAGCGAACCCGTGGATTTTTCCGAAACTGGTCAAAGGAAAAACATGGTAAAATCTCTTCACACCCTAAGGATTCAAATATACAACTTGTGGAAATCCTTACTAGTGATAATTATAGTGTTTCTTGAAGAAGAATTCCGGAGGGTGCGAGGTAAATCAGATTGGCTTTCTGCGATGGATAATAATACTTCTTTTTTTCAACATAGATCAACAACAAGAAATGAGAGGAACACCATTCCTCAAATGGTGGATGACCAGGGAAATTTGCATACTGGTTTAGAAGAGCTTAAATTGATTGCAGGACAATACTTTGATGCCATTTACACTTCGGGAGGTAATTCTGACTCTTTGCCAAAGATTTATTTTTTAACACTCTATCCCTTGAAGATGTCGAAACTCTATCTAGGCCTTTCACTCTATCCAAAATTGAGAGAGCTATGTCACAATTATCAGGAAAAAATTCACCAGGTATTGTATGCAAATGATTTTTATAAAAAATTCTGGAATATTATTGGTGCGCAGGTTTCTGGTACGATTCTAAAATGCTTAAATGAGAGTGAAGGTTTTTCTGATCTCAATAAAACTTATATCATTCTCATTCCTAAGGTAAAGGAAGCTATGAAAATGACTTAATTTAGGCCTATCAGCCAATGTAATTCAGTCTATAAGCTCTTATCACTCTGGTTAATCATCTTCAGTAGGTGATCGATTCAGTCATATCCACAAGTCAATCAGCTTTCATCAAAGGAAGATTAATCACCGATAACATTATCGCGGCTTTTGAAACATTCCATTCTATGAAATTAGGCAAGTGAGTGCGATCAACATATGGCACTTAAGCTCGACATATGAAAGCATTCGATAGAGTTGAATGGCGCTTTATAAAGTAGGTAATGAAAGCCATTGGTTTCCCTCAATCTTGCATATCACTTTTAATGGCATGTGTTTCTACTGCTATATATCAGGTGCTCATTAACGGTAACCCGTCTCACGTTGTTTGAACAAGCAGGGACATCCTTCAGGGGGACCCTCTCTCCTCTTTCCTCTTCATAATTCGCGTAGAGGGTTTTTCAACCATGTTTAGACAAGCTGTATCAACTTATGCTTTGCGTGGAGTTCACTTTGGCAAGCGTCATGGCTGTGAATTAACGCATTTTCTCTTCGCGGATGACACCCTAAGTTTTTATGAGGCTACCCCTGAATCTTGCCTTGCTATAATGGATATTTGATGGCCAAATTATAGCAAATCAACTTTAACCGGCAGAGTACCGGGTCGGTTGTACTACAATGGCGAGTAAGGTCGTATCCCACGAGGAATCCATCAAGTATCACAACCACGTTAGTATCTAGTTTAGGCTCACAAATATATTGGAAGGTAATTATACCTAGGAAAAGATAAAATTGCTAACTTTAAAATATATGATAAAAGGAATAGCTAAACTATAGTCAAAAACACTACTCCTAATACCTTTACTGAATCACTAGGGACGAGCCTTAACCTACCAACCAGCCAATAATTTCTAATGAATGTGTTGTGGGTGCAATTTCCTAAACTGGTCCCTTGGCGCTAATACCACAACCTAGTTACAATATATTCGGTTCAACAGTCCCATCTGTAGGATTCAATTAACCTAATATGATTAAGAACTATGAGACGCTCCGCATCCACCGGGTCTACGGCTTTGCTAGAGAAACCTTACCAATGAAAGGCTACGAAAAACTCGACTAGTTTGTGCATGGCAATCCTAAAATTCTAGTTCGCACAATACCTCGTAAAATACATTTATAAAGTTCATGTGTGGAATCATGAATTAGGTGATCAAATTAATTCAAGCATTAAGATCAAATTTTAGGACACAATAATTCAAAAGATTTAATTCTTAAGACCTATTCATCCCTAGATCATTGTTTAGACATTAATTTCATGATTTCATAACATACTCTATCTATTAAAAATTTAGATACGCATAATAACAAGAATGAAACAAAAAATCATAATTGATTGGTAAGAAAACATGATAAAAGAAAATAAAATTAAATTACCAATGATGTAGAGAATCCCCAATTGGTTTGTCAATCCAAAGTAAAGAAATTGCGAAAAGAAACTAATAATCATAGCAATTTGATACAAGAAATTTAACCTAAATCTATAGTTTTTGGGAAGAAAATAGTCTAAGAACTGAAAAGAAAATAATGCTATGAAGTTGTTGTGAAAATTTGACCTAATTTGACTTTTATATGACCAAAAACCGACCCAAAATAAGAGAAAACTCGGAAATTCGCGACTGCTGATGTCATCCCATGCCTCGCTGACGTCATCGGCATCCGCCAATCATGCATCCGGTACACCTCCAGTAATTCGGCGATATTTTTGCGTGTAGAACTCCGATTTACATGATTCAAGTTGCGTTCGAAAGCTTATTCAATTCCCTACAATTGTTATGAAGACGTTTTTTTTTTTGTCGAAAATGCCTCTAAGGGTGCTAAAAATGCAGATTAAGTTAAAGCAGTATGAAAACATCCGCGATGCTTGATCCGTTTCAACTCTTCAACTTCGGGCATATTTTTTTAACAGTGAAAAACAACATTATTCACACCCTAGGTGTGATAGTTGCTTTTTTCTTTCGATTTTTCTTATTCTTTTCTTTTTCCCGAACTTCTAAACTTGAATCTCGCATCATTTCCTTATACAAACTCCGTTTTGGACAATTTTTATACCGTTGTGATCCTCGTCATGCCCTCTATCATGCTTTATCTATAAAAAAATAAACCAAATACCCAAGCGTGACACATGCCAATGAAACGCACACGATTCACCCAAAAATGTGGATATTTCGGACGAAAATGCCCTATCGTCTTGTGGTGAAATGTGCCAATAAAAGCCATTTAACTACCCTAAAATTACATTGAATAGGATAAAAATATGGGGAAAAATGCACACAAAATTATACCAAAGTTGACCCTCATCAACTACCCCCACTTAGCGTTTGCTCGCCCTCGAGCAAATCAAGCGATTCAAAAATAAATCATGAGGTCAATGTTCCGATCATATGAGAAATCAAAATATCCAATGAGTAAGAACTATTCAACGAGCAAATACACACGAGACAAAACGTATCTCACCATGGAAACAGAATGTGTGTGTGTGTGCGTAGCTTCTCAATCATTCATTATAGTCAATCGGCTCATATTATAAATGCATGACTAATGGTGTTACACCATAGGCTTATATTTCATAAGAATCTCCACTAATCGTGGTCAAATCAAGGCTAACTAAGGTCAGGTAGGACTTGCAAGGTTGTAACGTTAGGCTAGGGACGGGGCTAAACAAAAGGATAAAAGGAAATATCAAAAAGAGAAATACAAGTGAGCCTAATCAGCACGTCTAGCACTTAATCATAGCCCACCTCCCTTCAACACCGTATCATAAACAAGAGTTAGACGCAACAATGGTCATCACCAAGAACAAGCTTGTCAAGAATTCAAGAACATCCAATCCAATTTACTTCAACCCGTCGCCATGCATTACATTGGAAATATTAACTCGAATGCATTCCTCCATATTTCTTGACTCAACCTTATTCAAACATCAACACTTTTCTACCCCTTCTCATTCATAATACGAAGGAAAAAACCAACATCATTATTCGGATACACAGCTCTACCACCCCACACTTGTGCTAGCAAGTGTGCCCGAAATAAGATTAAAACTCACTCGTAGGGTGCCAAAGAAATGTAGACCATAATTAAAGGCTAAGGGTTGGTAAGTATTGGCTAATTAACGAATGGCTAAGTTCGGGTGGGGGTCTAACCACCCTGCCAAGGCTTAGAGGGGTTTCTGTGGAAATTATGTACAGGGTAGGCTATTTGGCTCTAGGCGGGTCAAAGAAATGCCAGGACCATCATCCCTTAATCTACCAAGATTGACCTTTCTATTTCACCTCGAAGTTAATAGTATAAGTTCTAGGTAACATATTAATGTCTATGGCATCTATAATAATTCACTAAACAACCACAACTCATGAAAGCAAAGCTATTATGTGCATAAGAATTCAATTTCCACAACAAGATGAAGGTTTGACTCGCATGCATTCAACCATTGAGTAATAATTAACCGAATAATACCATGAATTCACATATAATTCGCAGCATCAATGTCATGAAATTTTTTACCTTATTTTTCACCCAATTTGACAAAACACCAAGCATGTAACGTATTCGATGCATAAAATTTTAAACACATGTAGCCAAGTGAAGCTAAGTCTACCACCCCCACTTAAAATGGAACACCATCCTCAGTGTGTGAGTAATAAAGTAAAGAAAGAAAGACATAGCTAAATCGGAAATCGGGCACAACAATGCCAAATGATAACGGCCAATGTATCTCCCATGGTACCTGTGCAATCACAACAAAGAAAACCAAGTGTCTTCTACGAAGAAAGGCTGAAACCTTAAGTGTAGGTAAGAACAAGTATGGAGATGTATAGCATATAAAATATGGATTATCACAAAGCATGAAACGGAATTCGAGATGCGCAATAAAATTTTATCACACTTCTCAAAAACATGCCTAACAACCTAAGAAAATAGTGGGTTACCTCCCTTAAATGCTTTTGTTTCTTGTCGTTACCTCGAATTATTAATAAATTAAAAGAGAACATTGAAATATGAGCGAAAAGAAAAAAAAACTACCTAAAACATTCTAAGTTTAAAGTCCTTAGCTCTACTTTCCGCCCCCAATAATTCTAATGATAGTTATACAAAAGGAGAGAAAACCGTTGCGTCTCCCTACATACATCATAGGAATTGAGCACACCCTCAAAATGGCACAAGAATGACTAGGGGCTCAATCCCTTCCCACCAAGATTGGTTCAAGAAATTCATCGTGCAACACAACGAATTCACTTTCCCCAAAACAGAGCATATGCCAATTAGGAGTGATTCAAGCACCATGTAATAACAAGTTGGCTCAATAAGAGCATCCAAAGACTCAAAATGACTCACCTTTTCATGTGTCTCAATAGGGCTCACTGAGGAAGGAACTGATAATTCAATAGGGACAATATTCATACCTTCTTCATGGCATTCCTCAGGCGTTATTACCTCAAGAAGAGATAGTGGAGAATGCAAACCCTCATAATCTTTAATGCTTCTCTCAAGCCTCTTCTTCTCAACCAACTTCCATACCCGGCTTTCTAGATCAACCACTTCAGATTGCAAGCAGTGCTGAGAATCCTTCAATTCATTTAGATCCCGTCTAAGCTCTTGGTTAAACTCTCTTAGCTCTTGGTTTGACTCTTTAAGTTCCCGACTAAGTTGCTCCAAAAAAACCTCAGTTGTGATCTTCAGCGGTGGAGTAACCTGTGGCAGCTATGAGTATTGTGGATAGGCGTTGAGGTGCTGAAAATGAGAACTTGGAGGACTCTCCCACTCATTGTTGTATGGTGATGTGTATGGGTTGAACTGATAATATTGTTGTGTTCCGAAACCCATACCACAAAAATTAAATCCTCCAAATAAGTGGGGAAGTTGCCTCCTTGGCCATAAGGATCCACACTCTGCAATTCAAGGAAAAAAACAAGAACACAATCAAGGTATCAAGTCACTACCACTACCGGAGTAGGTAGTGTGACTATTACAACAAAACATTAATAAAAAAAAAGGAACGACCTAATCCTAAACACTCAAGTGATTTACTGATATTGACCGATTCCCCGACAACGGAGCTAGAAAACTTGATGGCCAAATTATAGCAAACCAACTTTAACCGGCAGAGTACGGGGTCGGTTGTACTACAACGGTGAGCAAGGTCGTATCTCATGAGGAATCCATCATGTTGGACATATTTAAGTTTTAATTATGAGTGCCAAACTAGCTGTTATAGGGCAAAGGCAGAAAGATGTTTAGAATGAATGTATAGGTTTACTAGAGTTTAATCTTTGTATAAGTTTGATCAAACAAGCATTGTAAAGAGGTCAGCTGACTTGTTCAGCAGACCTATCTAGGTTAGATGTTCAATAGAGTGTCTAGGACCTGCTGAAGGTTGAGGGTTCAAACTCAATAATGAAGGCTGAGGGTTCAAACTCAGTAATGAAGGCTAAGGGTTCAAACTTAGTATTGAAGATTTAAAAGCCAATGATATGGGATCAGAATTTAGGTAAGTCTGTGATGGCCTAAACTGATCACATATACCTTGTATTGAAGGTCTAAGTTCCACATAAGGAAATGTGATGATTGGGACTTAGTTATACTTAAAATGGTGTACTCTAACTTCATAATCAAAAGTTAGATGAGAAGCAGTCAGCTGAGTGCTCATCAAGAACACAGCAGACCATAAGTCAGCTGGCCAAATATATACATCAGTAGACTCATTACCAGACATCTGCTAAGTATATACATATCAGATTAATTTGGTTCAAGAATTATTTTTGGAAGATTAGTGTATAAGGATGAATATCAAGCATTGGATTAGTCAGTTAATCAATGGTGGAGATTGAAGGAACGTTGGAAGGATTTCAGAGCCAAATCAAGAAGGAAATAAACCATTGGTTGATAGTCTGTCTGTCAAAAGGACACTGACATACTGACAGAGGAGTACAATAAAGGGAATTTCAGGGAATAATCAGAAGGGAGGTGAGCTATGATTAAGTTGATTCAAGTTGCGCTTGAAAGCTTATTCAATTCCCTACAATTGTTATGAAGACGTTTTTTTTTTTTTTTTTTTTTTTTTTTTTTTTTTTTTTTTTGTGTGTGTGTAGAAAATGCCTCCAAAGGAGCTAAAACTGCAGATTAAGTTAAAGCAGTATGAAAACATCCGCGATGCTTGATCCGTTTCAACTCTTCATCTTCGGGCATATATTTTAACAGTGAAAAACAGCCTTATTCACACCCTAGGTGTGGTAGTTGCTGTTTTCTTTCGATTTTTCTTATTCTTTTCTTTTTTCCCGAACTTCTGAACTTGAATCTCGCGTCATTTCCTTATACGAAATATGTTTTGGATAATTTTCATACCGTTGTGATCCTCGTCATGCCCTCTACCATGCTTTATCTATAACAAAATAAACCAAATACCCAAGCATGACACATGCCAATGAAACGCACACGATTCACTCAAAAATGTGGATATTTTGGACGAAAACGCCCTATCATCTCGTGGTGAAATGTGCCTATAAAGACACTTAACTTCCCCAAAATTACATCGAATAGACTACAAATATGGGGTAAAATGCACACGAAAATATAGCACAGTTGACCCTCATCAACTACCCCCACTTAGCATTTGCTCGCCCTCGAGCAAATCAAGCGATTCAAAAATAATTCATGTGGTCAATGTTGCGATCATATGTGAAATCAAAATATCCAATGAGTAAGAACAAGTCAACGAGCAAATACACACGAGACAAAACGTATCTCACCATGGAAACAGAATGTGTGTGTGTGTGTGCATAGCTTCTCAATCATTCATTATAGTCAATCGGCTCAGATTATAAATGCATGACTAATGGTTTTACACCATAGGCTTATACTTCATAAGAATCTCCACTAATCGAGGTCAAATCAAGGCTAACTAAGGTCAGGTAGGAATTGCAAGGTTGTAACGTTAGGCCAGGGACGGGGCTAAACAAAAGGATAAAAAGAAATATCAAAAAGAGAAATACAAGTGAGCCTAATCAGAACGTCTTGCAGTTAATCATAGCAAGACACTTAATCATAAATACAACCTCCCTTCAACACCGTAGCATAAACAAGAGTTAGAAGGGAGTTTCATTAACAAGACGCTGAGATAAAAAAGAAATATTATACTCGCGACATATCAAAAAGGGTTATTTGTACAAGAAATTTATTTCTGTATAATACGGCAGCAGCTGCATGGAAAAATACCATTTTGTGCAAGATGTCACCTACTCAACCTGATTGGGAAGAATTACCTGACGTTTGCCGGTACTTAATTAAAAAATACTCAAATCATCATTTATTCAATAAAATTAATGTACTCATTAGGTACCCGAGTATACAAATATATAGGTCAATGTTCTTAGTTACTAATGATTTTTTGTCTTTGATGATGATACAGAGATATAATAAACGAGTACGCGAAACACCTGACAAGAGTGGGTCATACTTTATTTGAATTGCTCTCCGAGGCATTAGGGCTTGAGAAAGATCATCTACTAAACATGGGGTGTGCTGAGGGACTTTACTTTAAAGGAAATTATTCTCCTCCTTGTCCAGAACCTGAATTGACTTTGTCCACTGTCACACTCACCGACTTTGGCTTCCTTACATTGCTTTTGTAAAATGAAATCGAAGGCTTGCAAGTTATTCATGAGAATGAGTATGTCGATGTTCCTTACGTACCGGGAGCCTTGGTTGTTAACATTGGAGACATATTCCAGGCAAGTCTTATCTTTCTTACACAATTTTTCTTATTTTCGTGCAATATTTGAATCAAGTGAGAGAAGATTTTGATGCATTATTGATTAACAAGTTTCATTTTTTGTGTGCAGTTGGTCTCTAACAACATATTTAAAAGTGTATATTTGTATACTCGGGTACCTAATGAGTATATTAATTGTGATAAATAATTGATGATATGAGTATTTTGTAATTAAGCACCTGCAAACTTCGGGCAATTCTTCCCAATCAGGTTGAGCAGGTGCCATCTTGCATAAAATGGTATCTTTTCATGTAGTTGCTGCAGTATTATACATAAACAGATTGCTTGTATATATAACCCTTTTAGAAATGTCGCGGGTATAATATTTCTTCTTAATCTCGGCATCTTGTTCATGAAATGCAATAGTAGCTTGTATCATTTCCTTCATAACATCTAATGGAATCCCATGATTCACAATCTGAAAGAAACCCCAATTCTCACATTTTCACAAGCATGACTAATTTTAGCAATAATCTCAGCACGAGCACTTGGATTCTCAAGTGAACCATCAACCTCAATATCTATTAGAGGAACCTCTGATTTCTTGGACTTATTGCAAGACCTCTTTTCGTTCTTGAGGTCTTGATGAACGAAAAAAGGAGGGATTTTTTTCAAGCCCGAATCCACGAGTCCTTTAACTCCAACCATTGATGCGTCGAAGGCTTTGGCTTCGGTGTTGGAGCTCTTTTGAGGGGGGCTTAGCCATTGTGCTGCTTTATTGCTTTTGATTACATTTCTTATAGACACCATTTGTGGTGATCTAAAGGGGGTTCTGAAGCCATCCAAAGTGTTTTGGTTAAGGAAAGATTTAGAAGCATATGATATTGAAGTGGTTGAGGCCATTTTCAGGAGTGTTTGATGAACTATAAAGTAGTGAAAATAACAAATGAATGGAGTTTTGCTCAAATGTGATAGTGAGATAATAAAGTTTATAGATTTTTGTCCAGAAGCACAAAATTATCAAAAAAAAATCGGGATAGAAGGAAACTGTAATTTAATAAGGACAAAAGTAACAATTATGAAGTAACAAATGTGGAATAGAGTAAATATGATGTAACATTTTTAAAACACAAAGTAACATTAACACGTGAAGTAACAATTTTAAAGTAATAATTGTGATTTTTATCGTTTATAATCATGAAAATATTACTTTTATGTTTCCAGACCAATTTATTAATTTTTTTTCCTTGTGCCCCTTCCCCTCAAGTTTAAAGTTGCTATGTTTTTTTGAAGTGAAGAATTGCTAGTTTTATAGCAATGTTTTGAGTTGAAAAAGTCAAAAATAGTCTGCAGTCAAATATTTGCAGTGAAGAGTAGCTTATTATCTATGAAGCACGGACACGGACACGGGAACGGCGCACGACACGACACGGACACGGCGACACGGTTACTTTTAGAATTTGAGGGAACGACACGCCGCCGACACGTTTTAATATATATATATATGTATATTAATATATATATTATTAAAAAAACATAGACGTAGGTTGATGCCAATTCGCAGGACGGATTGCATTCCTTGCGTGTCCCTTACGTGTCCCCAACGTGTCCCGCCGTGTCCCTTGCGTGTCCCCGCCGTGTCCCGCCGTGTCCCTTGCATGTCCCCGCCGTGTCCCCAACGTGTCCCGCCGTGTCCCTTGCGTGTCCCCAACGTGTCGGGCCGTGTCCCGCCGTGTCCCCAGCGTGTCGGGCCGTGTCCCCAGCGTGTCGGGCCGTGTCGGAATTCAAAATTTGAATTTAACATTATTTTAATCGAGCGACACGTTTCCGACACGTGTCGGAGCGTGTCGGGCGCGTGTCGGGCCGAAAATGTGTCGGACGCGCGCGCGGCGACCTAATGAAGTGTCGGTGCTTCATAGCTTATTATATAGCAAGTTTTGAGTTGAAAAAGTCAAAAACATTGTCCAGTCAATCAGTGGTGGACCTACATACAGCTAAGTGGGGCAACTGCCCCTCCTTAATCTGAAAAAAAATACACTAAAATTTATACGATATATATAGTTTGTCTTCCTTTAAATTCTTTTTTTTACCTTGAAAAATTTTATTGTCCCCCCTTACCCGAGATCCTGCGTCCGCCACTGCAGTCAATTATGGTCGATCTTTCAATGAAATAACACAGATAAAGACATGTTGAGACTTTTTTTTTTTTTTTTTGTTTTGTTTTTTTTTTTTTTTTTTTTTTTGGTAATTAATGATGAAAGCGGTATTTTGACAGAATTATTGAATGGCTCGGAGAAAATGTGGATATACTATTTTATTGTACCATTTTCCAATCATCTTAGAATATATGTGACATGCGGGATTTGATTGGAGGAATAATTTAGCGACATTAAGTATCAAAACATGAATTTTACATTGCATATCTACATAATTTATTATCTAGTGTTGTACTACGGTCTATCTCCTAAAGTATTTGTTTAGAAAGATTGTGTTTGCAAAAGAGTTTGGACTTAGGATCGCACTTTATTGTAACGCCCCGTTTTCGGACACCGAGTACTTATTCGGAAAGAAAACGTTCGGCACGTATAAAATAAAATAAATTTCACTTTATACGTAAGCATCTACTACATCGTATCGAGTTAAGCAAAACTAAAGCAAAAAGACTCGGGTAATTTTTTTCTAAACATCCAAGAAAATAAACTCAATATCTAAAGATAGAAATATAACATTTATTACATTAGAAAAGAAATCAAACGAAAACCAAACGTACGAAAAACCTCCAAACATATACTAAAAGGAATTACGAAGTTTCTAACAAAAGTCCAAGTCTAATATAATAAATAAAAACACGAATAAATGAACTCTTCAACTTCGGCGTCCTTAAACGTCGTCATCAAAGTCCTTTTCGAACTCCAGATTTACATGTTCTTCTTCTTTCCCCCAAACACATAAATAAACATGCATTTGAGGTAAGTACATTGTACATTACAAGAAGTAGAAGCTACAATTTAATTAGGCTCTTTAACAGTTTTTATTTTAATAATTGTCTTTATGAGACCGACTCGATCTAAGGTTCATTCCATGCCCATCGACACTTCATGACTATACGTTTCCAGCTTAGCTTATCTTGGTCACGTCACTCAAGGGCACTGTGCATGGCGTTCATCAGCCTGAAGATATACTTGCTAACTAACGGTGATTAGCACCGATTAGCTCCGGGGTCTCCCCGATATGCATATACGTTCGATGAATTTCCTCCACTACCCTTCAGCCTTTTGAGCCAGAGCATTGTTCACCTTTTATAAGTGTATCACATCGCCGATATGAAATAGTGTCTAACCGAGAACATGTGACGTTTTAGCTTTTACTACACTTATGTAATTGTTATCCGTTGTTATCTAGCCACATAAGTGTTTTCAAAATAAAACTCACCTTATCAACTCAACTCCCTCACTTAGACAGCTAGACATTACAACCTATCAAATACACATACATTGATGAACTCTAGTTTATCAAAGCATAAGCCCTTTCATGCCTTTCCGACGGTCCCGAACTTCATCTCCCTTCAAGAATACGTCTGGTGCCGCAACCAAGCGCATCCGAAACTCAATCGAGGCTTGTTTACGTTTAATTAATGTTATAAGATCAAAGATTAACATTTAGAACTCATTATAAAGCTTAAAACCACATTTTTCCTCAAAACAGGGGCCGGTGCACCCACACTGGTGTTCAGTGCACCCGCACTGAGCCTCTATATGTGAAATTCGAAATCTGCTCGACCAGTGCGCCCGCACTAACTCTCTGAATGTAAAATTCAGGTTCAGGGCCTCCAGTGCGCACGCACTGGGCTTGGTACGCCCACACCAAGTGCGGAAACTCCCAAAAAACTCAGTTTTTGAACCCTAATTGATCCCTCATCGTTCCCAAACTTATTCAACATCAATATACTCAGAAAATAGCAGAAAAACTTGACTTTTACCAGGACCTAACATCCTATGATTCATAAACAAGTCGTAGCATGAATTCTAACCATCAAAACATCAACAAAATCGTAACTTAACCCTATGAACCGTAATTAACATGTAGGAAGACCTTCTTGTTAGGAAATCTAAGCGAGAACGCAGCGGAATTTAAAATTTTATTTCCTTTTAACCAGGATCGACTTCGTTTAAGCAATAAACAAATAGGTAGTAGACGGTGGTTACCTTGGTTGATCTAAAAATCGACGTTTTGACCGTCTAAGGAAAGTAGTTCTGCATAGAGCCGCCCAAGTGTTCGGCCTCTACCGCTAGTCCACACGAACAGCCCACCGGAATCCCATCATTGACTGCTATTGGAAAACTCCGGTTGCTAGACCGGCCTTATTCCCCTCAATCCAACTCTCCATAGGATTCTCTCTATTTTACACTAAAACTATTAGTTTTTGGAATTGTGATGTACAAAAGAGCTTGACACCCACTTCCTTTATATAGAGGAAGTGGCGCCCCAAGAGGTGTGGAGGAGAAGAAAACATTTTCCCAATAAAATAAGGAAAATATAATTGATTGATTTATCTAATTTATTACAATATCTCATATTAAATAAAATCTAAATATTGCCAATATCTCATATTGATTATATTTATCTTATTACCATAAATCAATTTACACATGTGTGCAAATCTATAGTCATTAATATCTAATATTAATATATGATAATATTATTTATTTTATCAATCAATTTGCACAATCCAAATACATCTAATGTACTTGGAAAGTGGCGCCTAACACACATATCAAATATATATATGTTTAATCAATTAATATAATAATATGATTAATTAATTTGTAAAATACATGTATATCATATACACACATAAATTCGACATACACATATCTAGTATATGTATATTTAATTAATCAACATAATTAATATCTTGTATTTAATTAATTCATAATAAATAAATACCACCATATTAATTTACCACTATAACCTTTATAGTACGAGATAAACTTTCCTTATTTGGCTATCAACTATAACCACATTTTAATCCGGCTAGATGTTCTTATGTGTGTGACCCGATAGGCTTCCGAATATGTTGGCCGTGGACACAAAGTGCAAATTAAGAAAATGCCCTTCATGCCTAACGATCGCAGGATTGTGTCTAGCAACACACCGTGACCCCCAATCATCGGAAAAGTCAAATGCAATGACTACTACCTTTCATGTGAAATAGTTACCGTGTAACTTACAATCCTATCGCTGTAATAATATCCATACGGTCGTACGTCGAGTGTCAAACATTAACGACCGTATCTTATAATCTGGATATCATGCTCTCTCGAAGTAACTCATTTACTTCCACTTTGCAAAGATTCACGAGAGTAAGACATTCCTTGTAAGAAGGCCCTTTCGGATATTCACCCCTACTGATAGGGTATGCGATTTCCAGACGACCAAACATGTATACTCCGCATTCTTCAGTATCACACCCAATCACTACCGCATGATCGCCCCCGTGGCTAGGGGAAACCTCAATAGTGTCAAAGCATGACAATCCACACCGTGATGCCATGTAGACTCCGGTCCTAAGGATAATTACACAACTGCCACATAGTGTGACACTTAACGGTGTAAGTGGGTCAGTCTAACGTACACATTCTCTAATACACGTCCACGTACAGTCCAAGTGTTTCTACACTTCGATAGACGAGATCTATCCCGCCCTTAAAGACGAAGGACTAATACGTGCTAGCCTCGTTTGTACTATCAACGCCCCTGTTTAATAGTACATCAGTCTAGAGACATCTAAGTATCAAACTTATTAAAGTGATTAGAGATCTCATCAACCATAATCTCCTATCATGGTTTCTCTATCACAGTTTAATACTAAGGGCGTTATCATATAACAATTCACAATTGGTTCCTTAAAAGAACATATATATGACAACATAAAAGCCATTTAATATATGCATAAACATAAAGAAATAGTAGAAATGATCCGACCCGGTCGGATCCGGTCCAAACCGATTGGGTTTAGGACACTATTTCAACAATCTCCCACTTGGCCTAAAACCAATCACTAGCACACACAAGACCAAGTTGAAACACAAGAATCTCATGCAATACTCGCAACCAGCCCTAGCCATAAACGGATCGCTATCTGTGGGGACTTAGACTATCTTTATACCTTGCTCCAAATGACCAAGTCAAAGGAACCGCCTCAACACACACACAAATCTTTGACGAGACCCTAGTCCTTGTTTCAAGCAATGAATCCACTTACTATATCAGCTATATAGAAAAGGTGGAAGAACCATATAAGGTTCCAGAATGAACCTCCTAGATCCATGTACTGCTCCCGCTGCGCCTCTAAGGGCACTACTGTGCTTTGGCTAAGTTGTAGAATTTACAGTGACCCATAGCCTAGAACATTTCCAGCTCACTGTATCACCTAATCAAAGTGACTGCAAACCCAGACTGTAGCTCCCACTCGCCTTCGCAAGACTCAGGATATACGTCTGAATAACTATATTTATTCTCTTCCAAGTTTCGATAAACTAGGAAAGCATCCTTAAATTGTTTAAGGATGTTCTCGACATTCACCAGATTTACTTTCATACTTGCTCATGACACTTCATGAAGTATGAACATCTGACATTACTTTTATGATGGTTCCTATCGCAGTAGCAAAGGAAACCTTCCTTAAGTATCATCTTTCACCTTATCTTTAGGACCAACGTCCTAACATAGATAGATCCTGAGAACACCGGCTAGCAGTATCTCATGTCGTGATCTATGCTAAACTCTTTTAGCATCACATCTATATAGGTAAACTATAAACCAACAACAGTTAAATCTATCACTATAGATTCTTATTTCTAAGATAAGAACTGCTAATCCAAGTGCTTTCGCAAAGACCTTGAACTACCAAACATTAATTGACTGCGACATGGGGTGATAATTCTCGAGAGAGATATCCAATACCTTACTCAAAAATCGTAACACACTCCCACTATCTATTTTGCACATTGAGCGTATCCTTCTTTTGATTAAATCAAACTCCTTTGATTATCAAACAAAGAAATCGTTTAGAGAAACTTGTTTGAGCGTATCCTTCTTTTGATTAAATCAAACTCCTATGAACATCGAGCTTTCTACCCAACATCTTCAACACTATCATATAGTCATGATACGAAGTTATAACAAGCATTATCTGAATAGAATTGGCTCAGCTGGCAGCATAGAGATAATTACAATGTTTACACCCCGTACCCTTCAGCCGTCACTATAGCCTTATGGTAATCATTTTACCATCCATGTCAGCCTTTCAGGGACATTCCCTCTTGGGTAAGACAGCCTAGGTTCACAACCTGGTTGTCACTGATGGAATCTAATTCAGATATTTTGGCTCCTGGCCATATCTCTCAATCTTACCTTTCAAACATTCCTTCATAAGTCGTGAGATATTCACTATTCAAGATGAACATACCAGCAGCCTTTTCAGGCTTGAGGTTATCCACAGACTTACAGAACTTTTGTGTGCACTGAGCAGTGTTCTACACATCATCGCTATGCGGCGTCTGCTCATGTTCCAATGGTTGAATATATCTTTGTGGTTCTCAAACTCTTTTGAGATCTAACTTACTCCCACTGTTTCTTTTGGAAGAAACACTTCCTCTAGAAGACAGTTTGTTTGGAGACAAACATTTTGCTCCACGGATAAGTAAATAATATCTAGCGTACTTGCTAAGATATTCCACAAAGTTGCATATGTCGTACTAGGCTCCAAGCCTTTCTGACTTTGCCTATGACAACTTCAAATCATCGATTAAGATAGATTCGACATTATCCCTTTGCATATCTAATATGGAATTTATTCAACCTTTATTCTTTGGAACTTGGTTAAGTATAAGGGCACTATCCCGAAACGGGTAAGGGATACTTCGCATGGCTTGTGTCACACCTTTATCATATAAAGTGTTGTTTCCATTTTAGGAACACAATCTAATTGTGTATCCCAAAGATGGTATCCTTCAAGGGAGAATCTTATTCCTTTCAGACGACTTCTGAAACACCCTTCAGGTGTTAATTACTTCAATCCAATTGAAGATTGATTCTTAAGTAGCTCATCAATCTCATATTCATACTAGCTCGAACTTTTCGGGCTTTCCGAATTATGCACTTCACTGAGTACACTTGACTATTTCTAAAAATAGTCGTAGAGATTAATAAACAATTATTTGTGGCATTAATTGTCACAAGCCAACAAACATCGATATGTTTAGGCTTTAGACAATTTTTCTAGATTTTACAACCTTTTCATATAAGGGTATTTTAGTCATCTTTAGATAAGATACGTATAACCCACTTGATTCATAATCATATGGTTTAACATCATCAGAATAACGTTTAATTACACGCTTCCCTTCCAGAGAGACTATGTCTAGAATAACTACAAATATCAAGGATAACAGCCATACAATTATTTGGTTGAGATCTCATCACATATATGAACTATATAGTGATATCAATCTAGTATGTTAGATTTACTGACCTTCCAACTTTATCGGAATAACATTTATTCTTTACAATTGAATATGTCTACTAAATCCTAACAAATAACTGAAAGTATGTTCTACATAAGAACCGGTGCATAACAACATTTATTTAGTTCCCTTATCAATTTACTAGATCCAGAACGTGGTAAGTGTTACAACGTTTGCTTCACCTTCCATATCTGTATTTAATCTTTCTAATTTAATCACACTCGCAAGATATCATATTTCTTAGAGTCGACTTTGAACTTAGATAGATTTATCTCAACATACTTGCCTAAAATAGAGACTTCGATAAGTCCTCTATTTAAGCACTTGCCCTAACTTTCCCTTTTAATCCTTTAAGCACTTGAAAAATGTTTCTTATTGTAGTCTTCATAAGACTTAAGAAAGATCACAAGAGCCATGTCTTTAATTTCCTTTCATAAAGAAAATCTAAAGTTTATTAAACCTTTTGAATCGTATTCAAAACATTGACTATTTAATTAACCTTTAAGCAATGATTAAAAAATTAAGTCGATACTTAAATCTTACAATTTTGAAAGTAACCTTTCCAAAATTCGGTCTGGTCATTCTTATCCAACGTTTGAATTAATTGTCATCGTATGACTGAATGATCATATTGGATCATATCCAATGAGCTTCCGCTTTTCTTTAATAATTAAAATCTTGGAGTACTCCATCAAATATGTAGTCTCCTTGTCTCCAACTACTATAACGGGATTTCTCGTGTCACTACTTATATTAAAAGGATTAAAATTGCTTAACCATGTTTGAGAATGTTTCTCAAAAGGTAACTGTCATAATTTGGTTTTACTAATCGAGAATAAAAAACATAAATATAAAGTTTGCTAAAACTACAACATAAAAATAAAGATAAAAGAGTGTTGTTGTTTATACACGCAAAATCAAAAATGGTCTTATGGTTTATGATTTTGCTCCCACTAGTCAACTACTCCCAATTGACTTTCAAGAATTTTTCAAAATTCTTCAGTGGCTGAGATCCAATCTAATTACTTGATTCCCGGCGGTGGTCGATCAATCAAGATAATTTTGAAAGGTAGGTAACGCTTTACCAATCACATCGCTATGTAATTCTCAGTGGTTGACTAGTCAACTCTTTGGCGATACACATCACTATGTGTTAGTCAACCCCTTGTCTCTAAAGTCAGACGGCCCTGACGGTGGCCAATCACCGAAAGACTTTAGTGAAGTCATAACCCAATATTTACGAGATCTCATACGATCATATCTCAATAACAACGATATGCCCGAGGTAGGTCAACTCCCGGCGGTGGACGATCAGTTGGATCCGAACACGGGTTCTTCACCGTCGTTATAATATTGGGAGACAGTACTTCGACTTAATATTTGTTGTTGAAGTATTTATGTAAGTTAATTCAGTTAATTAATTTCGAATTAATTCTCTTAATTAATTTAATTATGGTCTCATCATGTATATCTATCTCTATAGACATACATCCTATACATTCATCTAGATCGTGCCTAGTTATGCATCTATCGTATCATATAAAATAAATACAAGCACAAAATAAATAAATGCGTAAAGTAACCGGTATGATCATAGACTTTTCCTAGGTACGGTTTCGAATACAAACTGACGAAACTGCGAGTCACAATCTAAGGTAGCTGCAACCGCCAATAGGATCTTTAATGCGCCATTCTCCAATGGGATTTTTATTCCTCTTTCTTTGGTCTCCGTCTTCTGCTCCATTCTTGTTACATTTAATTCTATCTAATAAAATAAATACACCCGCCGCAAACGGGGAGGGGGGGGGGGGAGCTAATGGGAATGAGATAAATGCAGAAAATAAACTAGGTCACATTCTTCATAACGGCCTAGGACAATTTTAAACCAACAAAAAAATTTAAATAATTCACATCTATCCTATCGGTTGAGTCCATGATCAATCGGGGTCCATATAATCATATTATATCTACTATATCTAATCCATACAATAAAATCTTATGAAAAAGATAAAATTAAAATTTAACTACTTGCGTCTTAATTAATCAATTAACATTTAATCTATAAAATAATTTTAACCAATCAATTAATTAATTAACATTTAATTAATTAAATGATTTCAATCGAAATAAAATTAACGATTAATTTTAAACGATTTTAATTTTAATTTTAACTAATTAGAACTATTCCAAAAATAAATCAAAATTAAAATTAGGTCTCTTTTGTTTCTTTCCTTTTGATTCCTAATCAAAAGGGATGCCTTTGGTTTCCTAAACCAAAAGGCATCTCCCTTGGCCATTTCCAAACTCAAAATTTTGAAAAAGGGCCTAGGCCTAGACATTTTCCAAAATGAAATATTTTGAAAATGGCCTAGGCCTATTCCAAACAAAATTTAGAAATGCCAATATTTTGGTTAATAGGTCTGGCCACTTTCCAAAATCAAAATTTTGGAAGTGGCCTAAGCCTAGGCCTTTTTTCTCAAATCAAATATTTAGAAATGGCATAGGCATATTCCAAACAAAGTTTGGAAATGCCATTATTATTTTAATGTCATGTCGCATCCCAATGGCCCAAACTATTTGAACCATTGGTTAGCCACATGACACAACTAAACAAAAGAGGAATTACCAATCACAACTATTAACCATATTGAATCACAAAATACATAAAACAAAAATTTGGAGATCCGCCAGCATTGACCAGTCAACCGACTGCCGGCAGCATGTTGCCCTGCTGCCGCCGCCGCCAACCAGCCACCGCCGGTGGTGGTGCCGCCGCCAGTCGGCCGAGCACTACCCGATCCCTTTTTTATTATTATTTTTTTTCATGTATCACATTTGAGCACCACTAGATCCCTTTTTTATTATTTTTTTTTCATGTATCATTTTTACGAATAAATAATCTTTCATCTTTTAATTATGTGATTTAAACGATAAAATTAACTACGCAAAATAACATACTTATTGCTTAAGCTCGAAGCTCGCTCTGATACCACTGTTAGAAAATCTACGTGGGAACGCAGCGGAATTTAAAATTTTATTACCTTTTAACCAGGATCGACATTGTTTAAGCAATAAATAAATAGGTAGTAGACGGTGGTTACCTTGGTTGATCTAAAAGATCGACGCTTTGACCGTCTAAGGAGAGTAGTTCCCTGCATAGAGCCGCCCAAGTGTTCGGCCTCTACAGCTAGTCCACACGAACAGCCCGCCGGAATCCCATCATGGACTGCTATTGGAAAACTCCGGTTGTTAGACCGGTGATGACGTAGATCAAGTGATAATAAAATACTTGACCACCATAAACCAATACTAGTAAGAGGACTAGGTCCATCGTAGTATAGCTATAGCGAATCAAGGTCGATCCCACAGGGAACCAGTTGTGGGTCATTTATATGCAAACAATTAATTATTCATATCAAGGACATAAAGCGGTCTACGACCAACAAGAGACAAGAAAGATAAAGGACACGACACAAACAATGTAATTAACCTCCCCAATTATTATGTTATCGTTTGGATCTAGAGAATCTATATAATTAAGGTAGACCCGACAACTATTAATCCGATTCGTATTTCTTTTATATTGGCTACGGGAGTCATCCCCTTAACTAGATCTAGCTCCGGGTAGGCCATCTAGATCACTATGCTACATTACGTGACTTCGTTTTTTAGGCCTCCATCTCATATAACTTGCACGCTTACAAAACTAGGGATGCCGATATTAACCGTATTCCTCACCTAGGCAACATTCCTGTGGTTAGGCGTACTTCCTAAGCGATCGCATCAGTCTCCGTCCCATTAACACTAACTTTTTAGGTATCATGTTAATCTACGATTTACGTATAACTAGATGTGCACAATTCCCTAATACAGAACATATCTAGATCTCGTTGAAAAGTCCCGGAAGATCAATTCATGAGCCGACCTAGGAGTACTATATTGGTATTTTCTAATCATACGCTAATTAAAACGAGACGAGCAACGTAGCCGTAGCCATACCTACTAAGATAAGAAATTCTAGGTGGACAATCACACCATAAAGACGTGGCTAGATTGACGCGGCGAAAACTAAATCTTAGCGTTTCTCTATACGTAACGGATAAAATAGAGATTCATAAAGCAATTATATAGATCTACTAAAAACACGATTGTTAATCAAAATAAAGTCATACATAGATCACGAGACATAGGCGTGGGCGTGCGGATCCTTATAGACGAGGAATCCGTACTGCCTCACGTCGTAATCCTAAATCTACATCATTTAACTAAGAAATAACAATCTCAAACGATAAATAATAATTGGGGAATTAATTATAAAAACTAAGAGAAAATAACTACAAGAACTTACATAATTGCAGAACTTGTAAAAAACCACTCTGAGGAAAACTGAGGATTTTATTATAAGGTGAGAAAAGTGTCTAAGGTGTGTTTTTGCTAATGAAATAGCACAAGTATATATAGGGGTAAAAAATAGAGTTAGGATAAGCATTAACCGATCTAAAATAGGTTTCCTAAATCCAAATGAAGTCTAAAACGCGTCGAGATAACTCCAAGTCGATCCGGTCGATTTCGCCCAGCTCGCTCCCAGCGAGCCTCCACTTCGCTACCAACGAGTCCCTGATCTTCGGATTGGCTCGCTGGCTCTTGTCATGCCTTACTCCTTTTTTCGCGCTGATCTGATATTTATCTTCAATGCACTCCGAATTTTCTTCGATTTATCTTGAGATTTAATTCATCCATTTGTAATTATCCTCCAATTTATCTCAATCTACAAAATAAATATTTATTGCACAGTAAATCGTAAAAAACGGATAAATGCCAAATTATATTCTATTATTAAATCACATAACATTAAATAATAATTATACACATGTGATTTAACATAAAATATATATTATTAGGCTCGATTTAAGGATAATGTTGATGACTTTTACACATGTGGTATATAATTTGACCAATCATCAATCCAAATTTCATAATAAATAAATACCACCATATTCATTTACCACTATAACCTTTATAGTACGAGATAAACATTCCTTATTTGGCTATCAACTATAACCACATTTTAATCTGGCTAGATGTTCTTATGTGTGTGACCCGATAGACTTCCGAATATGTTGGCCGTAGACACAAAGTGCAAATTACAAAAATGCCATTCATGCCTAACGATCACGGGATAGTGTCTAGCAACACACCGTGACCCCCCAATCATCAGAAAATTCAAATGCAATGACTACTACCTTTCATGTGAAACAGTTACCGTGTAACTTACAATCCTATCGCTGTAATAATATCCATACGGTCGTACGTCGAGTGTCAAACATTAACGACCGTATCTTATAATCTGGATATCATGCTCTCTCGAAGTAACTCATTTACTTCCATTTGCAAAGATTCACGAGAGTAAGACATTCTTTATAATAAGGCCCTTTCGGATATTCACCCCTACTGATAGGTTACGCAATTTCCAGATGACCAAACATGTATACTCCGCATGTTTCAGTATCACACCCAACCACTACCGCATGATCGCCCCGTGGCTAGGGGAAACCTCAATAGTGTCAAAGCATGACAATCCACACCGCGCGTGATGCCATGTAGACTCCGGTCCTAAGGATAACTACACAACTGCCACATAGTGTGACACTTAACGGTGTAAGTGGGTCAGTCTAACGTACGCATTCTCTAATACACGTCCACGTACTGTCCAAGTGTCTCTACACTTCGATAGAGGAGATCTATCCCTGCCCTTAAAGACATAAGACATTTAATACGTGCTAGCCTGTTTGTACTATCAACGCCCTGTTTTATAGTACATCAGTCTAGAGACATCTAAGTATCAAACTTATTAAAGTGATTAGAGATCTCATCAACCATAATCGCCCATCATGGTTTCTCTATCACAGTTTAATACTAAGGACGTTATCATATAACAATTCACAATTGGTTCTTTAAAAGAACATATTTACGACAACATAAAAGCCATTTAATATATGCATAAACATAAAGAAATAGTAGAAATGATCCGACTCGGTCTGATCCGGTCCAACCCGATTGGATTTAGGATACTATTTCAACCCTTCTTACCTTTAGCAAGCTATTCCAAATCCAAAAACTCAGAAAAACTGCAGCAACGATCCTCCTTCACACAGAAAACATATGTCATCAATTCCAAAAAAGGGGTTAGATTCGATCACACACTTCTGTTAACACAAACTATGAAAGATATGAGTTTTGATCCATCAAACACATAAAAAACATCAGGTAAGTTGAATTCCATACCTTAACAAAGCTCTTATCTTTGAGTGTTGAAACGACGCTCCTTTCACGACGATTCCAACGCTCTACTCGAATCTGAAAACGGTTGAGATTCGACTTAGAAAATGGAAGAAATCTGTCAACCTTTCTTTCAAGGTCTTACACGCATGAAATAGGAGATTAGGAGGTGGAAAATATGATTCAAAAGGTAGGGAAAGTGATTAGGTTTATTTTTCCTTAATTAGGAAAATATATATATATATATATATATATATATATATATATATATATATATATATATATATATATATACATATATATATATATATATCTCGACATATATTTATATTTTCCCCGAAAAAACTTAACTCCAATAAAGAAGTCGGAATAATAATATTTCGTTTTTGCAAAATGACACGTTTGCCCTTTCCCGAAAATCGGGATATTACACTTATTCTCTCGATATAAGGTAGACACATTGACACCTTATTTCCAATGGACACTAAATATATATATATGGCTAGGACAGCCGATGAGTCCTAGCTCAAGTGGCTAGAGCTGAGATATCGGGACTAGAATGTCTCATGTTCAAATCCTTCCGGAGGCAAATTGAGAGACCTCTAGCTTATTTTCTTCTTTAGGAAAGCTTGGGCCGTGTTCAGTAAATAGTTGTAATATTCTTCTTTTCGTCGTAAAAAATATACGGTTGGGACATGATGTAATTTGATAACTTCGTCAACCGTTTTATATCATACGAAGACGATATGACTAGCTAAGTGGTTATTAGATCAATGCTCGAGTACCGTTGTTGCGCTCAAGTTCTCGGATAGAATAGGCCTCAAAACTACAATTTTCCTTAGAAAAACCAATAGCCAAGCCCTTGTTATGAAAATTATACACAGAGAACATAATCAAAACTTCTATATTAAGTCAAGGCTGTTCAAAATTGGCAGAATAGATCATACAAAGACTTTTCAATTCAACAGTTAAATCATTGTCAGCAAGATGGTGTCAGGATTTCAACTTCGGATGGGCTAATGAACAATATTCAAATTATCAGGTGGGTTGTATTAAGATAATTTGATGGATTGAACCACACTACATAGATTTTCTAGTGTAATATTTTTTTATTCGGGTGGGTCTAGCCCCCCTACATTTCTACATGGCTCCGTCCATGATTGTCAGTATTACGTGACTCTTATGCAATATTCTTCTTCATTGTAGGTTTCTTTTTTCCCTTAGGGTTTTGATATCTTTCGTCATTTGATGATGAAGAATATGAAATGAAGAATATGAAATGAAGAAAACAAAACTGAAAACGGGAAAAGTTATGAAAGCAAGAAGAAGAAAATATGTAGAACTTTATTTATCATCATAATGAATGTTTACACTGTTGATTCAGCCTTAAATAGATATTAGGCAGCTGATTACATCATCTAATAACTTAACTAACTAACTGGTCACGGTATAACTGAACTAATTAACCACAAACTGATTCCTTCGGTAAGTGTTTGACTAAATTCCACAATGAACTGACCTGTTGCTGCAAGTGTATTGCTTGCTATTGTGCTACTGATAACTTTTAACACCCCCTCTCAAGTAGGACACTTGGGCAGGTAGATGTTAGTGATATGATAGTAAGACATCATGTCATAAAACTTGGTTTTGTCCAAGGGAAACTTGAAAAAATTTGCTCAAAAAGGAAACAAAATATGTCTTGTATGATGCGTGCCTCGTGCGTCACTCATGCATTGCTCGTGCGTCGGTGATGTAGGTCTACCTGATGATATAATTCCCGATGATTTACCCCTTTTTCTAGTGCAATTAGCGATATTTTGACATCAACTTGAGCAATTTGTATGATGATCGGAACCATTTTTGTGTACATAGAATTTTCAGATAAACCATGTTTCTAGTACATTATATTAGTTATTAGCCGATTTTGTTATCAGATTTACACGTGGTATCTCTGTGTCTATTTTACAGCACATGTATCACAGTGGGAGCGTGGATTCTGGCCTTAGGGTGGCAGTTGATTCCTTTTATGATGATTTTGGAGCTTTGGCGAAGATTTCAGCCCACGAGGATTATCGATACACATTAGAGGGTTCAATCCAAGCCAAGTGGAAGAATAAACTTTGATTATGTGATTTCAGATACAAATGGCTCGCGCCATATCACATTGATCTGCGTCAAGAAGTTGCTGAGCAATTAATGCAAGTGTCATTCAGCCAACTACCACATATTGGACTTGACCCGAGCCAAGCAGCTCTGACCTGCGCCAGTAGTGCATCTTGGGCTTGACGCACGCCATATTGGGTTGACCTTAGTCAACATTGCAGAGTCAACAATGAATTAATCTCTTTTATTCCTCCACTCACAAGATTATCAAAACACACTTCATCTTCTTCAACTTTTCCATCTTGAAGGCAAACCCCCACCCCAGGCTCTTATAGCCGAATTTTAGTAGAAATTAAACATTGATTTTGATTGTAAAAGCTAAGGATTCTAGTTCAACTCTTTTAGTTGATTGAATTCAACACACTAGTGTTAGTTCATTGAAGCTTTTGGGAGTTGGATGATGAGCACCAACTCGAATTTGTACTCTTGATTTGGTAATTCTTAATCTTTATTTTCATTCAATTGTTCTTATGTTTATGAATGTTAATTTGAGATGTTGATATTTGTAGACATGAGTGGCTAGACTTGTCTAGCCAAGATTATGTGGTAGCTTTAGTTTATCCTCTTATGTTGATTGGGAATGATAGTTTGAATTGTTAGTTTTGATTGTTGTGAAACTTTTCCTACTTGTGTTGTATTGATTGCTTGCATTAGAGTAATTGCCTAGTGTTAGCATTTACACGTTGACGGAGACCGAAAGAAGATGTCAATCATGAGAAGAGGGTAGGAGAACCGGAAGGTAAAATCAATCCTTTGTGGCATTTGATTTCTTATCCAGGGATAGTTGACCTTGTCATTGCATTCACGTGCGTAGCATACTGAGTCATTAGGTTTAGGACACCTAGACCAAGGAGGAGGTAGAGATCAATCTCATGCACTCGTACGAGGGGAGATTGCTTGCTTAGGAATGCACCACTTCACACTCTCAAACACCAATGGTAGGATGGTAGGAGATCATTCCCATGATACTACAAGAGGATGGCTAGGCTACACATTATCTTGGCTAGTTTCTTTTATCGTTTATCATATTTTTTATCACAAGCACTTTATTTATGCATTTAATAATCATCTTGCAAATTTGTGACCTAGATCGAATTAATATAGACTTTTTAGTGTGCGACCTTACAATTGAGCTTTCCTCGTGGAGACGACCTTGACTCACCATACTAGACTATAGTCGACCCGATACACTGCCGCTTAGATTGGACCTCTAGGATTTGGCCATCAGTCGGACGCATGTATTGTTTTCAAACATCTTCATACGAGACATATATTTCCAATTTTTTACTTTTTGGGCATAGAAACTCAAGTTTCCTTTGTCCAAAGGTTTTGTGAACAATTCTGCTAGTTGAAGATGTATAGATATAGGAAAGGGTTTTAGCAGTCCAGATTGATATATATCCCTTATAACATGATATTCTATCTCTATGTGTTTGGTCCTTTCATGAAACACTAGATTTTCCACTATATAAAGAGCACTTTTGTTGTCACAAAACAATGGTATATATAGGTTTTTCTTGCTTGATGATGAATTCTGCTAGCAAATAAGACGGCCATTGCAGCTCACAAGATGCCATGGCCATGGCCATATACACTTCCTCAGATGAGCTTCTTGAAGCCGTAGTTTGTTTCCTAGATCTCCTGCTAATCAGTGAATCTCCCAAGAAAACAGAAAAACATGTTAGTGATCTCCTGATATCCTCACATCCAGCCCAATCTGAGTCTACATAAGCTTTTAATTCCATAGTTCCTTCTACTAGAAATAGTATTCCTTGACCAGAAGAGGTTTTAATGTATCTTAACAACCTATGTGCTGCTTTGAACTGTAGTATGTAGGAGTTTCAAGGAATTGGCTCAATTGTTGAGTGGCCAGAGTAATATCTGGTCTTGTGAATCCTAAGTACATCAGCTTGCCTATTAGGCTTTTGTAATGGCTATTGGTTGGTAAAGAATCAGAATCTTTAGTATGTAGTTTTATCGTGGAGTCCATAGGAGTCTTTTTTGGTTTGCAGTCCAAATATCCATATTCCATTAGCAGTTCTAGACAGTACTTCCTCTAAGTTAAAACTATGCCGCTTTTTGATCTTGCAACTTCTAGCCCCGAAAAGTTTTTCTATTCACCAAGATCCTTAATACCAAACCTTTTATCCAAGCACTCATTCAGATCCTTTAATTGTTTGATGTCTGGACTAGCAACCAGAACATCATCCACGTACACCACGGCTGAAATGAAGTGATCATCTACACCTTTTACAAACAGGATGTAGTCTTGTTTTGATTGTCTAAACCCCCTCTCAAGCAAAGCTTGGGTTAATTTTACGTTCCATTGTCTACTAGCCTGTTTGAGACCATATAATGATTTCTTGAGCCTGCAAACAGTGTCAGGACCTGACTCAAAACCTTGAGGAAAAGCCATGTAAACTTCCGCATCTTGTTCACCATGTAGGAAAGCATTGTTTACATCAAGATGAAGTAAATTCCACGGTTTTGCTGCTGAAATTGCCAAGAGGAAACTGACAGTTGTCAATTTTTCCACAGGTGAGAAAGTGTCCAAATAATTTAGGCCCAATTGCTGAGTGTAGCCTTTGGCTACCAATCTGCCCTTGAATCTTTCTATTGTGTCATCTGCATGTTTTTTGATCCTATATACCCATTTACAGCCTATACGGGTTTTCTCTTTTGGTAGAGGAACAATCTCCCATGTTCATGTCTTCTGCAAAGCATCTAACTCAACCTTCATAGCTTTCCTCCATTCTTCATGCTTCACTGCTTCATTATAGGACTTCGGTTCTGTGATAATCTGGCAACTTAAAACATAGTTTGCATGAGATGATGATAAACCAGTCAAGGAATCTACTTTACTGACATAATAAGGAGATGTTTTGCAACTTGTGTGGCCACAAATATACTCATTTAAATAAGATGGTGCCACCTTATTTCTAGTAGATTTCATTGTTTCAACAATAGGTACAACATGAACACTAACCTCATCATAAAAATCATGAGAGTTAGTTCTGATTCATGTTCAGAATTGTCATTAGCATCTAGTTCATGACTCATAATGTGCATTATGATCAGTTATATCTGGATTCTGATGTGTATTATCCAAAGTTGAATTATCAGCAAATATGGAAGGTAAAGAGAAACCATCTAGGGATTCTTGATCTTGATATGCCTTACCATTTTCTTTAAAAGGAAAGATTAGCTCATGAAATTGCACATCTCTACTAATAAAGATCTGTCTGGTTAGGAGATTAAGCAGACAGAAACCTTTCACATTAGGAGCATTTCCTAACTATACTGCCTTTATACTTCTTGCTGCAAATTTGTCACCATTAGTAGCAAATTTACTTGCATAAGTCAGACAACCAAAAACCTTTAAACAATAATACACATGTTTGGAACCATATAACGGTTCATGAGGTGACTTATTTTTTATTAAATGAGAAGGAATAACTTTGATCAGATTAACAACATGCAACACACAATAAGTCCAATAAATGACAGGCAAATTAGACTGAATCATAAGGTTTTTAGCAACATTTAGAATGTGTTGGTGCTTTCTTTCTACCACATCATTCTGCTGTGGTGTTTTCACCACTGATTTATTATGCACAATACCCTTTAAAGCATAAAATTCAGGCAAAAGAAACTCTAGGCCATCGTCACTTCTAAGCACTTTAATCCTTTTATTAAATTGAGTTTCAATCATGTTACAAAACAACTTTATAATGGATCTGACTTCACCTTTGAATTTGAGTAAGTACTCCCATCAAAATCTACTAAAATCATCAACAATTGTTAAGAAAAACTTGTGTCCATAGACATCTGCTATCCCGAAAGGCCCCCAAATGTCCATGTGCACAAGATCAAACAATTGTTTGGTACCATAAGAACTCTTTGTGAAAGGTAAACATTTCTGTTTAGCTAGAGGACAGACATGACAAACAAAGTCCTTTGGTACACTAATATCACTATTTAAACTGTGTAAAACTTCACTACAAAATAATGAAGAAATAATGACTAAAATTGGGTGAGAGGATAAGATTCCAGTCACCAGAAGCAATTTTTTGTAAATATAGTGACGGTTAGATTTTTGTATCATTAAAATGTGGTCTCTTATGGCGCGTTTGTATTGCAGGAATGTAATACTTTTTTCATTCAATTCCATCATTTTTGTGTGTTTGGAAAAGATGGAATGGAAATCTCTTTCATTCCAATGGAATGAAATTGAGTCATTTTCATTCCATCAAAAATCAGATGGAATGGAATGCATTACCACGATCACAACTCACCACCATCCGATCACCCGTCGCCCCGCCACCACGATCACCACCTACCACCGTCACCCGCCATCCCACCATCATGATCACCACCCAACACCGATCACCTGCCGTCACGGCCACCACGATGACTAGCCAACGCCGTCACCACGGATCACCTGCCGCTATCACTATCACCACCTACCACAGTCACCACCGATCACCTGCCACCACTGCCACCATGCCACCACGATCACCACCGATCACCTACACCACCGTCGCTGCCACGATCACTCACCGCCACCACGATCACTACTTACCACCGTCACAACCCAGCACCGCTACCACGATCACCACCCACCGCCGTCACCTGTCGATGTCACAACCTGCTTCCTCCACCACACACCGTAATCACCTCTCATATCCCACTGTCGTCACCACCCATCACCCGTCACCTGCCATCTTCCTTAGTATCGGACATTCCATTCGAGCGTGCACCAAACGTAGTAATGGAATCAAGTCAATTCAATTCCATTCCATTCCAACATAATCATTTCATTCCAATATAGTAATTCCATTTCATCTATCCAAACGTGTCATTAGTGACCAATTTTTAAATTGGTCACTACAAATACATTTACCAAAATGATTGTTTTTTCTAAAATTCTAAATGGGCATCCGATTAATTATATATTCATAAAGTGGATTTTTTTTTCCTACAAGTAGCAGGATTTGTTTTTTGCGATCATCATTATCAAAGGGGCATTCAACAATATCCTTTGCTTAATATGTCAAACTAGCCTCTTCAGGTTTGTGGCAGAAAGATGGAAAGATCTTGTTTCATGGAATCTATTGGAGAGGTCTCGAGTATGCCATTTTCACGAACTCCATTTTAGGGCGGCCCAACCGCGCCTCCGTATACCTTTATTCTGCCATTGTTCTTATACACCACTGCACCACCGGTCTTCTACTTTGTTCCGTAATATTCAATTCCACTGCCGCCGTCGATTGTTTTACTTTCAGTGGCCGATTGATTTTCATCCTTCGATGTATTGTCATCTAAAACAGGTACCGTGAATTTCTTTTTATTTCACTTGAAATCAGTTGTGATGCTTGAATACTTCGTTCGATTGCTCATTCTGGTTACGTAGTTGCTATTACAACCTTCTAGTTGCTCTTACTTGAACTTCGTGCAAAGCTTCTGAGTTAATGATGGGTGGACTGTAAAATGAGCGAATTTTTTATTTGTAAATGATTGTTAAATGTTGAGAATATCCTTTTCGATTCATTCTATTAGCTGATTCTGGATATGGTTGTTCTCAATTGATTGATACGGTAGTTGTGAATCATAATTGATTGGAACTAGCAAACTTTTGTTCAAGTAATTGAAAACAATTGGTTTGAACCATGTGAATCTACAAAATCTCGTAATCAAAACAACAACAGTTTCAATGATTCTTAGATTTAGTACCAGGTAGTTTCATTTGAAGCAACAATTTGAGTGTTCAAATAATTGGTTTTGCTTATGAGGGGACATGCAACTGTGTTTCATTCACATTTTATTTATTGACGTTATTTTCACGAATTTAACTTCTATGTGCTAGTGGTTGGAAAAAAATAAAATCTCTTTTGGATCATGACCCTGACTTTATTTGCTCAATTAGTTGTAATAGACTGTGAAAGTGAAGCATGTTTTGTAGCTCAACCCCTGTTTTGGCCCTCAATACAGATGGTTCTGTTGTGAATCCTTGAGCATTAAAACAACAATTCCGAAAGGACTCCAATATGATGAGCCAATTGTTGCAGGTAATAATCATGATGAAATTTATTCATATGATTCGCTCTACTTCTTGAGACCTTTGCCTATATAAGTTCTGTTAAAATTTGGATCTATTTTGGAATATGTTCTTCAAGCCATCTTATAAACAAACAATCAAACTACCTTTGTCGTCGTTCTTTGTCTTAGTTATTTGTTTCTAGTAATATTTTTATCTTTGTTTCGTAATTAGTTCATGAATGGCTATCAGGTTTTCTAGATATGGTACCTGCCAAGGTCTATAAACACTAACTTTGCTCTGTCAAATAACAGAGATCCTGAACTAGCTCATGCTATTCTTGGCATTGATCTTAACGAGCTGCAAGGTCTGTTGCGTGACCGCCATTGTCAGAGATCTAATGAACAACGTCAACAAGAAGAGGAAATGGTATGTACTTTTTATCGTATATTCCTTGTTATCGATTCTTTCTTTAAGCTTATGAACTGTATTTATGCAATGTGGTTCAAGCTGCAAGATGGATTCTTTTCATACTTGTTAAGTATAGGCCTGGAAAGCTCAAAGATGGAATGTTCAAAGTGCCACTTTCAATTCAATGGTGCTTATCGGTATTAATTTAATTTATCTATTTATATTTGATACTGCATTATAATATTCTTGGGTCGTTTGATTAATCCATTGGAGAGAATGATACTTTTAGTGAGATGTGAAGAACATATTTTGGATTTTTGTTTCTAGCTAGAATACACCTTTGTTTCTATACTTGTAGTGTAATTTACTTGAAGGATATTATTCTCGGTATACATCATTAGAATTGTAGTGTTTGCTGAGTGTTCGACCTTTTTGGGGAATATGTTATGATAAGAGAAACAAGGTACTTCATTGACTCTTTGAATTATGTTGGTACATATATTTAACTGATTTTATAGTATACTTTTAGTGCCTTCAAAATTTATGCTTGCTTTGTTTCGATTATTTTCTGACACAATATGTTTTTTCTTATGTTGAAGTGGCTCTTTTTTCCCTCTATTTTAGAGGTGGCATGGATGAGTTATTGGATGTTGGAAGCTCAAGACTTTGTTGTGGTTTAACTCTTCCGGTGAGTTTTACATCATTTAAATCTTCATTGCGTAGTGACAATGAGCTCATTTCTGCCTCTTTCACCCCTTTCGGTTTCTCTTCTATGTCTAGAATTTTATCTTTGGATGTTTTTAACAGAACTAAAAAAAAAAAATGAAAATGGATGATGTTGAGGTAAGATGCGATGTTTAATCCTTAATGCTCTGTTCTTTGTTGTTGTCGGTGTCATATGTTCACATAAGCAATGGAATTTCAGGTGCCGATGCTGGTTCGTACATCTGATGTGATTAGGTACAAGTTATTACCTGTGGTTCCTGTGTTTGATCAATTTTATACGCTGAGTAATATTTATCAGTAAAAGAACATGGCACTTATTGAAAGTATCTAAGATCTAGTGAGAAATAATGGAGGAATGAAGAAGGGGAACGTGTTATATTGTGTACAAAGTTTAAGAACTTTACTTAATTCTTATTAAAATTATTGTACAAGAAGCACATGTAACTAAAAGTGACATTGTAGATGTGATATCATCTAGATGTCATAATAAATACTATCTTTTTTTTTTTTCAAAGTGAGATTGTAGATGTGTTTGATCATTGGACGTGCCCTTACTTTTTCTTCCGGCCTTGTGATTAGTAATTTCTCGTTAAGTATATATTAAATGCCATCTTACACATTTGTTAACAATTTTGCAAGGGTTCTTCGATTCATTATATAACATGCTGAATATCAGCTCATTCACAACTATCCAGATTACAAGAATTAATGTGGATCTCGATAAGGTTGATTGTAGTATAAGCTTGAAGAACCTTCTTCATTTTAGTTCAACTTGTAGTTTCAAGTTCGTTAAATAGAGTAATGTTACGTTTTAGTGTATGAGTGGTGTAGGTGTTTTCATATACCTATGTCAATTAGTATAAGATTTGATTTAGCATTTCTTTAGGCTGAACTCATTTCTTAGATGATTGATTAAATTAAAGTACTACCAAGATAATGTTAATGATTATTTCATTAAAATCTATCATTGCTCTTTTGTTTGTGTATCGATATTTATGGTTTTCAAATATATGTAATCCAATAATGAAAATGAAGGTTTTAATTCAAAATCATTGTATTGCTATGAAAAATTTATAACTATGGATTAATAATTAATAATGACGACAATTTATCATCTTTCAAATTAACCCTAATGACAGTTTAATTAATAATGACATGTAAATATTGGCGGTAAAAGAATTACAGTGATGGAAGATTGATAAAATAATGATGGGTTATATTGTTAGTATTCTTATTTTTAATGAGGGGGAATGAAGCAACGATGATGAAAATTATCTTCATTAATATAGACTTTTAATGAGAGTATAATATCGTCATTAATTATATATAAACAATAATGACAGTACACTGTACGGTCACTATTTACTTTTAACTAGGAGGGCCGTAGTGACGGGCCATGACGGGAAATTTCCCGTCATTAAACGTCTTCAATGAAAGGAAATTGACATATAATGACCAATTTTGCCGTCGTTATAAACCAATTTTCTTGTAGTGTTTTGGAGTCTATTACTTGAAGCATGTCCTGATCTGTAATGCCATAGAAGGCTAAAACTTTCAGGTGTAGGAGAAGCATGCACTTCAGAAATGGCAAATGAATAACAAGACTTGTCAGCTATTAAAATGTATAAACCATTGATCAAACTAGCTGGACCAATCTTCTGCAAAGTCACTATTTCCTGTATAACACAACAATCCATGTAAAATTTGATGGAATAAGCAGGTGACTTAATTAATTTGCTAACTGAAAGCAGATTGAAGTTCAAATTTAGAACACATAGGACATTATCTAAGATTAAAGACTTGTTAATCCCAACTTGCCCCATGTGAGTTGATTAAACTCAGATTGAAATGTAATATCTTTATGGTTTTTCTTGCTCTAGGATGAAATAGAGAGTAGTAGTTTTTCTAGACTGAACTTGGAACAAGCTGCCTACGTATCCAAATATATATATTTGGAATCAAGTCCAACCGTAGTTCAGGCGGTTATGCATCGGAGTGGAGTTAGTGGGTAGTTATGCATTCTACCCATGTCTCACGTTTATACGCAACGGTTTCTTTTGTACATGTGTACCTCTCTGATCTGTTCCATCCCGACCAGAGACCTGCCATGGCCGTCATGACTAGGGACCTGCCCTGGTCATGGTCTTACTCCCGGGGTCTAATCTTTCCCTGACCAAGGACCTGATTTGGTCATCTGATTCATGTACTGTTGCTTCGAATTTCGGGTCGGATGTGGTTCTGGATGCATGACACGTGGACGAATCTGAGTCACCCTCAATCAAAGCCCCCTAGATCTTAATCGATATGGCTCTATCTTGAAATCAGATTAAGATCTGAAGCTCACCACCCTTCCACGTGTATCGTATAGGTGGCGTAATCAATGTTGCCTCGGTTATTTCAAACGCCACCATAATGACTTGCTGTAATCTTTTCAGACGACGCATAGTCGGAACGTCCCATCCTTTGACGAAAGTCTATTAAACCTATCAACTCCTGCAAACAGTCGTCATTATAGCTAAAGATATCAAATTTGCCCGATTTGTGCATTGAATCATCAAGTAAGTTCTTTCTCTTTTTGAGCGAATTCCCTTGTTTCTTATGAATCTAGACCAACTTGATACCTCAAACCTTGGTGAGAATCCCCTTCTTTCTATTCTGCCTCCTCATTTAATAGCTTCTTTTTTTTCCAACAATTCTTGAATCATCTTCAACTGAGTATAACATTTCTGGGTTGTCTGCACCCATAAGAGCTTTAAGAAGAACCCACGAGACGAAAAAAATGATGGCTTGTCATGCAATTGATTCCAAATTGAGTGAATCTGATATCACCAAAATCTATGACAAATATGGGATAAATAAGGATATTTATGCCCCCACTCGACCTGAACCTGGAAAAAGTGCAGCTACTCCTCCTTCTGGATACTGTACGGTTTATAAGGAGCAATTTGATTGCGGCCTTAGATTTCCTCTCCCTCCTGCTTATTTGGAGATACTTTGATATTACAATCTAGGGATCGGTCAGATAGTCCCTAATAGTATAAGAGCTATCACTGGTTTCTTGATTTGGTGTAGGTGTTTTGTCACCCCTTTCACGTTGTTGCTGTTTAGGACTTTTTACCAATGTAAACAGGTTAAAAATAGTCCTGGCTGGTTTTGTTTTTGTAGAAGGACTGATAACCTGAGTAGCATACCTTTGATTAAGAAAACTGATCAATCCTTTCTAGATTGGAAGAAACACTTCTTCTATATTAGGCCTCAGACCGCCAGGGATTTAGGTAAATGGAACACTTCTACTAAGAATAGCGATGTGTTGGAAAGCAAGCTGGATAAGAAGTTTCTTAAAGACATTAGAGGGTCTCGCATATATCTGGGTCTGAAGAATTATAACTCCAATTTAATCGATGCTGCCTACTTGGAGACCGCTGGTCCGGAGCCTTATATTGAGCTGTCAGAGGAGAGATACAATATAAGTAGGATTCCTCATTTTGAATTTTTATATACCTTCTCTGATGCATGCTTTTAACTATTTGTTGATATTTGCAGTGGCAAGTTTCACCGATATCGTTCAGATAGCTGATGACGCCTCACCTCCTAGGGATCAGGATGCGTCTGAACCCATTGTCAATCCGGATGTACCTGATCCTACAGCCAATCTTGCTGACACTCATCGACCTGAGCCCTCAGTTGAAATGGATCCTGCTGATGATGATTCTGAGAATACGATTGATAACCAGATGGTTCAGCACTCTTCTCATGTGGAGACTACTGCTGAGATTAGCCATCCTTCAAAACGTACCAGATCTCACAGTCAAATTGATGAAGGTACTGGGCTTCTGAGCAGGCCAATGAAGAAATATATGACTGGAAAGAATGGTCCAATCAAGATTTGTCGAAATTTGTAAGCATCTTCTCCCAGACATGCTAATTTGTCTTTACTATGCAAATATACTGACTTTATTCCCTATAATCTTTTTTAGGGTGCCAAACTGGGTAGGGAGATCCTTTCTAGTCTAAAGAATTCAGGAAAGGTTGAGGAAAATTTATCCAAGTCTCTGTCTGAGTGGAAAACAAAATATGAAGACTTGCTAAATACCTCTGCAGCTGAGAAGATTGCCTTATCTGATCAGATACAGGCAAAGGATGATGAGCTGAAGGTCATGACTGATGAGCTCCAAACCTATGTTGCTACTGCCAATGAAGTCAAATCCAAAATGGAAAAAATGATATCCAACCTGGAGGTGGAGAGAGATGGTCAGAAAAATGCTTTCCCTGATCAAATGGCTAAGGCTGTTGCCGATTACAGAAACTCTGACGAGCTGGCTGGGAATATGAAGATGCTCTTTGCTCCCCTTATATGGTATGGATATTCTACAGCCATTGATGATATAAAAGGCACAGGTTCTGATGTTGATACTGGCAAGCTGACTCATTCAGGTTGGAGCATGAGTGATGCACCTCAGACTTATGAGGTCAGGTTTAAGGAATTTAGAGATGGAGTTAACTTGGTCTCCAAATACGCTAAAAAGCCTCATGCTGCTCAAACTGGCTCATCATCTCAATCTCCCCATAATTCAAATTAGCAACATCTTTAATCTATTTCTTCTCCAATTCCAATTCAATACTTTGAAACTTTTTGAAATTTTTCTTTGCAATGTCTGTACTTCAACACTTCTGCTACCATTTTGTGTGGTACCATTTTGTAATATGTTTATAAGCTTACTTTAATCTTTATGTAACTTTGCCTTTATATAAGTTTACATTTGCCTTCATGGCTCTATACTATGCACCCCCAGTATGATACGTGACTTGTTTGGAAAGCACATGTCATACTTTGGTTTTTTCTTTAAGTGTTTTCCGATCAGGTTTGGTGCCAGTTAAATTTAAAATCTGACCTAAAGTCTTCAGTTGGTCTGATTTGTCAGACTTATAAAATCATTCTCTCTTTAGGGAATTAATGACTTGATTTTTCAGACTTAAACGAATATCCTCTTTTTAAGAGTTATTGACCTGACCTGAGGTCTGATGATTTAAGACCTGATTTGAAGTTTTGAAGCAGTCTGATTCTTCAGACTTAAACGAATATCCTCTTTTTAAGAGTTTTTTGACCTGACCTGAGGTCTGTTGCATTTAAGACCTGACCTGAAGCCTTAAATTGGTCTGATTTTTCAGACTTAACGAATTTTCTCTTTTATAAGAGTTTTGACCTGACCTGAGGTCTTGCATTTAAGACCTGACCTGAAGCCTTAAATTGGTCTGATTTTTCAGACTTAACGAATTTTCTCTTTTTATAAGAGTTTTTGACCTGTCCTGAGGTCCTGCATTTAAGACCTGGCTTGAAGCCTTAAATTGGTCTGATTTTTCAGACTTAACGATTTTTCTCTTTTTATAAGAGTTTTTCAACAGAGTTGTATTACAACGAACGCAACTTCATTCAACATAATTTAAAGAGTTCAACATTATAACATAGTGCATAATAAATTTGCAGAATGATAAAACGATAAGTACTTGCCTTACACATAAATTGTTTTCACGTTAACTACATTCCAACTTCTGGGAATGGTCTTTCCTGTACTGTCCGCCAACTGATATGCTCCCTTTCCATGCACTTTGATGATCTGATAAGGTCCTTCCAAGTTTGGACTCAACTTCCCACTGGATTCTTGCCTACTGACTTCGTTTTTACGCAAAACCAGATCACCGACCTTCAAATAACTTTGCTTGACCCTTGAGTTATAGTACCGAGACACTTGTTGTTTATACTTAGCCATTTGTATCAGAGCAACGTCCCTTCTCTCTTCTAGTTCATCTTTTGCATGCCTTAATTCCTGTTCATGTACCAGAGCATCATATAGGATAGTTCTTGGATATGGTAGTCCAATTTCGGCAGGGATCACTGCTTCACATCCATAGGCTAGGGAGAATGGGGTTTCACGTGTTGATGTATTTGGAGTAGTCCTGTAGGCCCACAGTATGTTTGGTAGATGTTCTACCCAATGGCTTCCTTCCTGTTCCAATCTTTTCTTGAGACCCACCTTAATTTGCCTGTTGGTTTGTTCCACCTGACCGTTGGCTTGTGGGTGACCAACAGAAGTGAAATGCTGGGTTATACCCAATTCAGCACACCATTCCCTAACTCCTCTGTCTTCAAATTGGGTTCCATTGTCTGAAATTATCACTTTAGGTATTCAATATTTGCATATTATATTCTTCCACAATAATTTTTGAATCTGTTTGGCTGTGATGGTAGTTAATGCTTCAGCCTCTACCCACTTAGTGAAATAATCAACAGCTACTACCAGAAATTTGCAACTTCCTGGTGCTTTAGGCAATGGACCCACCAAATCTACACCCCACTGATCAAAAGGCCAAGCCGATACAATAGGGGTCAGGTTCTCTGATGGATGATGGGACAAATTTCCATGAATCTGACATGTCCTGCATGCCAAAACCAACTCCTCTGCATCATGTTGCATTTTAGGCCAATAATAGCCAAATAACCTGCACTTTCGAGCCAATACTCTTGCTCCCAGGTGATTTCCACAAATCCCTTGCTGGATTTCTCTCAACAAATAGTTGCAATCCTCAATGGTGACACATCGTATCCAAGGAGAGATAAATGATTTTCTGTACAAAATATCATTAAAGAGTGCATACATGTCTAATAAACGTTGGATCTTACGAGCCTGTCCATTATCTTCGGGTAATTGTCCATCTTTCAGATAGGTAACAATAGGATCCATCCATGTTTCCCTCTGTGTGATTGGTTGTACCTCGGATATCTCATAGCCGCGCTGGTCTAGCTGTTCAATCAAAACATTTTTGTCTGATAGGAAATTTGAGGCCAACTTGGACAAAGCATCTGCTCGAGTATTTTGCGATCTGGATACCTGCTCCACTTGAATTTCTTGAAATTGGTCAATCTTTGACTGGCCTAGGGATAAGTATTTTTTCATGTGCTCCTCCTTCGCCTCGTATTCTCCTTTAATATGATTAACCACTAACTGAGAGTCGCTATAGACCTTAAGACGATGAACCCCCAACTTCAAAGCTAAGTTCAACCCTATGATAAATGCTTCATATTCTGCTTCATTATTGGTTGCATGAAACTTAAAGTGTAATGCATAGGGAAATTCTTCACCGGTTGGACTGATAAGGAGAAGACCTGCTCCTGATCCAGTATTGCTAGATGCTCCATCAACGAACAGATTCCACTGACCTAATTCCCTTGGGCATAAACGCTGATCAATGGATATGGATTTCTCTTCTGCCAAGAAATCTGCTAATGCTTGGGCTTTTATTGCAGTTCTTGGCTTATATTCCAAATCGTAACCTGCCATTTCAACAACCCATTTTGCTAATCGACCAGAAGTATCTGGTTTGCTCAATATTTGCTTTAAGGCTGATCAGTCAAAACTATTATCGGAAGACTCTGAAAATAAGATCTCAATTTCCTTGAAGAATGAACCAAGGCTAGGACAAGCTTTTCCGCATCTGAATATCTGATTTCAGGCCCATGCAAAGCCTTGCTCGTGTAATACACCGGTTTCTGAACTGTTCCTTGTTGTCTGACCAAAACAGCGCTGATAGCTTCATCACAGATGAACAGATAAAGATATAAAACTTCTCCCTCCTGGGGAGATTTCAGATTGGGTAGCTCCAAAATGTAATTCTTCAACTCATCAAAAGCTTTCTGGCAGTCCGTGTCCCACCGGAATGGAGTTGCTTTCCTTAGAATCTTAAAAAAGGGTAATGCTCTTTGTGCAGATCGTGAAAGGAACCTATTGAAAGCTGCTAACCTGCCCGTCAACCTTTGAACTTCTTTGATGTTAGTAGGTGGTGGCATCATTTTCAACGCATTTAATTTATCTGCATTTGCTCTAATCCCTTCTTTTGAGATCATATATCCTAGAAATTTTCCAGATCTGACACCAAAAGTACATTTTTTTGGATTTAGTTTCATCTTTGTACTTTAGAGTACCTCACAAACCTCCTTTACATCCTGTAAATACTAATCTAAAGACCTGCTTTTGATCAGAAAATCATCCACATACACCTCCAAGGATCTGCCTATCTAAGCGCTAAAAATTTGATTGACTGCTCTTTGGATGGTGGCCCCTGCATTTTTCAGACCAAATGGCATAGTCACATAGTAATACGTACCAAATTCAGTAATGAAAGCCGTTTTTTCTGCATCTTTAGGGTTCATAAAGATTTGATGATATCCTTTATAAGCTTCCAGGAACCCAAAGATTTCAAATCCCACAGTTGAGTCCACTAGCCTGTCGATTCGAGGTGATGTATAACTATCCTTAGGACAGGCTTTGTTCAGGTCTGTAAAATCCACACACATCCTCCAGGACCCATCTGGTTTCTTCACCAATACCGGATTGGCTAGCCATTCTAGATAGATTACCTTTTTGACAATTCCTGCTTGTTTAAGTTTCACAACCTCCTGTTCTATAGTGGAAATCCGCTCGGGTGCATAATGTCGCTTCTTTTGTCAAATATGAGATCTGTTCGGGTCCACATTTAGACTATGGACTATCAAATCCGGTGACAAACCTGGCATATCATATGTCTTCCACGCAAAAACATCTTTGTAATTTTTGAGTAAGTCTGTTAAAGCCCTTTTGTATTGATATGGAATCTAGGATCCTATATTGACCACTGAATCTGCTCCCTGATCATCGACCTGAACTGTCTCGGTCTGGTCCGCCGATACCCAGGTCTTGTCTTCCTCTAGCAATAATTCATCCAAAGTTACCTGTTGAACAAATTTTCTTTCATCGACCACAGATGTGTAACAGCTCCTGGCTATTTCCACATCTCTTTTTATTTCAACTGATCTAGAATTGAGGGGAAACTTCATGCTGTTGTGTGCTGAAGAGATAACTGCCCATAGATCAATGATTGCTGGTCTTCCCATTATAACATTATAAGCCGATGGTGCCTTAACAACAATGTAGTTTACCATTAGGGTCCTGCCCTTATGCAATTTACCATAGGTTGTAGGCAATGTAATCATGCCCAAAAGATGGATAGGTGGGCCAGCAAATCCAAACAGAGGGGTGGATATTGGAATTAAGTTTGATTCCTTCAACTTCATGTCCTGAAAGGCCCTGTAATATAGAATATTAACTGCACTTCCCGTATGTACGCAAATCCTTTTGACCCAATTCTTATTGATGACAGCTTCAATAACTAACCCTTCATTGTTAGTGACTAGTGGTAATGGATCCTCTGGTCCATACTTTACCTCTCCTGACAATTTCTGTCGCTTACTAGAAATTTGATCTTGATTCACAGGATTTGCTGTCTCCTCCTTCTTCTGATCCGTCCTCCTGGGACCTCCCATAATTGTATTAATAGTATTTACTGGTCGGTTATCGATCTGACCATCATGATCTGGAGATGGATTTCTGTTCCTCCTCTGTTCGTGATTTCTGTTCCTATCATTATGATGGTTCCCTCTTTTGAATTCCCTGCGCCCCCTGCGTTCTTCATTATGAGATCTGTCAATGACTTCGTCAATTCTTCCTTCCATGACTGTAGCATCGATATCCTTAATCAACTCTCTGCATGTCTCTGTATCATGACCAATGTCTTGATGGAATTTACTGCATTTTGTCTGATCCCCTTTTTCCCTTGGTCCTCTCATAAGGGGTGGAACTCGGGCTATGCCTTTATGTTCCATGATGGCTAATACTTGCTCCCGCGATCTGTTCAATGGTATTAGGTCTCTGTCCTGCAGAGCACCTTTTTTGCCCAACCTGTCAGTTATGGGTGCCTGGACTCTATCCCAGACTCAATTGCGTTTTTTATCTAGTTTCTCCTCCGACCTGCCTTTCTTGTGCTCCCCTTTCTCTAAGTCACGTTTGGCACGGTTGGCCTCTTCACCTTGACAATGTTTAAAAGCAATTGCTAAGCATTTTTCCATGGTTCTAGGATTTTTCCCATTTAACTTGGCATGTAACCTCCCTTCTCGTAGTCCTGCTACAAATGAAGCTACCAAAAAACGATCATCTACGTCAGCCACCTGGGTTGACTCTGCATTGAATCTTTTAATGAACTGCAAAATGGTTTCGTCAGATTTTTGCTTAATAGTGAGCAAATGAGTGATGTTCTTTTGAAAGGGTCTCGCGGCAATGAACATACTCATAAACTTTTTGGTCAAAACAGCAAAACTGGTTACAGATCTGGCCGGTAATTTGTTGAACCAATCTCTAGCCCTCCTAGATAAGAGTGCTGGGATCGCCTTGCATTTCATCTCGTCTGGAGCATTATACAAATGCATATGCGGTATGTATTGATGCATATGATCATAGGGGTCCTTGGTACCATCATATGAATTGATTTTTGGTATCTTAAATCCTCTGGGACAAGGATATGCATCAATATACTCCGCAAACGGTGAGGCCAGATTGAATTCTTTCTCTTCATCCTTCAACATGGCCTCTAACTCGTCCCTAGCTGCCTCATTCGCTTGACGAGCTCTACTCTTGATAATCCGGCAACTGGATTCAGCCACAGCTTTATATCCTTCTAGCGCCAATGATTAAACTCAGATTGAAATGTAATAGCTTTATGGTTTTTCTTGCTCTAGGATGAAATAGAGAGTAGTAGTTTTTCTGGACTGAACTTGGAACAAGCTGCCTACGTATCCATATATATATATTTGGAATCAAGTCCAACCGTAGTTCAGGCGGTTTGCATCGGAGTGGAGTTAGTGGGTAGTTATGCATTCTACCTATGTCTCACGTTTATACGCAACGGTTTCTTTTGTACAGGTGTACATCTCTGATCTGTTCCATCCCGACCAGAGACCTGCCATGGCCGTTATGACTAGGGACCTACCCTGGTCGTGGACTTACTCCCGGGGTCTGATCTTTCCCTGACCAAGGACCTGATTTGGTCATCTGATTCATGTACTGTTGCTTCGAATTCCGGATCGGATGTGGTTCTGGATGCATGACACGTGGACGAATCCGGGTCACCCTCAATCATGAGTAATTTTAGCATCCTTTCCATTAGGCGAACTAACTGATGATCCAGATACATGCTTACCAGAATAAAAGAGAGAAGAATTAAAGATTATATGATCTGTGGCTCCAGAATCCATAATCCATTCATATAATCTAGGATTCTTACAAATACCTGCAGGACCACAATCAAAGTTTGAATTAAGAACCACAGAATTAACATTGGCAAGGCTGGACTTGCCCTGCTCTCAACATAATAAGCATATGCCGATACTGTTATTGAGTAATTAGGATGATTAAGCAACATAGGCTCAATTGCACCATCAATGATACCCAACTCGTTCTTGGATGAAAGTGCAGTCAACATGGATTCCCTCCAAACGTGGTAATTATGCTCATCAAAGGGAGGCTGAACGAGGAAAAAGCGGGATTTTCATTGGGATGTAGAATCAAATATGCTATCACCAGTTCTTGATTTTGATTAGCAGCTTCCATGGATATCACTCACAATAAAACTCTGGAAAAAAAATGAGATACAGAATCAAATACAGATAAAACCAGAATGAGCAGAAGCGTTTCTTGATTAAGAAAGCTCTGATACCATAATAACTTTCATCATTTGATGATGAAGAATATGAAATGAAGAAAACAAAACTGAAAACTGGAAAAGTTATGAAAGCAAGAAGAAGAAAATATGTAGAACTCTATTAATCATCATAATGAATGTTTACACTGTTGATTAAGCCTTAAATAGATGTTAGGCAGCTGATTACATCATCTAATAACTTAACTAACTAACTGCTAACGGTATAACTAAACTAATTAACCACAAACTAATTCCTTTAGTAAGTATTCGACTAAATTCCACAATGAACTGATCTGTTCTTGCTGCAAGTGTACTGCTTGATATTATGTTGCTGATAACTTTAACGTACCATGTAGAATATAAGCCCAAGCCCATATAAGAGGAATAGCCCCATCCTCAAAACCTAGGTTATGAGGTGAGGGAAGTCCAACCTAGGTTATGAGGTGAGGGAAGTTCATCTTTTAATATGGTGGGTTACACAATCACAAGTTCCCAATATGGACACTTTAATACGCCCACACATGTGTGGGCCTATAAAGAGCCTGGGTCACATGACACACAAGGCATATAAGGACACTCTTAAGGCCAACAAAGATGCTCAACACTTACACAATAAAAGGGTGACTCTGATACCATGTAAACAAATAAGCCCAAGCCCATATAAGAGGAAGGACGTTATCTTTAAAACCAACAATTATTCAATACAATTAATATACTCATTAGGTACCCGAGTATACGAATATATAGGTCAATGTTCTTAGTTACTAATTTTCTTTGTCTTTGTTGATGTTACAGAGATATAATGAACGAGTACGCGAAACACCTGACAAGAGTGAGTCATACTTTATTTGAATTGCTCTCCGAGGCATTAGGGCTTGAGAAAGATCATCTACTGAACATGGGGTGTGCTGAGGGACTTTACTTTAAAGGACATTATTCTCCTACTTGTCCTGAACCAAAATTGACTTTGTCCACTGTCACACACACCGACTTTGGCTTCCTTACATTGCTTTTGCAAAACGAAATCGAAGGCTTGCAAGTTATTCATGAGAATGAGTATGTCGATGTTCCCTACGTACCGGGAGCCTTGGTTATTAACATTGGAGACATATTCCAGGCAAGTCTTATCTTTCTTACACCACTTTTTCTTTTTTTCTTGCAATATATGAATCAAGTGAGAGAAGTTTTCATGCATTATTGATTAACAAGTTTCACTTCTTTTGTGCAGTTGGTCTCAAACAACTGATTTAAAAGTGTATACCATAGAGCCTTGGCTAGAGATGTTGGTCCTAGAATCAACATAGCAAGTTTCTTACGACCATGTCATGGAGAAGGGTATGCCACCCGCCATTTCGAGCCCATCAAAGAGTTGTTGTCGGCTGGAAATCCTGCGGTCTTTCGTCCAATAACCATTGATGAGTATATAGCCTACTATACCTCCAAAGGCCTTGATGGATATGCCTCACTACCTCACTTCAAGTTGGAAAAGTGAGCAAGGACTAGAAGATATATAGGGGATTTTTCAATAACAAATTATTCCGTGAGTTGAGAGCCGACCCGGCAATATGACATAAGAAATAACAGTACTTGCTAAGAAGAGAGAAGAATGCTTCTCAATGTTCTATCATTATCCATAATTTCTTCATATTTTAATTGGTTTTACCGTATCTTTCTTGTAAGTAATTACCATTTTTTTATATAATACAATAGTTTGATTTTTGTTTCATTATGTATGGACCTGTATCACTTGTAATGACCTTAATTTGAGCTCGTTGAAATATTAGAATGTTCATGTTTTGGTCAAATGATAATGGGCCTCTTTTCATTAAACAACAGCAAATCAATATGTGCTTTTCTACACGGCAGCACCAAATCAATGGATGATTTTTCTATATGTCTGGATAACAAATCCGAATTATAGCCTTTAACAACAATAAGAAAAATAATGGAGGAGAAAAATAATACTGAAACGATGCATCGAATTTATATGATTTGGTTAACTAACATATATTCACAGGTAAAAAAGGAATGATATCACTATAATACGGAATACAACATAGCCCAAATAAAATTTATCCTAAATGATGTATCTTAATTTGTACGTTGTTCATACACCTATTAAAAAGTTTATACGTACATTTTGACAGTTTTAATAGCTTTTGTAGTTATCTTTTGTCATTAGGGTTACGTTTGGCCAAAGAGTAGTTTTGAAGATTAAAGTCGGATGAAATTGTTGAAGTGATTGTTGGATCGAAGGAGAAAAAAGTGTGGTCATGAAACTTATAGCCTGTGTCTTATTAGAAATGTACGCAAATATTACATACACATATTTAATATTATTGGAGGGGTATACTAGTAATTTCACACCGAAATTTGAGTGGGGGCCATGCACCCCCCTCCTCCATGCCGGGTCCGTCCCTGTGTTACACACACATAAAGTGAAAACAAACATGAAAAACTTTAATTGAAGACAGTTTAGAACTTTAAGAAGCTAAAAAGAAACCACATATATATGATATGATGCTGGTGTGAGTGTGTACACACACATATATAGAGCAACATGAACATAACAAGACCACGTACTCATGCATGAAAAGTAGTTGAATATGCATGTATATATGCTTGGTGAAATTCAAAAAAAGGTTAAAACCTAACCATGAAGATCCCCACCCCCCTTGTCACACGTGATGGGTGAAGATGTTAACCAGGTAACCTAGTGGCTCAGGGTCATGGGTTTGCTATTATAACAAAAATCTGAAAGAAGTCGTCCATTTACGGGCTTCGAACCTCCACACTTCAGCTTAAGGTCCAGCTCCCCTTTAATATAAATTACTCAATCTCTTTGTGGTGGCCCTGAGCAAAGGCCAAGTAGACCTGGGCCTTGGGCCCCCGGTTTCCTATCGGCCCCCAAATTTCTCCAACCTTATATACTAGTTTAAAAAAAAAAAATTAAGCACATTTTAATCGTTGAACCTTTCAAAAAAAAATTCGTTGAATAAAATGAGGGCATGCATATTGTTGTCGCGGTAGATCGATTGAGGGGCTTATTGATTTTTTTCGTGGCTATATAGAGCGTGGATTCAATGATGCCCTTAAAACAACCCGAGAACTTTCTCAACAAAAAAATTGAACCATTTTTTCGTGAAAAAAGGCAAATCCAGAGAAAAATGCATTTTGATGAGGTTTTAAGTGAAGAAGCCGTGTTTTCTGCTGAAGAGAGTTTCAGAGTGCAATACTTCATTAATATAGTTAACAAAGCTCTTGACTCACTTGATGAAAGATTCAAGCAATTTCGGATGCATGAACAAAATGTTGGCTTCCTGTTTGATTTGAAGATGTGCTTCGATGATAAAAATTTGAAGAGTTCTTGTGACAATCTTTCAAATATTTTGACACACAATGGAAAAACTGATATTGACGGGAAAGATTTCTATCGAGAGTTGCAACTTCTTAAACATATTCTTCCATTTGAATTTGGAGAACCCATCCAAGTCTTGAATTGTTTAAAACATCAAAATGGTTGTTTTCCAAACACAGAGACCGCTTACCGAATCTTGTTGACTATTCCAGTTATCGTTGCATCAATTGAAAGAATTTTTTCGATGTTAAAGTTAATAATTAACTATCTTCAAAGTACAATGTCACAAGATCGTTTGAATGGGCTAGCAATGATATCGATCGACAAGAATATGGTTGATGAAGTTGATTATTCTATATTGATAATTGATTTTGTTTCTAAATATGCTAGAAGAACGGTGTTGAAGTAGTATTTTGCATTTAGGCCGTGTCGACTTACCTATGAATTTGAAATAAAATGTTTTTTTACAACTTTTATTTATGTTTCTCTACCGATTTTTTTTTCTTGAGATCTAATGGGCCTTGTTCGGAAAAATGGCCTTGGGCCCCGAATTTCACAAGGCCGGCTCGTTAGAATCCATATGTTACGATAGCCTCGTCGGGTATGTAGCATAATAATTACACTTCTATCTCTCCCCATCCCCAAAAGCTTAAACAGAAAAAGAAAAAGAGAACTATAACGCTTCTCATAATAGATCCGGTAACATCTTATAAAATAAAAATCTCACATCGATAAAGTAATGTCCTGCTTACCCCCATATAAATGTGAGGCATAAATGTCTTGTCAACTCAGATTAGCCATTTTAGATCAAGCGAGAACGGCGGTCTAAGGAGTTGACTGGACCATTTACCAGGCCCGGGGTCTGGAGGCATTACAGAATGGTATTTAGAGCCGACTATCATACGGAACAAAGTGCCACACCGTGAGAGGCGGTGGGAGCCACCTCTAGAATCCTATGGTGGGGACGAACTGGGACATGTCTTGGTCATCCTGGCAAGGACGGATCTGGGCTGGGGCTGGGGGGTGCTAAGCCCACCCAGCAATTTTTTTTTTTTATTTTAGTATATAGCCTCAAAACAAACTCAGCCCACCCAAAACAAATAGCCCAGCCCACCTCCCTGTTAGTGTTTAGCCTTTTAATAAATGTCCAACAGTCCAAGTCCAAATATACAACAAAATATTCTTTCAAAAATCAAAACACAACATTTATTTATCTTATCAGACTAAAAAAAAATTATTAAAGAGGAATCAGTCGAACAGTCACAGTGAACAGTTTAAACGGAAAAAAAAAACAGTCGAACAAGTGTAAAGAGGAACGGCAGGACGGCACTACCCACTCAGTCACAGAGTCACTCCTCAATGGTCTGATGGTCTCCGGCTAATAATTCCGGCGTCTCGGCTTTTCACTTGAAGGTACTTCCGATTCCGATTTCGATTGTTGAATGTTTTTTTATTTCAATTTCTTTTAAATTAGGATCATTTTTGCTTCTAAATCAATTAGGTGATTTAGGTCTCATGATTTCCTCTAGGTTAGAATGTCAGATGCTTAATATTTACTCAATTCATGTGAATTTGTGATTTAATTTAGTGATTTGAGAAATAGGGATACCGATTTCGGATTTCCTTTTTTCCCGAGCTTTTACTTGGATATTCAACTGTTGTTTTGGTTTATGCATAATGTATGTATATTAGTATATCGTATGTACATTAGTATATCATATATTCATATGATCAAATTGTATATATATATATATGTTGGCATTATGCAATGTTGCTCGGACCGATTGTTATCTTCTGTGAAAAAAAAAAAACTGCACTTGTGTTCTGTTGTTGCAAAATATATTAAGTAGAAGTATGGGCTTTATTTGCAATTTAGGTTGTTATTATTAAAAATAAAGACACTATTATATCATATTTATTTCATGAAACAAAATCTTTTTATGATGACACATTGAATCGGTTTTATTTTTATAGGGTATAAATTATAATGACACATCAAGAACGAAAAAAAGAAAAAACTCTTTTTTCATTCTTTAAAAAATCAGACACATCAAAAAGAGATGAACCATCTTCTTCAGTTCCTCCTCCAGTTCCTATTGAAGAAATTGCTTCTCCCACTTCAGCCTCGCCTCCTTCTAAGTTCCAAAGAAATGAAAGTGATATCCCCGTTGAGCGAATATTGAGAGAGATCCTGGGATACGTATTCCTATTTGGCAACACCCTATCAATCAACAAGATGAGATTAGGAGAGCTTATATCAAAATGGGTCCGCATCAACCACATCTTCCACAATATCCCTTGTCTAACTTTGGAAATCAAAATCGCAGTTTTCAATACAACTGGTTCAAAAAATTTCCCTGGCTCGAGTACTCTCCTTCGAAAAATGCTGCCTTTTGCTTTCCATGCTTCATTTTTGATATGAATCCGACACAACATCGTACATTTATTGTTGATGGATTTACAAATTGGAAAAAGGTCAATAATGGTGAATATTGTAGCTTCTTGAAACATGTGGGTGGCCCTAATTCACCACATAATATTTCTGTGAATTCAGTTCATGCATTACGAGAATGTACCTCGACATATTGACAAGGTATTAAACAAACAAAGTAAGGAGGAAGTTCAAAAGAACCGGCTACGGCTAGGATCAACGAGTTGAGGGAATTAAGTGGCTTACTTTGCAAGGTTGTGCTTTAAGAGGTAATGATGAGTCTATGCATTCAATAAATCAAGGCAACTTTCTTGAGATGATAAAATTTATGGGAAGGTCGAGATCGAGATATCGGTGCCGTTGTCTTACAAAATGCTCCCGGAAATGCAAAGTTTACCTCACCCAAAATTCAAAAGGAGGTTCTACACATCATTGCTAATAAAGTAAGGAAAAATATACGTGAGGAAATTGGGGATGCTAAGTTTTGTTGCTTGGTTGACGAATCCAAGGATTCATCCAATAAGGAACAAATGGCTATTGTTTTGAGATTTGTGGATGCTTATGGTGTTGTGCGGGGAGCGCTTCTTTGATATTATACATGTTACGAGATACAACATCATCAAATCTTAAGAAAGAGATATGTGATGCTCTTATTCGATCCGAATTAGATGTTAATGACTTGCGAGGCCAAGGCTATGATGGTGCTAGCAACATGCGTGGTGCATGGAATGGTTTGCAGGCATTATTTCTCAGAGATTGTCCATCTGCATATTATATTCATTGTTTCGCACACCGTTTACAACTAGCATTAGTCGCAGCTGCTGAGAAGGAAACTTCTATCTGGTTATTCTTTTCTAAATTGACCAATATAGTGAATATTATTAATGCTTCTCCCAAGCGTCACAATGAGTTGCGGTCTAATCAAGCTAGTGAGATTGCAGATTCTATAGTTGCCGGTGAACGTGAGACCGGTAGAGGGGTCAACCAAATTGGCACATTGCACCGTGCTGGAGCGACTCGGTGGAGTTCACATTTTGATTCTATTTGTGGTATGATAGATATGTACAAATCTATCACCATGACACTTGGAAACATTATTGACGAGTCACGGTCTCATTACGCACGTGGAGAAGCGACTGGTGCTTTGATTGCGATGCGATCATTTGAGTTCATATTTATCTTGCATACTATGCACAAAATCATGGCGATAACTGATTTGCTTTCTAAAGCGTTGCAGCAAAAAAATGCAGATATTTTGAGTGCCATGGATCTTGTCTCAACTACCAAACATCTTCTTGGATGGTTAAGGGAGGAAGGTTATGATTCATTGATGGAGAGTGTGAAAAAAGTTTGCATAGAAAATGATATTCCTATTCCAGACACGAGTGCTCGTTACGTAGATGCTGCGGTCGTTCATGTCGCAAAGAGGTAATATCACGGTTGAGCATCACTACCATTTTGACATATACAACAGTGCAATTGATTTTCAGTTGCAGGAGTTAAACAATAGATTTAGTGATGAAGCAGTAGAGCTCCTCAAACTAAGTTCATCTTTGGATCCGAAGGATAATTTCAAATCTTTCAACATTGAGAATATATGCATCCTTGCTGAAAAGTTTTATCCGAATGACTTCACTAGCCAAGATTTGCATTTACTTAAATTGCAATTGGCACATTATGGGTATGGTGTCATTCAAGATCCAAAGTTTCAAGGATTGTCCACCCTCTCAGATTTGTGTCAGACATTAGTTAAGACGAACAAATCTCAAATATACTCTTTGATTGAGAAGTTGATTCGTCTTATTTTAACTCTTCCGGTCTCAACGGCAACCACGAGAGGGCATTTTCAGCTATGAAGTATGTTAAATCCGTCCTCCGTAACAAAATGGATGAAGACTTCCTTGCGGATTCCATGACAGTTTATATTGAAAGGGAATTCTCTCAAAGTGTCGATGTTGATTCCGTTATTGATGAATTCTATTTCCAGAAGAATCGTAGAGTGCAATTGAAATGATGTATAGTAAAATAAACGTCTTTTGGATGATCCCGTTTTATGGACTAAAAATGATTTTTTTTGCTGAATTGAGGACTTTGAAAAAATTACGCTATAAAGTATATTTACGAAAATTTTGATTCTAGCCCACCCGAAAAAAAAATCCTGGTTCCGTCCCTGCATCCTGGCGAGGACGCCAGTCCCTTACAAGTGGGGAGAATGTAAAATCCCACATCGGTAAAATAATGTCCTGCTCACCCCCATATAAGTGTGAGGCATAAATGTCTTGTCAACTCGGGTTAATCCTTTTAGAACAAGCGAGGACATCGGTCTAAGCAGTTGACCGGACCATTTATGACTCATTTTGCGCTACCAGACTCGGGGTCTGGGGGCGTTCCACATATCGTCATCCTTAGACATAAAATGATTAACCTAAGTGCTAATAAATAGGCCCGATGTGGTGCATATATGGCACTTAATTACATTTGGTGGTTTGTTCTGTACCAAATGTAGCACTTCAAACGTAAGAGTATCTCCAATCAAACACCTATTAAAAAGTTTATACGTGTGCCACGTCATCAATTTATAAACCTTTTATCTATAAATTTTTTCTCCACAATCATAAACCTATTAATAAACTTTATAGCATGGACCCACTATGCATTTAAAAAAAAACCTATTACACATAAACTTTTTTTCTACACCACACAACACTTAGCACAAAAAAAAAAAAAAAAAAAAAAAGTCAGATGAACCGATTGATATTGATCAACCTTTTGTATAAACCTTTGCCTAGTTGGCATTGCTTCAATGGGAAAGAAATTTTTTGTAAAGGTTTAAACCTTTTGGATAAACCTATTGTGCTCTCCATTGGAGATACTCTAATACCTAGTGGCGATGTTTGACACATAATAGATTAGGTATTAGCTTAAACAAAATGCCATTGTTTGACATAAAATTGTCAACTTCAAACAACCAAATTCATTATGTCTCAAACTATTTAGAATAAAAATTACAAGAGATAAGAAGTAAGAATATATATATATATATATATATATATATATATATATATATATATATATATATATATATATATATATAGAGTTGTTATATATACGTGTTTTTCTTTAAAAAAAAAGGTTTCATATGTTTGAATTCGAATGGATAATATGTTTATTTTTTAGACGATTATTTTAATAAAATTATGGTTGTATTTCTAGTTTTTAAGTAATTCAATAAAAACAATAGTGTAGTGTCTTTTATCTATGGTTTTTCTTCAAACCATATATCTTTGTACATTTTATTTCCAATCTAAGATATTACATATACTCGAGAAAATAGTGAAATTTCAATCTGCAACAATGGAGATGAAAAAGGCTAACCAGAAGTCAAGACAGAAATGATGAAAAGAAAGAAGAAGATGATGATGTATCTGAGTTTTGCCATCTTAATTACGTTCAAATTGCTTGTTATTAATTACACATGAAAATTGGATTGGATAGATATAACCACTCCATTCTAAGTCTATATTTATAACCATAGAATTTAGAAGATCCAATAATAAATTTTAAAAACCAGCAACTCCAAAATCTTTTTGTGGATTATTAAATTGTTAGTGGCCTTAAATCGTATTTACAAAATTACTTATCAAATGGACAAGATTTTGTCGAGATATTAATGCAAATGAACCTTAAATACTACTCAACCAGTTCTATATGTCTAAATCAATAAAATATATAAATAATACCGACGGAAGTCGCGCGGACTGCACCTCGCCACGTGTTACTCCAGCATTGACCAAGCATTAAATAAAACAATAACATTAAGGGCCACTACAAGAAAAGTGGACATTAGCCACAAAAATTTAGTGAGAGAAGGCATATTTAGTTATTAAAATGTAGTTTTCTGTGAGAGGAAAAATATCAAACAGCTAAAAGGTATTCTGGGAAGTAGTATTCTCCACTTCTTTCTATCGTTGAACTCTTCTCTTCCTCCTACGTGTATGTGAAATGTCTACATATGTAACTGGAATGGTAAGTTTAGTTACCTGTGAAATTTTCTGTGCCTATGTAGCTTATGAAATTTTCTGTGACTGTGATTGTTTTTATAAATCTGTATCAGATCTAATTCATATATCCTTAGCCGTTTTGTCACCTCTTCGTGATATATTCACCTTTGCTTTTCTCACGGATTTGTTCAATCTTATCTGCAGCCATTGTTCCCCTGGAGAGAGTGGAGTTGATCAGTTGGTTGAGATCATTAAGGTGATAACTGCTATCCTTCATCTCTTCAAACTTTTATCGGTATGATATAAGGATCTTATCCTTCACATTGAAGGAAGATTTTGGTTTTAAACCCTTTTCAAAGTTTAATGTGATTAGTTAGGGCTACTGGAAGTTTTATATAATAGAATATGGTTCAAGTGTTTAGATTTTTGAGCTGTTGATATATCATCTCCTCTTTGACATTCGACTTGTTAGAGAATAAGGAAGTTTGAGGACACAAGGATGAAATTGTTGCTGCTTCCATGTTTTAAGCTCAAAATTAAATTGTTATTTTCTTAAGCATACTAGTGTATGATTTTAAATAAGTATTTCTCACGTCTTTCAGTCTTGCACTGATGGGACTGATTCCTGGTCTATTTATTTATTTTTATTGTAACCATGCAGGTTTTGGGGACACCAACCAGAGAAGAGATAAAATGCAAGATAAAGCCCCATCCATGGCATAAGGTTAATTCTTGTATATCCATCCATTTTCCTTTGTTTCTTGAGATGTTCCATTTTGGTACATAAAGGAAGACACCCATATTTATACCCACATTATCTGCTATTAGTTTCCTCCACCAATATGTATAAAAAATTAGACTTAATTAGACTTGCATTGATGCCCTTCACAGGCAATTGAGCTAGACTAAATCAGACGTGTATTTGTCCTTTTTTAGGTCAATGCATTTGACTACTATTAAATAAATAATTTCTCTGACTTAACTAGAAGTTTTGACATCTTGAAAAGGGATGTCGAGAGACGAGTTCGAACTGGTATTAAAGAGGATGATGAAAATAAAAGGAAGGTCCAATATGGATGTAAATATCTCCTATGTGTAGTAAACGAAATTTTTAGCTGTCTTTACTAGAGTTGTTGGTCCTTCTATCAAGCTAATTACATATGAATAGCTCATTAATTACATGGTCTTTGTTAGATTATATGTAATGTGTGTGACATATGTCTCATAGGAATGAGTGACACTTGGTGTGGTTTGTTATATTTGTTATGCAAGATTCTCTCTGTAGTAGTATTAATAGGGTGGTGCATTAATGACGTATCCATAATATTATCTATGAAATATATCCTCTGAATATTATCTCTTTCTTTGTCTTGGTATCAGAGCCAATGACAAGTGCACCGTCTATCTCCACGGTGGCTGCACCGCTGCCTACAGTCACGGCTGTGACTGAAAGTTCGACTATCACCACCCCGTCTCATCTTTCAAGCTCACAATCGATCCACACTATTCCTTCACTTGGAATACCAGTCCAAACTCCTATTAACTTCGGTGTTGGAAGTCAGTCGCTGCCGTTTCCCGATGGCAGTGGTATTCCATCCTCACTGCTCTTCTCCGGGTACGAACCTTCGAGCTTTACACCTCGAATCCCTGGGTCTCCGCTGCCACCCTTCCCTCTGATGACCGCCGGAAATGAATCATTCACCGGTCATCTTGCTCAGACGTGTTCATTTAAGCTCGATCGAAACAATTATCTTCTGTGGAGGTACACCGTTCTTCATATTATCTAGGGTCACAAGCTTGTGGATCATCTCACTGGTAATCATCCTCGGTCCTCAATGATTGGTGGTTTCTCTCTGAATCCAGCAGCTGATGTCTGGGACAATGTTGATAATTTACTGGTTGGTTGGCTTCTCAGTTCCATGACTGAGCAGGCCTTGCATGAAGTTGTTGGGTGTAACACCGCTCACAAAATCTGGCAAACTCTTGAGGTTCTCTTCAATAGTCAAGGCGAAGCCAAGATGCTAGAGTATAAGGATGCGTTGACTAAAACTATGAAGGGATCCAAGTCCATTGCTGATTATCTTATGGAAATGAAGGGGTATTCGGATAAGTTGGCAGCAGCTGAGCTAATATCCGAAGTCCATTGCTAGACCTGATCCCTTGCTAAATTACCCAAGGGTAGGATCGAGCTAATGGACTTGGATCCCTTGCTAATGGACTTGGATCCCTTGCTAAATTAGGAAGTCCATTAGGAAGGGTAATTTAGCAACATTAGCAAGGGTAATTTAGCAAGGGATCAATGCTAGTCTAATTAAGAAGGGTATCCTACATTAGGAAGGGTAATTTAGCAAGGGATCAATGCAAGGGTAATTTAGCAAATTACCCTTGCATTGATCCCTGCTAATGGTATCCTAAATTACCCTTGCATTGATCCCTTGCTCAGATTTCCTACATTAGCAAGGGTAATTTAGCAAGGGATCGAGCTAATAAATTAGGAAGTTCTCAATGAATAAGAGTTTGGAATTTATAAAATAAAGGGTTGGAATCAAAGTGTTGAGCTCAAAAGTGATTTTTATGATGTTGAGGTTGGGATAGTGAGATAGGTGCTAATGTATTCGACCTCACCTTATGAAACTTGAAACATAGTTGAATTAGGCAATGAGTTCGGGTATGTTAGTGTCCTATGGTTCCCAAAGTTTTATATTAATCAAAAAGGAGTTTGGATGGTTTGTATGGTAGAGATAAGGTGGTACACTTGTTGATTAGGTACACTCGTACTTCTCTTTCTCCAGTTCCCAAATTACCCTTTTCGATTAACCGGAATTACCCTAGCCTAACGTTATAACCCTTCAAGTCCTACCCGATTGTGTCCAAACTTAGTGACCTTGATTAGTGGAGAGGGTGGTTGATATGAGACGGTTGGTAGACCTTGGGTCGGGATTCAAGCCCCGACAATCATTTTGAACACTTGGATGTAGCTCGGCACCACACACACTCTATTTTCTTGATAATGTTGTACCGGTGTGTGTATGTTCGTGTGTCTTACTTTGTGGTTACCTCGAGGGTGTGGATAGTAGCACCTACGTCACAACGTTGAACCCCTTGGTTGTTTTAAAACACCTAGTTTACTCGAGGGCGAGCAAAGGCTAAGTGTGGGGTGGTTGATGGGAGTCAACTTTACGTGACTCCGGTGCATTAATTACCCCCGTTTACCACACTTTCAGCACAATTTTGGGTGAATTAGACCATTTTCGGGGTGTTATCATGAGTTTACGGCACGGGGAATGAATCCATTACTTTGATGAATTCTTACCCCTTTTTGTTGATATTAACCCCCATTCCCGAGCACGTTTACCCCCCGGAATTGTTTGGATGTTTGTGGTTGTTTATGATATTGAAGGATATTGGTGTCTCGAGGACCTGGAAGGTGAAGATTTGTGGTGAAAAAGCATGATCGAGGCAAGACGAGGACCCAAAAAGGAAGAAAGGTGAAGATTTGGGGAAACATGGGTTCAAACGCGCGTTTGAACCTCCCAAACGCACGTTCCAGAAGTCCAGATTTGATACAGAGTTGAAGCCCTCTAAACGCGCGTTTGAAACCACCTTAAACGCGCGTTCCAAGATCCCAAACGCGCGTTTGAACCTTCCTAAACGCGCGTTCCAGATGAAGAACAGTCAAGTCCCTGCCCAGAATTTATGCGAAACGCGCGTTTCAACTAAGTGAAACGCGCGTTTGAAGATTCCAAACGCCCGTTCCAGCTCCCAAACGCGCATTTGGACCGATTTTTCAGCAGATTTTTCCTCCAACTATAAATACCCCCCTTAGACTATTTCTTGGATATCAAGCTTTTCTTAGCAAAACTCTACCCATTTCTTGCTCGATTTATGTAATAGTTTAGAATACTCTCTCTTAGTGTAAACCAACAACATCTTAGCTTAATATTTCCATTTCTTAGCATAGATTTTCATTCCAAACACTAAGAGACCACCTTTTAATTACTTTTTTATTTTGTACTTTTTGGATCTCAACTCGAATTTCTGCAATTTTATGGTATATTTCTCTTCTCTTTTACTTGTTATGGCTCTTATTTACTGTTTTGTGCATGTTTTGATTAGTATAATGAGTAGCTAAACACCTACATAGTCGAATCATGTGAAATTTGGTGAAATCATCCTTTGGGTGATGAAATTGGGAGTGGGTAGTGTTTTTTATTGTTGTATCTTGCATGTTTCACGTCTTAGAACTTGTTATAACGGATTTGGGCTAGATTGATCACCTAGGTCAAAATCACACACATCAATCTTGAGAGTTGTTCAGATAGAAGGTTTAAACGGCTCTCGTAGTGGGAGAGGTTACTCGTTTTTAACGTTTAAACGGCTCTCGTGTATAACATGTCTTGCGAATGAATCTTTCTTAGGGAAGGTTAGTTAACTTGGCATAAGGTGTTGGGGAAGAGTTGTTCAGACCTTGGCACCGGGATTAGGAGCACGTACCCGTGAATTGAATGTAAGAGGTTGTTGTTATTGCACACTCCCGGTTTTGTCATTCTTTGGGGTGAAACTAGCTATTTTGATCATTGTTCGGCTATGTCTCTTTAACTATCTTTAAAACTTAGTTGTTTAATCTTCTTTCTTTCTTTTTATCTTTAGACTCGTTAGTTAGAATCACTTAGTGTCGTTGTAGTAAACAAAACCTTAAGAACTTTGATCATCTAGACTAAGCATTACGTTCACTTTGGTACTTACAAACACGATTCCTTTGGGTTCGACCTCGTACTCCTGTAGCTATTCTAGCAATCGACCCGGTACACTGCCGGTTAGAGAGTTAGTTTACCCACAGTTTCGAGTCCTTACAAATTGTTTTTGTTGGGTGGAATTTAGCTCAATCAAAATGGCGCCGTTGCCGGGGATTTGTGTGCTATTTGTGATATCTTGCAAGTGAACCGAAAGCTTAGGCCTAGGTTGTTTTCTTTTTTTTCTTTTTTTTTTAATACTACTCACCGAACAACAATACCCCTACCAACCTCGTGCACCCGAACAAAGTTATCAACAACGAGTTCTTGCCTCGGCCTCAATATCAACAAGCAGAGTAACCAAGGTTCATGGGCTTATCAGTGCCCTAGTGCATGCCAAAGTCAAAATTATGGTTATTCAAGTTATGAGCCACAACATTATAAGGGTTGTCCGAACCCTAGTGCTTATCAGGATTACGGTGTTCAGACTCAAAGTGTTGATAGCTTCACCCAGATTCAGCCACTTGATCAGAGTTTGGCATGGCAAGAGGCCTACTACTCACCTCCAATGAATCAAAGTCAGTATGATCAGTTTTCCCCCATTCCACAAGAAGACTTCACCGACATTCAAATAGAGCGGATTAATTTTTTATTGAACGAGAGTTTGATTCAAATGAAGAAGGATATGCAAGAGTTCGATAGAAGATTTGACTCCGACGTAAGAAATCTTGAAGACCGGATGGGGCAATTGATTGAAAATAGGAGGCATGAGAAAGAGGAAGAGACATGTGCAATAGCGGTGGTCCGGGATGATAATGTTATCACTGAAAAAGTTCAGGTTGAGAGTGAGGTTGATCATTCAGTTTTCCATGATGAGATTTCTGAGCCAGATAGTGAGTTGGGATTGCTCATAGTGCCACCTCCTATTGCGATATTTGATTATGGCAAGTTTCACGTTCTACCTATTGCACCTTCACCCTTTGAGATGAAAATTGATGATACCTTGGTGGAATGTGTGGTGGAACCGACCATTGTTATGACTGAGCAAGAATTTTTTGGTGATGAAGATAGCTCGTTTTGGGATGAAGAGGAGTTGCAAGACTTGGAAATGGAGGAGGTGCAACTTTTATCTATTACACTGTCTCCCGATGAAATACGAGATGATGACTTGGAGGGGTGTACGATAGATTTGAGCACACTGTTTGATTAGACACAATTAGAGTCGAAAGAGAAACTGGGATCGCCCATTTCACCCTCACTCCCAATTGAAGTAAATGAAGATGTCGTAATGAAGAGTGTGGTGAAATCGTATGAGACTGAAGAGCCATTTATGGTAGAGCTACCGGGAGAAGTGGAGATTATTAGCATGCCGGTCCCGGATTATTACACTCTTCCACCTTGTGTTGATGAGTATTATGCGATTGATTTTGCGTACTTACCGGTAGATGGAGCTCATGGAATTTGTAAAAGGAGACAACTATCATGGAATGGCAATTACAAGAAGAAGGTGATGAGAGATTTTGACAAAAGAGGATTCCCGACTTGGGAAGAGGTAAGATCGAGGGCCATGAGAGGTAAGTTTCTAGTGAACTCGGTTTCCATGATGCTTGTTATTTTTAGTCTTCTTGAGTTGTTGATCTTTTTGAGCTCGGATTTTGGTTGATGTCTTTGGTGATACTTGTTTGAAATAAAATATTTGAATTGTTGTTTTGAGTCTTTTGAGGTATGAGTCCGTTTAGTGCCACTACGTCAATGCTAACGACGTTAAACAAAGCACTTCTACCTTTTCTCGCCTGTGCCAATAGTATAACTTTGAAACAATTGGCACCGTATAAGTCATCTTGTCAAGCCAACGACGTAAAACAAAAGCGCTTGGGGGAGGCAACCCACCTTTTTGGTAGTAATAATGTGTTGGGAGTGGTCTTTGGGTGCAAGAGAGGAGAGTTTGGCTTAAAAGAGAGGTTGGGGTGAGAATTTCCTTTTGGTTCTGGCTTTTGTACATAGACGGGGATGTTTTTTTTTTTTTGAGCCTCTGTGGCTTTATTTTATGCATGGATGCTCTATGTTTCTTTTGATTATCTTTACATCCAGTGCGATTCCCGTCCAGTATGCTTGATATGCTTCGACTCGTTATTTGTGGCATGGCTTCTATTTTTACATATCTCGTATCTATCACCATCTTTTGGCACGTGGACTTTTTCCGTGCATGTGTTTGCCTTGGTTTTTGTTTCTATGGTTTTAGATACTCGAGATGGAGCTTACTAGAAGATGTCACGTGGGCTACTAGTGCGCCTTTCTATCGGGTTTTGGTCAAACAGCTAAGTCTTTTACTCTTTTTATCTCTCACACACTGAGGACAGTGTTTCGTTTGAGTGTGGGGTGAGAGACTTAGCCGTTCTCTTATTTCTTATTGATAAATGTGCTTAATATGTGGTATGCTTAGCCTGAGACCGTGCTCGAGTCGATTTTTGGGTAATTTTTAAAAAATTTCAAGGGTTTTCAACACCGTGTTGTTTGTGTTATTTTCACATTCAAGTGGTAACCACCTTAGTAGGACCCCGAACATGTGCACTGTGGTTTGATATTATCTTGAGTATGGAGTTTATTATTTTTCACGCAAGCTACACTTTGTGCACAATTTGATTACTACCACTTCTTATACCACTAGTCTCGAGACAAAATAGAAAGGTTTACCTAAGTAGGACACGGGATGACGGTCATGGCATCTCTTTGATCAACCAGAGCCAAATAAGCCTAATCCCAAACATTAGACCTTCGTGCCCCTCTCAGCCTTGATAGAATGGTCTGACCACCATTCATATTATAGCCGTTTTGTTACTTAGTCAGAAACCTACATTGAGCCTTGATTATGGTCACATTCCCTTCATTTATACCTTACGAGTGGACTTAGTCTTTTGTTAGGCCACACTTGCTAAGGCAAGTGTGGGGTGGGGGAAATGATATTGTTGGTGTTTTCTTGGTTTGGAGTTATAAGGAGAAGAGGAGCTCATTTGGGCTTAGTGTTTGGGTTGGCCCAAAAAGAAAAGAAAAATCAGTGAAATTCTTCATTCTTACAAAAAAAAAAGAAAAAAAAAGAGAGAACTCAATCAATCAAAGTTCAAAATAAATTAGGAAGTTCTCAATGAATAAGAGTTTGGAGTTTATAAAATAAAGGGTTGGAATCAAAGTGTTGAGCTCAAAAGTGATTTTTATGATGTTGGGGTTGGGATAGTGAGATAGGTGCTAATGTATTCGACCTCACCTTATGAAACTTGAAACATAGTTGAATTAGGCAATGAGTTCGGGTATGTTAGTGTCCTATGGTTCCCAAAGTTTTATATTAATCAAAAAGGAGTTTGGATGGTTTGTATGGTAGAGATAAGGTGGTACACTTGTTGATTAGGTACACTCGTACTTCTCTTTCTCCAGTTCCCAAATTACCCTTTTCGATTAACCGGAATTACCCGAGCCTAACGTTATAACCCTTCAAGTCCTACCCGATTGTGTCCAAACTTAGTGACCTTGATTAGTGGAGAGGGTGGTTGATATGAGACGGTTGGTAGACCTTGGGTCGGGATTCAAGCCCCGACAATTATTTTGAACACTTGGATGTAGCTCGGCACCACACACGCTCTATTTTCTTGATAATGTTGTACCGGTGTGTGTATGTTCATGTGTCTTACTTTGTGGTTACCTCGAGGGTGTGGATAGTAGCACCTACGTCACAACGTTGAGCCCCTTGGTTGTTTTAAAATGCCTAGTTTACTCGAGGGCGAGCAAAGGCTAAGTGTGGGGTGGTTGATGGGAGTCAACTTTACGTGACTCCGGTGCATTAATTCCCCCCGTTTACCACACTTTCAGCACAATTTTGGGTGAATTAGACCATTTTCGGGGTGTTATCATGAGTTTACGGCACGGGGAATGAATCCATTACTTTGATGAATTCTTACCCTTTTTTGTTGATATTAACCCCATTCCCGAGCACATTTACCCTCCAGAATTGTTTGGATGTTTGTGGTTGTTTATGATATTGAAGGGTATTGGTGTCTCGAGGACCCGGAAGGTGACGATTTGTGGTGAAAAAACATGATCGAGGCAAGACGAGGGCCCAAAAAGGAAGAAAGGTGAAGATTTGGGGAAACAGGGGTTCAAACGTGTTATAAAACGGATGGAGATAACTTCAGATGCAAGAAACAGAAGCAACAATCAAAGGAGATAACAGAAACAAGAAGAACACAGATTTAACGTGGAAAACCTCTCAGTGGGAGAGGTAAAAAACCACGGGCAGAAAAGAGATATTTTATTATGCACTGAATTTACAGATTTCAACACGCTTGGATAATGAGACAACAACCGTATTTATAGGCACAAATCCCTAAACCCTAGCCGCCAGAATCTTTGTCCGATCGCCATAAATACCCTTACACGTGTCCTCCTTTTAATGACACCGTATATCATTGTCACATAACGTAATTAACGGATGTGGGACCCCGATGTATTCAAGTACTCGCGGACTATCACCCCGCCGATAGTTACCCCGTCGACGAAGCCTCGCAGACTCCACCCTACTGATGCACAGAATTGAATACACTTCTCAGCTGACCATCACTCAGCTGAGTCTTCAGATTGGTTCCACCAAAACGTAGAGTTTAAGTCACCTTACTGACAAATCTCCACCTTGACTTCAACTCTCACTAGAGTCAAACAGATTGCATAACCAGATGTACTTGTACCAGATGCATTCGTCAATGCCAGATGTACTTGTACCAGACTATCTCCACAGCATCCACTCCACCGATCCGCCTCGTAGAGTTTCCGGAAAACGCATTATAAGCTTTGAATATTCGGTAAGTCCGGGCAAAGCCGAAACTTACTCGCCGAACCGGTTTAGTGAACATATCGCCAGGATTCTCCTTTGTGCCAATCTTCTTCACCACAACCCTCTTCTCATTCCTCAAGAAATGATACCTGACATCAAGATGCTTGGTTCTCTCATGATGAACCTGATCCTTGGCTAAACATATTGCACTAAGACTGTCACAATATATATCACCGATCCCGATGCAACCCCAAATCACCGACTAGCCCCTTCAACCGAGATACCCTCCTTAGTCGCTTCGGTAAGAGCCATATATTCGCTTCAGTAGTTGATAAGGCTACTGTAGCCTGAAGAGTAGCTTTCCAGCTGACCACTGCATTTCCCAATGTAAATACATAACCAGTCATTGATTTTCTACTGTCAACATCACCTGCATAATCAGCATCACAAAGAACTCCGTGACCGGACCAGTATCACCTCCATAAATGAGACCAACATCAGCTGTACCTCTCAGGTACCTGAATATCCTTTTAACAGCTTTCCAGTGTTCCTTTCCAGGTTGAGCCATAAACCTGCTGACAACACTGACTGCCTGAGCCAGATCAGGCCTAGTGCAAACCATGGCATACATCAGACTGCCAACTGCACTAGCATAGGGAACTTTTGACATATACTCCTTCTCTTCAGCTGACTGTGAAGCATAAACAGACAAATGAACATTTGATGCCATAGGAGTATCTATTGGTTTTGCAGCAGACATCCCAAACTTGGCCAATATCTTCTGCACATAACCCTGCTGAGACAAGAATAATTTCTTCGACTTCTATCTCTCCAGATCTCCATCCCCAAGATTTTCTTGGTGCACCCAAATCCTTCATTTCAAATTCAAAGCACTAAGAAGGTTCTTCGATTTTGAACATCGACTTCCTTGTTGCGGCCTATCGCATGTCATCCACATACATGCTCTACTAACAAGATAGATATATGATCCATCTTTCAAACAGATCGAAGTAAACACAACAAATCATATGGACTTCGTTGTAACCCCGTCGAAGCATGAAACTGTCAAACCTTTTATACCACCGCCTTGGAGCTTGCTTCAAACCATACAATGATTTCTTCAACTTGCAAACATAGTTTTCTTTGCCAGAACTTGAAAACCTTCAGCCGTGTCATGTATATCTCCTTATCCACCTCACCATGTAGAAAAGCAGTTTTCACATCCAATTGCTCAAGTTCCGGATCTGTTTGTGCCACCATTGCTAGTAACACCCCGATTGAAGTGTGTCGACCACCGGTGAAAATATTTCATCAAAGTCAACCCCTTCCTTTTGACCGAATCCTCTTGCAACCAAACGTGCCTTATACCCGACCCTTCGCCTTTGTTATTCCTTCCTTTTTCTTGAAAATCCATTTGCAAGTCACAACTCCCTTGTCGTAGGTTGTTTGACCAATTCCCAAGTCCGATTCTTCAATAATGACTCCATTTCATCTCCCATGGCCGCATGCCACCGAGATGCTTCGTACATGTCATCGCTTCCCCGTAAGTAGTAGGTTCAAGCAACCTCTACTTCTTTCGCAACTTGGAGTGCATATCCGGCCAAATAATCATATCCATATCTCCTTGGAGGTATCCCAACATTAGATCTTCTAGGCCCGCCGGCGCCTAGACTCTACCGATCAATGTTTGTATGACGCCCGCCGAGGTCTCGCGCAGACCGGCTTGGATCGGATTCTCGGTTCATTATCCGGATCGTATAGTGTTGATTTGGATCCACCGATTGTTGCATATCGTAGACTCCACTGAAGCTCCACCTCGTTTCTCAACACTATCGGATTCAAGATCGGTTTCGGACTCGTAGACCTCCCCATTTGATGAGTTTAACATAGAATTTTCATCAAACACAACATCCCTGCTGAGGATTACTCTGGACTCTGCTGATGACCAAATCCTATATCCTTTCACTCCATCACCATACCCCACAAACACTCCTTTCTTGGCTCTTGGCTCCAACTTCCCTTCACTAACATGATAGTAAGCTGTACTTCCAAAAACCCTTAGAACTGAGTAGTCAGCAGGCTTGCCCGACCACATCTCAAATGGTGTCTTGAGATTGATTCTGTGTGAGGGCTCCGTTGATTAAGTAGCAAGTCGTCTTAACGACCTCGCCCAAAATCTCCTTGATAAACCAAACTTGAGAAAGCATACATCTTGCCCTCTCCGGTAGAGTTTGATTCATCCTTTCGGCCTACACCATTCGCCGAGGTGTATTCCTTACAAGTATGATGTCCGGCAATACCCTCACCGCACAAAATGAATCAAAATCCGTCCAGCGAATTCCGGACCATTATCCGTACGAAGCTTGTTGATTTTCTTGCCTAAGCGATTCTCCACTAGGGCCTTCCACTCGCTTGAAGTTATTGAATGCATCACTTTTGTTCTTCATCATCACCACCCAAGTCATCCTTGAATAGTCATCTATGAATGACACAAAATATCCGTGACCACCCAATGACTCAACTTTTGATGGACCCGAGCGATCGAATGGATATAATCAAGTGATGCCTTTGTGTTGTGCAACCCCGCCGAGAACTTACTTCGTGCAACTTCCCAAACACACAATGTTCACAAAAGTCCAGATTCATAACCTTATATCCTCCAAGAAAACCTGCTGAAGAAAGAACCTGCATACCCCTTTCACCCATGTGACCAAGTCTCATGTGCCACAGTTGAGTCCGCCGAGATCGGTGAACCGCCGAGGATGCAACGACGCAGGTTGCGGATACGTAGATCCTTGTAATATATACAAGGTTCCCCTCTTGATGCCTTTGAGGACTACAACTCGAATCTTTAAAGACATTCACCGTCCACCTTCACCCTTGAAATTTAACCCCTTGTCGTCCAAGAGATCGAGAGATACCAAATTCTTGGTCATCTGTGGAACATGTCTTACATCCTTCGGTGTACAAAATTTACCATCCTCTCGTCTTTAACTTTACCGAGCCAATTCCCGAACTTTACGGACCTTGTCGTTGGCCATATAGATTTGACCACCATCTATCCGCTCATAAGTAGAGAACCACTGTTGTTTGGACAAATATGGTAGGATGCTCCAGAATCAAGTATCCACACATCATTGTGGTGTGTAGAATCCCCTGCAACTAGAACCAGATCCTCATCAGATTGCTCAGTAGCCAAGGCTACTGTGCCAGAATTGCCTTCCTGCCGTTTCTTCTTCCTTGGACAATTGGACTTCCAATGTCCCTGCTCCTTACAGTAATTACAGACATCAGTAGACTTAGGACCTTTGGACACTGACTTCTTTTTCTTCTTCTGTCCATATCCTTTTCCACTATTCCGCTAGCTACTAGCCCGGCGGCTTGTTGACCGTCCCAGAAGCCTTGTGTCTAAGCTCCCTGGCATGTAAGCCATACCTCACATCCTCTAAAGCTACTGTATCCTTCCCAACTATGAAAGACTGCACAAAGTTTTCATATGATGCCGGTAATGACACCAACAGGATTAGGGCTGCATCTTCATCTTCAATTTTAACATCAATATTCCTTAAATCAAGTAATATTGTGTTCAGCTGGTCAAGATGTTCCCTCAGTGGACTCCCTTCATGCATCTTCAAACTGAACAACCTCTGTTTCAACAACAACTTGTTGGTCAGTGACTTGGTCATATACAAGCTTTCAAGCTTTTTCCACAACTTGGCCGCGGTGTCTTCCTCAAGCAACCTCGGTGATAACATCATCGATAAGCACAACATGATGGTTGAATGTGCTTTCTCTTCCAGATCGGCATAATCTCGCGCTTTTGTATTTGGTTTGTCGGATAAAGGATTCCACAAACCCCGCTCGTTTCAACAAGTGCACGCATCTTGATTTGCCACGGACCAAAAGCGTTCCTTCCTGTAAATTTATCGATTTTTACGTTTACCGCCGACATCTTTCCTTGCTAAAGATTACAACTTTATCACGATCCTAGCACCTTGTCGAAGGTCTTGGTGAAGATGAAGTTGATCGTACTGCATCGTTTTCTCCGAACCTTTCTCGATACCACTTGTTATAAAACAGAGATGGAGATAACTTCGGATGCAAGAAACGAGAAACGAGAAGCAATCAAACATAAACAATCAAAGGAGATAACGAAACAAGAAGAACACAGATTTAACATGGAAAACCTCTCAGTGGGAGAGGTAAAAAAACCACGGCGAAAAGAGATATTTTATTATGCACCGAATTTACGATTTCAACACGCTCGGATAATGAGACAACAAGCGTATTTATAGGCACAAATCCCTAAACCCTAGCCGCCGGGAATCTTTGTACGATCTCGCCATAAATACCCTTACACGTGTCCTCCTTTTAATGACACCGTATAGCCGTCACATAACGTAATTAACGGATGTGGGACCCGTCGTATTCAAGTACTCGACGAGACTATCACCCCGCCGATAGTTACCCCGCGACGAAGCCTCGGTAGACTCCACCCTACCGATGCACGAATTGAATACACTTCTCAGCTGACCATCACTCAGCTGAGTCTTCAGATTGGTTCCACCACAACGTAGAGTTTAAGTCACCTTACTGACAAAACGCGCGTTTGAACCTCCCAAACGCGCGTTCCAGAAGTCCAGATTTGATATAGAGTTGAAGCCCTCTAAACGCGCGAAATCAGTGAATTTCCATAGTGAATTTCGATAGTGAATCTCGAAAATCAGTGAATTTCGACAATGAATTTTGAAAATTAATGAATTTCGACAGTGAATTTCGGCAGTGAATTTAAACAGTGAATTTCGACAGTGAATAAATAGTTTTGTCACTTGTGGAAAAGTTTCAAAAAACTGTCCTTCTACTCAATTGATGAAATATTTCTGTCTTTCTCCCTCATTCCCCCTATATTATTTTGTTTTGTTATTTATCAGCCATCCTTCAAAGTGATCGTCAATTTGAATAAATGCAGAAGATGAATGACAATGATATATTGGTGAAATATATATAATTCTTTAGTGGTCCGGTCATGATAACTGTTCACCAAAGGACTTGTATGTGTTAGTTAACTTTTTGGATATAGCAGATGATATTATTCTCTAATGTCTGTGAAGCAAAAGATGAGGCCGTAGAAGTTGAGAATCAATTTGACAAATAAATTACGACAATTCGTAGGGATTGATGTGGACAATATAATGCATGGTTTAATGAATTTTGTTCTGGTACCAAGATCATTCATTAATCCATTGCACGATACACACCTTAATCGAGTGGTGATGTTGCTTAAACGCAAGAACACTAAAAGAAACGACGAGTGTCAAGTTGATTTGTTCGGATTTATCCAGAACTGTGGGGGAGACAATTCTCTCAACAATTGTTATTTTCAACGGAATGCCTCCATGGAATAGTGGAAAGGCTACAAGTCTACCTACAAATTCCTTGAATTGTGGGAATGCCTAGAAAAGGATGAAATACCTAAGGCAAAATAAGTCAAGATAAGGGACTGAAACAAAATAAAGATTGCACATTCTTTGGATGTGTAATAGCAGTAGTGTCTATCGGTTTCTAGTGTTCAAGTCAGATATTCCTGATGTACGTTAAATTGTGATTATTGATTAAAGAAATGTTGTATTTATTGAGGAGATATTTCCTTGTAAAGACAAGGACAAAGAAAGTTCAAGTTCAATCTATAGGCTTGACCGGATGTTAAGGTATTTGAAGTTTACGATGAACCTCGGATACAATATACAAGATATCTAGCAGTATTTGCTAGTGTGGGACAATCTACTTTGACTCGTTTTTATGGTTTACACACTTTTGTTTGCCCTTTCTTACTGCCGTATTTATGTTAATGCACTTTCCAATGATACGTAAACAAGATATTTCTTGTCCTTTATAGATTTATAGAAAAGATATTTGATAGAAATTTGGAATGAATTATTTATCCATTTATCGCTTGGGGGAGTACTATTTCATTGCTTGGCTACTACGAGCGACTTGTTCATGGGAGTTAAGACATATAAGTTGAATCCGTCTTGGGAAACTTTAAGCAGATCATCATTAAGATAAATGCTCTAAAAAGGAGATGGATCAGACTCTGCAGTGATGCAAACTGGATATCTAACTGTAAGGATTCTAAGTCCACCAATGGATATATATTCACTATTAGTGGTGGTTCGGGTGTCCTGGAAATCCTCAAAGCAAACATGAATAGCTCGATCCACTTATCAGCATAAATTGTGATAGTATGTCGGCTATAAGATGCGCACAAAGTTGTATGTATAATGGTAAGTATCGACATATACGTCGTTGACATAATATCATTGAACAATTGATCTCTAATGTTTTGATTTCCTCGATTATATATAGTCGAAGGAGAGTCTTGTGGATCCGCTTATAAAAAGGGTTAACTCTAGATCGGGTGTCAATTTTTTGACAAACGGAATGGTAAGACTTACAATGGTAAGAAACGGAACTTTAGTATGAGACATCAATCTCTGTGTGGATTACTTAAACAAAGAGTAATCTCTGTTGACTATGTATAGTTAAAGAATAACCTAGCAGATCTTTTGACGAAAGGACTGGCTAGAGATATAATTGAAAAAACAACGAAAGGAATGTGATTAAGGTTTATGAAACATTAGTTAGCCTTGATGGGAACCCTACTTATGTTTTGAAATATAAACTAAGTTCAAAGGGTACAAACAAGTTAATGTCTAACTAGAGTGAGACACTAGAGTATTTAATAAATCTCATTCATAAAATCTCTAGTGTGAGTAAATACCACTGGTAAAGGTTGAATATAGTTCTTAATAAGTCCTATTTTTGAGGAAAGTGACACGCGGTATCACTTTAAATGGACTAACCTATGTGAGTGTGAAAGTCAGGCCGCTTTCTATGATACAGACCTTCTCTATAGCACTCATGAATTTCAGGATATAACGCATGTCCATTAATGCTTTTGAACAAAGAGACACTCTTTTATCGGAATAGTATGTGAGATAATTCCGGTTACATCACGATGGGGTCCTTGGTTCAAGATGCGTTCACCATAGCACCCTGATGAAACTTTGAGTTATTTACACTAAGTGGAAGTTCAAAGCCAAAAGCTACTTTCATTTATGTACAATTTCCTACGATGATGCTTAGTCCGTGTCTGCATGAACTGCGGTGGCTTGATCCCCAAAAAGGGTACGTAGGCAATCACATTAGGTGATGCAGCAACTTCATCCATTGGTTTTTACACATCAAATAGTTTTTTGAAAAATAGGGGGAGATTGTTAGATATTTTTCTTAAAATACTTTTTTGCTATCGTATGCATTCAAGTAGCCGGAAGAAATGGGGATCCTTTTTTCATGAAAGGTCACACCCTTTTGTCTAAAAGGTCACACCCTTCTATGAAAGGCCGTATCCTTTTCATGAAATGACACTTTTTTTAGTGACTTTCTATTGGGACACACCCATTCGAAAAGACACGTATTTTTCAAGTGAATGGACACCTCCATTCAAGAAGGTAGCCATTAACGATTAGACATGTCCATTTGGAAGGGGCACATTCACTCTATAAATACTACCAATGCATGCATAAAAAAAATTCATTCATTCCGCATAAGCATCATCAGTACAAATTTCGAGTGTCCTCTAGTTTGGTCAGACGAGTCACCGTATGATCAAACACTTTCATTGTATCATGAGAGAGATTTTCGTATGATCCCTTATTGACAAATCGTGTGAGATGAAACATCTCTTAAAAGATAACGCTTTGCACGCCTTGGAGTCATCTAAAATTTCTGTCAAATTCTTATTCATCAAAATTTTCCAACAGAAGTAACTTATGGCCCAAGGGATTTGCTCCCCTTAGTTATGAATAACGAAGGACTGGCAATTGAAGTGGTAGTGAACTGGAGCTTAGTAAAATGAATCTGCGTGGACACCTGAAGTGCAGTAAACGTGCTCTACGATTCTCTCTTCCAGAAAATGAAGTTAAAAGATTTTGAGCTGACACCTGTCTCAGCTCCGCTGTTCAGCTTTTCCAGGCCTCCAGTTCATCCAATAGGGATGATCAGGTTAGCCACCATGTTTGGCAAGGTAACAAAAGGCGACCCTTATGGTGAGTTACGTAGTAGTCAGGGCCCCGTCTACATATAATATCATCATGGGAAGACCGGCCTTGATAGCCTCCGAGCTGTGATCTCACCAGCTCACATCAGCTTGAAGTTCCTCACAATTGAGGGTTCTGTGGAAATCAAAGGTGACATAGACGCAGCTAGGAGTTGCTACACGGCCACTGTCAATGGGAAAATGATGGAACACCATGTTCTTATTGAATAATTGCTTCCAGAAGATGAGGAGACATGATCCTCACAAGACCAAGTAGAAGAGGTCATCCTTTGGGAAGTTCAGGCGGACCTAACAATAACAATTGGTTCCTGGATCCCCGGTCAGCACAAAGAGCTACTCGTCGATTTACTGAGGGAATTCAGGGATGTTTTTGCTTGGAAAACTGAAGAAATGCCAGGTCTGTCCCCGGCATTGTCCTTGCATAAACTAAATGTAGACCCGAGCAGGAAGCTAGTTCATCAAATGTAGAGACACTTTGCTTAAGAGCGAAATATTGCAATTGAGAAGGAGGTGACTAAGTTACTCCAAGCTAATATCATCCGAGAAGTAGAGTACCCCGACTGGTTAGCTAATCTAGTCTTAGTCAAGAAACCTAATGGTAGTTGGAGGATGTGCGTGGACTTCACCGACCTCAATAGGGCATGTCAAAAATATTGTGACCCCTTGCCCAAGATAGACTGTCTTGTAGACTCAACAGTGGGTTTTGAAGTTTTTGTTTTCCTAGATGCCTATAAGGGGTACCACCAGATCGCCATGGACCCCAAGGACGCAGAAAAGACTTCATTTGTCATGGAGTTTGGGACGTTTTGCTATGTAATTATGCCCTTTGGCCTCAAGAATGTTGGCGCAATATACCAAAGGGCAGTCAACAAGATATTTAAAGATCAAATCGGTAAATGTATGGAAGTTTATGTGGACGATCTTCTAGTCAAGAGCAGGTCTCTTGATCAATATTTGGTCGACGTGGGGTGCTCATGAAGACTCAGATGAAGCTCAACCCAAAGAAGTGTTTATTCGGGGTCAGATCAGGCAAATTCCTAGGGTATATGATATCAAATGAGAGGATCAAAGTCAACCTAGACAAGATATAAGCACTAAGGACCATGCCTCGGCCAAAGAACATTACGGAGGTCCAGAGGTTAACAGGGTGGATGGCTGCTCCTAATAGATTCTTATCCAGGTTGGCACATCGTGCCCTTCCATTCTTCAAAATTTTAAGAAAAGCGAGCCTTTTCCCGTGGGATGAAAAGTGTCAAAAGGCCTTCAAGGACTTAAAGTCTTATTTGGCCGAACTGCCAACTTTGACATCTCCTCAGGAAGGAGAAACTCTATTCGTACACTTGGCACTCTGTGAAACACTGAGCGTAGTTCTGGTTAGGGGTCAGGAAATCATGCAATGACCTATATTTTATGTGAGTAAGGTGCTCCACGAAACCAGAGGTAAGATATTCAAATGTGGAAAAGTTAACACTGGCCTTAGTTCACGCTTCCAGAAAGATCAGGCCGTTTTCCCAAGCTCATCCTATAATCGTGGTAACAAATCAGCTATCACGACCGGACACCTCCGTCCGATTAGCGAAATGGTGGTTGAGCTCGTAGAATACGATCTCGATATCCTCCTTAAAGTTTCAATTAAAGCATAGGCTTTGGCTGATTTTCTAGTAGATGGAATATCCATAATCATCGAACAGGAACAACCTAGCTGCAAGACTGTCCTATGGACGTTGTATGTCGATGGAGCGTGAAGTAAAGAAGGAGCAGGGGCAGGTCTCCTAATCGTTAGTCCAAAAAGGGAAGAGTTTCCTTATGCTCTGCATTTCAACTTTCAGGCCACCAACAATGAGGCCGAGTTCGAAGCCCTAATCCCCTGGCTTTACATAGCACGCAAAGATTCTTCAAGTGTACAGTGACTCCCAATTGGTATTCAACCATGTAAAGTGAGAATATGACGCAAAGGAGGAGCCAATGAAGAAATATTTGGCCGTAGCTCAGTCTCAGCTAAAAGAATTCCAGAATGTTCAGATCGAGCAAGTCTCTCGATCTCAGAATAGAAGAGCAGATGCCCTCTCAAAGTTAGCATCTATCTTCGTTTCAAACAAGAAGGTGCTGATCGAACTACTAAAAGAGCAGAGTTATGACAGTCAGGCTGTTCAGCCCATCTCGCAGAAAGACACTTGGATGGATCTTATCGTGTCTTACTTGAAGGACGGAATCCGTCCATTAGATAAATATCAAGCAAGAAAAATGAAATTCTTGGCCACCAGGTACTCCCTGTTCAATGATATACTCTACAAAAAGTCTTTTATAACGTCATGACTCAGATGTGCTTCAGAAGATGAAGGAAACTATCTCCTACGTGAAATTCATCTGGGGATCTGTGAAAATCATGCCAGAGCTTGGACCCGGGCCAGAAAATGCCACCTGTTTGGCTACTATTGGCCTACGATGCAACGCGATGCTTAAGACCTCATTAACAAGTGCAGATCATGCCAGGTGCATGACAACATAACGCACCAAGCATCTTGGGTCATGGTTCCGATAGTGTCACCTGGGCCTTTTGATCAATGTGAGATTGACTTGGTTGGACCGCTCCCCCGAGCTCCGGGTAACTTCAACTTTTTGGTTGTCGCAGTGGACTACTTCACCAAATAGGTGTAGTCGGAAGCACTCATACTATCACTGCCAAAGCAATCCAGAAATTCCTCTGGAAATATATAGTATGCAGATACGGAATCCCAAAAACATTAATCTTAGACAACAGGTCATAGTTTGAAGACCGGGCTGTTCAAGCATTGTGTTCCGAAGTAGGGATCACTCAGCACTTCACGTCAGTTGGACATCCTCAACCCAATGGTTAAGTTGAACAGACCAACAGGTAGATCAAAACAGGTCTCGGAAAAAGACTGAAGAAGAAGGAGAAAATTGGGTTAAGCACCTACCCAACATATTATAGGCGTACCGGACTACTCCTAATGCGTCAACAAGGGAAACTCCCTTCTTTTTAGCTTATGGAAGTGAGTCCGTCATCTCTACGGAAATCGGACTTCCTTCACCTCAATCCAAACTCCACTCTGAAATGGATACAAAGGCAGAGCTTCGACACTCAAAAGATGACTTGAAGGAAGCTCGAGAACTCGCCTTCATAAGAATGGAGAAGTAGAAATGGAAGAAGAGGGGAAATGGAGGAAATGGGAAGGAGATGAGAAGAGAGAGGATTTATGAGTTTGGGGAGGTATTTATAGGGAGAGACTACAACTCATTAGGGTAAAACACTCATACTTCAAAGAAGGGATCTAGTGCGGAGAAAGAATTAAGTCAGTAGACAGGGCCCTCAAGGCAAGCTTGACCCGAACTGGGAAGGCCCCTACAAAATAGTCAAAGTACATGACAAATGTGTGTACCAGTTGGGTGATTCTAATGGCAAAACCATCCCGAGGAGCTGGCATGCCAACAACCTTCTCAAATTCTATGTGTAGGACATGTTCCAGACTTTATTAAATTGCTATGTTTTGTCAGTTTTCAATTCTAAAATAAGTTGTACTGCTCTGTGTTGTCACACTTATGTTATTTTAATAAAAAAAAATCTATTTTCCCATTATACATTATGGCCTTGATTAAGTTTGTAGGACAAACATACACACTTAATGTTTGCAAGAGACAAATTCGCTAAGTCTACAGGACAGACAAACTGAGGTCCGCAGGCCGGACTCAGCCAAATTCATTAGTCTGCAGGACAGATGAACTGAGTTCCCTAGGCAGGACTCAGCCAAACTCGCTAAGTCTGTAGGACATAGAGAGCTTCGCAGGTCAGACTCAGCCAAAATTGATTAGTCTGCAAGACAGACAAACTGAGCTCCGTAGGCCGGACTCAGCCAAACCTTCTAAGTTTGCAGGATAGACATTTTAACGTTGAGTTCTGCAGGTCGGACTCAATAACTGAGGTCTGTAAGTCAAACTCAGCAAGTTTGCAAAAGCCAAACTTTCTAAGTCTGCAGGATAGACATTAATTTGCAAAGTTGTACAGTTGAGAATTAGGCAAGAAATTAAAAACTAACCTAAGTATGTCATCCAAAACTAAAGTGATTGCATGGCATACTGAGGGGGCAGGATACCTCACCACATATCATACACAAAATGAGAGATACTCAAAATATGGTGAAAAGAAAAACTGAGATAAGCAAACTCACAAAACTTAGAAAAAGATTCCATATATTATAATGATCATTGTACATGTTTCTTATTTTCCTGGGGGGGGGGGGGGGGGGTCGTTTCTATTTGTATTAGGTCCGACTACCGGACATACCTAAGTGTCACATCATGAGAGACGGGGATGGTTCCCTCTAGAATGTGCTGGTAGTGACAAGTCTGAGCCAAATCCCGACGAAGAAGTCCTTACTTAAGGGAGAGAATGTGATATCCCAATTTCCACATTTCCACATAGTTTCACTTTCATTTTTCTCCTCCATTATATATTTTTTATTGTAGTTAAAGGCTATAACTCGGTTTTGTTATCCGGACATATAGAAAATTCATCCATTCAATTGGTGCTGCCATGTAGAAAAGCACACATTGATTTGCTGCTGTTTATTGAAAAGAGGCGGCAATATCATTTGACCAAAACATGTACATTCCAACATTTCAAAGAGCTCAAATTAAGGTCTTTACAAGTGTTACATGTCCATATATAATTATACAAAATTAAACTATTGTATTATATAAAAGAATGGTAATTACTTACAAGAAAGATACAATAAAACCAATCAAAATATGAAGAAATTGTGGATAATGATAGAATATTGAGAAGCCTTCTTCTCTCTTCTTATTAGCAAGAACTGATCTTTCTTATGTTATATTGCCGGGTCGGCTACTTCATCTCTCTAACTCACGGAATAATTTGTTATTGAAAAATCCGCTATATATCTTCTAGCCCTTGCTCACTTTTCCAACTTGAAGTGAGGAAGTGAGGCATACCCATCAAGGCCTTTGGAGGTATAGTAGGCTATATACTCATCAATGGTTACCGGACGAAAGACCGGAGGATTTTCAGCCGACAACAACTCTTTGATTGGCTCGAAATGGCGGGTGGCATACCCTTCTCCATGACAAGGTCGTAAGAAACTTGCTATGTTGATTCTAGGACCAACATCTCTAGCCAAAGCTCTATGGTATACACTTTTAAATCTGTTGTTAGAGACCAACTGCACACAAAAAATGAAACTTGTTAATCAATAATGCAAAAAAATCTTCTCTCACTTGATTCAAATATTGCACGATAATAAGAAAAATTAATGTGTAAGAAAGATAAGACTTGCCTGGAATATGTCTCCAATGTTAATAACCAAGGCTCCTGGTACGTAGGGAACATCGACATACTCATTCTCATGAATAACTTGCAAGCCTTCGATTTCGTTTTGCAAAAGCAATGTAAGGAAGCCAAAGTCTGTGTGTGTGACAGTGGACAAAGTCAATTCTGGTTCAGGACAAGGAGGAGAATAATGTCCTTTAAAGTAAAGTCCCTCAGCACACCCCATGTTTAGTAGATGATCTTTCTCAAGCCCTAATGCCTCGGAGAGCAATTCAAATAAAGTGTGACCCACTCTTGTCAGGTGTTTCGCGTACTCGTTCATTATATCTCTGTAACATCAACAAAGACAAAAAAACATTAGTACCTAAGAACATTGACCTATATATTTGTATACTCGGGTACCTAATTAGTATATTAATTGTTATGAATAATTGATGATATGAGTATTTTGTAATTAAGCACCTGCAAACTTCGGGCAATTCTTCCCAATCAGGTTGAGCAGGTGCCATCTTGCATAAAATGGTATCTTTCCATGTAGCTGCTGCAGTATTATACATAAACAGATTGCTTGTATATATAACCCTTTTAGAAATGTCGCGGGTATAATATTTCTTCTTAATCTCGGCATCTTGTTCATGAAAAGCAATAGTTGCTTGTATCATTTCCTTCATAACATCTAATGGAATCCCATGATTCACAATCTGAAAGAAACCCCAATTTTCACAAGCATGGCTAATTTTAGCAATAATCTCGGCACGAGCACTTGGATTCTCAAGTGAACCATCGACCTCAATATCAATTAGAGGAACCTCTGATTTCATGGACTTATTGCAAGACCTATTTTCGTTCTTGAGGTCTTGATGAACGAAAAAAGGAGGGATTTTTTTCAAGCCCGAATCCACGAGTCCTTTAACTCCAACCATTGATGCGTCGAAGGCTTTGGCTTCGGTGTTGGAGCTCTTTTCAGGGGTGCTTAGCCATTGTGCTGCTTTATTGCATTTGATTACATTTCTTATAGACACCATTTGTGGTGATCTAAAGGGGGTTCTGAAGCCATCCAAATTGTTTTGGTTAAGGAAAGATTTAGAAGCATATGATATTGAAGTGGTTGAGGCCATTTTAAGGAGTGTTTGATGAACTATAACAAAAAGAATGGAGTTTTGCTCAAATGTGATAGTGAGAAAATAAAGTTTAAAGTTGCTGGGTTTTTTTGAAGTGAAGATTTGCTAGTTTTATAGCAATGTTTTGAGTGGAAAAAGTCAAAAATAGTCTGCAGTCAAATATTTGCAGGGAAGAGTAGCTTATTATATAGCAAGTTTTGAGTTGAAAAAGTAAAAAACAATGTGCAGTCAATTATGGTCGATCTTTCAAGGAAATAACACAGATAAAGACATGTTGAGACTTTTTTTTTTTGTTTTGTTTTGTTTGTAATTAATGCTGAAAGCGGTATTTGACAGAATTATTGAATGGCTCAGAGAAAATGTGGATATACATGCGGGATTTGATTGGAGGAGTAATTTAGCGACAATAAGTATCAAAACATGAATTACATTGCATATCTACATAATTAATTATATAGTGTTGCACTACAGTCTATCTCCTAAAGTCTTTATTTAGGAAGATTAATTGTGTTTGCAGAAGAGTTTGAACTTAGGATCGGATCTTATTCTCTGATATCTTATTGAACTATCGTCTCTACTAAAAGATTAAGTTCAAGGTAGACACGTTGACACCTTAATTCCAATGGACACTAAATATATATTGCTGGGACAGCCGATGAGGCATAGCTCAAGCGGCTAGAGCTGATATACCGGGACTAGAATGTCTCATGTTCAAATCCTTTTGGAGGCAAATTGAGAGACCTCTAGCTTATTTTCTTCTTTAGGAAAGCTTAGGCCGTGTTCAGTAAATAGTTGTAATATTCTTTTTTTCGTCGTAAAAAATATAAGGTTGGGACATGATATAATTTGATAACTTCGTCAACCGTTTTTTTATATCATCTGAAGACGATATGACTAGCTATGTGGATATTAGATCGCTCAAGTTCTCGGATAGAATAGGTCTCAGTACTACAATTTTCCTTAGAAAAACCAATAGCCAAGCCCTTGTTATGAAAATTATACTCAGAGAACATAATCAAAACTTCTATATTAAGTCAAGGCAGATCAAAATTGGCAGAATAGATCATACAAACACTTTTCAATTCAACAGTTAAATCAATTGTCAGGACACTTGGGCAGGTAGATCTCAGTGATATGATAGTAAGACATGTCATAAAACTTGGTTTTGTCCAAAGGTTTTGTGAGCAAGTCTGCTAGTTGAAGATGTGTAGATATAGGCAAGGGTTTTAGCAGTCCAGATTGATATCTATCCCTTATAACATGATATTCTATCTCTATGTGTTTGGTCCTTTCATGAAACACTAGATTTTCCACTATATAAAGTGCACTTTTGTTGCACAAAACAATGGTATAGGTTTTTCTTGCTTGACGATGAATTCTGCTAGCAAATAAGACGGCCATTGCAGCTCACAAGATGCCATGGCCATGGCCATATACACTTCTTCAGATGAGCTTCTTGAAGCCGTAGTTTGTTTCTTAGATCTCAAGCTAATCAGTGAATCTCCCAAGAAAACAGAAAAACATGTTTGTGATCTCCTGGTATCCTCACATCCAGCCCAATCCGAGTCTACATAAGCTTTTAATTCCAAAGTTCCTTCTACTGGAAATAGTATTCCTTGAACAGGAGAGGTTTTAATGTATCTTAACAACCTATGTGCTGCTTTGAACTATAGTATGTAGGAGTTTCAAGGAATTGGCTCAATTGTTGAGTGGCTTGAGTAATATATGGTCTTGTGATTCCTAAGTACAGCAGCTTGCCTATTAGGCTTCTGTAATGGCTATTGGTTGGTAAAGAATCAGAATATTTAGTATGTAGTTTTATCGGGGAGTCCATAGGAGTCTTTGCTGAATACCCATATTCCATTAGCAGTTCTAGACAGTACTTCCTCTAAGTTAAAACTATGATGCTTTTTGATCTTGCAACTTCTAGCCCCAAAAAATTTTCAATTCACCAAGATCCTTAATACCAAACCTTTTATCCAAGCACTCATTCAGATCCTTTATTTGTTTGATGTCTGGACTAGCAACCAGAACATCATCCACATACACCAAGACTAAAATGAAGTGATCATCTGCACCTTTTACAAACAGGATGTAGTCTTGTTTTGATTGTCTAAACGCCCCCCCCCCCCCTCAAGCAAAGCTTGGGTTAATTTTAAGTTCCACTGTCTACTAGCCTATTTGAGACCATATAATGATTTCTTGAGCCTGCAAACAGTGCCAGGACCTGACTCAAAACCTTGAGGAATAGCCATGTAAACTTCCGCATCTTGTTCACCATGTAGAAAAGCATTATTTACATCAAGATGAAGTAAATTCCACTGTTTTGCTGCTGAAATTTCCAAGAGGGTTCTGACAGTTGTCAATTTTGCCACAGGTGAGAAAGTGTCCAAATAATTTAGGCCCAATTGCTGAGTGTAGCCTTTGGCTACCAAAGCCTTGAATCATTCTATTGTGCCATCTGCATGTTTTTTTTATCATATATACCCATTTACAGCCTATAAGGGTTTTCTTTTTTGGCAGAGAAACAATCTCCCATGTTCATGTCTTGTGTAAAGCATCTAACTCAGCCTTCATAGCTTTCCTCCATTCTTCATGCTTCACTGCTTCACTATAGGACTTTGGTTCTGTGATAATCTGGCAACTTAAAACATAGTTTGCATGAGATGATGATAAACCAGTCAAGGAATCTACTTTACTGACATCATAGCAGATGTTTTGCAACTTGTGTGGCCATAAATATACTCATTTAAATAAGATGGTGCCACCTTAATTCTAGTAGATTTCATTGTTTCAACAATAGGTACAACATGAACACTAAGCTCCTCATAAAAATCATAAAGTTAGGTTCTGATTCATGTTTAGAATTGTCATTAGAATCTAGTTCATGAACATTATCAGAATGTGCATTATGATCAGTTATATTTGGATTCTGATGTGTATTATCCAAAGTTGAAATATCAGCAAATATGGAAGGTATAGAGAAACCATCTAGGGATTCTTGATCCTGATATGCCTTACCATTTTCTATAAAAAGAAAGATTATCTCATGAAATTGCACATCTCTACTAATTAAGATCTGTCTGGTTAGGAGATTAAGCAGACAGTAACCTTTCACATTAGGAGCATTGCCTAAATATACTGCCTTTATACTTCTTGCTGCAAATTTGTCACCATTAGTAGCAAGATTACTTGCATAAGTCAGACAACAAAAAACCTTTAAACAATAATACACAAGTTTGGAGACATATAACGGTTCATGAGGTGACTTGTTTTTTATTAAAGGAGAAGGAATAACATTGATCAAATTAACAACATGCAACACACAATAAGTCCAATAAATGATAGGCAGATTAGACTGAATCATAAGGCTTCTAGCAACATTTAAAATGTGTTGGTGCTTTCTTTCTACCACATCATTCTACTGTGGTGTTTTCACCACTGGTTTATTATGCACAATACCATTTAAAGCATAAAATTCAGGCCAAAAAAACTCTAGGACGCATTTTAATCATTTTATTAAACTGAGTTTCAATCATGTTACAAAACAACTGAATAATGGATCTGACTTCACCTTTGAATTTGAGTAAGTACTCCCATCAAAATCTACTAAAATCATCAACAATTGTTAAGAAAAACTTGTGTCCATAGACATCTGCAATCCTGAAAGGCCCCCAAAGGTCCATGTGCACAAGATCAAACAATTGTTTGGTAACATAATAACTGAAAGTGAAAGGTAAACATTCCTGTTTAGCTAGAGGACAGACATAACAAACAAAGTCCTTTGGTACACTAATATCATTATTTAAACTGCGTAAAACTTGGAGTCTTTTACTTGATGCATGTCCTGATCTGTAATGCCATAGAAGGCTAAAACTTTTAGGTGTAGGAGAAGCATGCACTTCAGGAATGGCAAATGAATAACAAGACTTGTCAGCTACTAAAATGTATAAACCATTGATCAAACTAGCCGAACCAATCTTCTGCAAAGTCACTATTTCCTTTATAACACAACAATCCATGTAAAATTTGATGGAATAAGCAGGTGACTTAATTAATTTGCTAACTGAAAACAAATTGAAGTTAAAATCAGGAACACATAGGACATTATCTAAGATTAAAGACTTGTTAATCCCAACTCGCCCTATGTGAGTAATTTTAGCATCCTTTCCATTAGGCAAACTAACTGATGATCCAGATAAAGGCTTACCAGAACAAAAGAGAGAAGAATTAAAGATTATATGATATGTGACTCCAGAATCCAAAATCCATTCATATAATCTAGAATTCTTAGAAATACCTGAAGGACCACAATCAAAGTTTGAATTAAAACCACATAATTAACATTGGCGTGGATGGAATCTTGCCCTGCTCTCAACATATTAAGCAGATGTTGATACTGTTATTGAGTAATTAAGATGATTAGGCAACATAGGCTCGATTGTACCATCAATGATACCCAACTCGTTCTTCGATGAAAGTGCAGTCAACATGGATTCCCTCCAACTATGGTAATTACGCTCATCAAGGGGAGGCTGAACGTGGACAAAAGCGGGATTTTCATTAGGATGTAAAATCAAATATGCTATCACCAGTTCTTGATTTTGATTAGGAGCTTCCATGGATATCACTCACAATAAAACTCAAAACAGCTAAAACCAGAACGAGCAGAAGCGTTTCTTGATTAAGAATGCTCTGATACCACAATAACTTTCATCATTTGATGATGAAGAATATGAAATGAAGAAAACACAACTGAAAACTGGAAAAGTTATGAAAGCAAGAAGAAGAAAATATGTAGAACTCTATTAATCATCATAATGAATGTTTACACTGTTGATTAAGGCTTAAATAGATGTTAGGCAGCTGATTACATCATCTAATAACTTAACTAACTAACTGCTAATGATATAACTGAACTAATTAACCACCAACTAATTCCTTTAGTAAGTATTCGACTAAATTCCACAATGAACTGATATGTTCTTGCTGCTGATAACTTTAACGTACCATGTAGAATATAAGCCCAAGCCCATATAAGAGTAATAGCCCCATCCTCAAAACCTAGGTTATGAGGTAAGGGAAATCCAACCTAAGTTATGAGGTGTTGGAAATTCATCTTTTAATATGGTGGGTTCCACAATCACAAGTTCCCAATATGGACACTTTAATACGCCCACACACGTGTGGGCCTATAAAGAGTCTGGGTCACATGACATACAAGGCATATAAGGGGCACTCATAAGGCCAACAAAGATGTCCAACACTTACACAATAAAAGGGCGACTCTGATACCATATAAAAAAATAAGCCCAAGCACATATAAGAGGAAGAACCTTATCCTCAAAACCTAGGTTATGAGGTGAGGAATGTTCATCTTTTAATATTTTGGGTTACACAATCACAAGTTTTTAATATGAGACACTTTAATAAGTTTAGGTGGCATGATTTATGAGAGAATGATCCATCTTTTAATATTTTGAGTTACACAATCACAAATTTTTAATATGAGACACTTTAATAAGTTTAGGTGGCATGATTTATACAAGACTGAGAAGGGATAATGCTATTTGTTTAAATGAATATTTATTTACAACGTATTGCATTTTGAAGTTTACTAAATATTTTATACAAGACAAGAACTTTCTTGGTCTTATTAAACACGTTTGCATTTTCCTTAACATTCCTTTCTATTTATCAACATGATATCAAAGATGGTAGTTCAACATATACTGGTATAACTTATTATTTAGTTTTAATGTAGAAGTTTGATCATTCAATCTTGGACAATATATTGTTTAAGTTGATAGAGAGATAGATAATGAACATATTAAACACTTCAACAATATACTCAGGTAATCCTTAAAAAAAGCGACCCAAAATCGATTACGTGTTAAAAAAAAAGTGAAATGATTATTCATCAACAAATGTGTACAACAAAGTGTCGCAACAACTTTTTCCACCATTAATTTTTTTGGGACTCATTTGAATCAATAGTCCCACATCAAAATCAATAGTTCAAAAGTGTATTGTGGAACTTTGTTGTGTATATTTGTTGGGCATTATCACTACTCTATAAAAACCGTATCACGTACAGTCATGCTTGGTAGCATAAAAAGAACACAAAACAAACTATTGGATCACTTTATTTTGTGTTAGTGATTATTATAATTGTTGTAACGAAACTCATTTTTACACCATTGATTATAACGTGTCCGTATCATGATAATTGATGTAGAAGTGTATGGAGTTAGTCATTGTGAAATAAATATTATGATAATAACATTTCTCGTTTGTGTTTGATGACTTGATTGATGACAATAAAATACCTTTCATATAGGTAATATATTCTCATCATATTATGTTTTGATGATTTCTTAATTAAAGAAGGAAGCTCCCTCATTTTTTTTAATATACACACATTGAATTTCCTGTTTCCTTGAACCATCGACCTGCACTGCAAATATTTGATTGCACAATGTTTTTGACTTTTTCAACTCAAAAACATTGAATATATATATATATATATATATATATATATATATATATATATATATATATACACACATTGAATTTCCTGTTTCCTTGAACCATCGACCTGCACTGCAAATATTTGACTTCACAATGTTTTTGACTTTTTCAACTCAAAAACATTGCTATAAAACTAGCAATTCTTCTCTTAAGTGAAAAACCAGCAACTTTAAACTTAATTATCTAACTATCACATTTGAGCAAAACTCCATTCTTGTGTTATTTTCACTCTACTTTATAGTTCATCAAACACTCCAGAAAATGGCCTCAACCACTTCAATATCATATGCTTCTAAATCTTTCCTTAACCAAAACACTTTGGATGGCTTCAGAACCCCCTTTAGATCACCACAAATGGTGTCTATAAGAAATGTAATCAAATGCAATAAAGCAGCACAATGGCTAAGCACCCCTGAAAAGAGCTCCAACACCGAAGCCAAAGCCTTCGACGCATCAATGGTTGGAGTTAAAGGGCTCGTGGATTCGGGCTTGAAAAAGATCCCTCCTTTTTTCGTCCATCAAGACCTTAAGAACGAAAAGAGGTCTTGCAATAAGTCTAAGAAATCAGAGGTTCCTCTAATTGATATTGAGGTCGATGGTTCACTTGAGAATCCAAATGCTCGTGCTGAGATTATAGCTAAAATTAGCCATGCTTGTGAAAATTGGGGTTTCTTTCAGATTGTGAATCATGGGATTCCTTTGGATGTTATGAAGGAAATGATACAAGCTACTATCGCGTTTCATGAACAAGATGCTGAGATAAAAAAGAAATATTATACTCGCGACATTTCAAAAAGGGTTATTTATACAAGCAATTTATTTATGTATAATACGGCAGCAGCTACATGGAAAGATACCATTTTGTGCAAGATGGCACCTGCTCAACCTGATTGGGAAGAATTACCCCAAGTTTGCAGGTACTTAATTACAAAATACTCTAATCAACAATTAGTCAATACAATTAATATACTCATTAGGTACCCGAGTATACAAATATATAGGTCAATGTTCTTAGTTACTAATTTTCTTTGTCTTTGTTGATGTTACAGAGATATAATGAACGAGTACGCGAAACACCTGACAAGAGTGGGTCATACTTTATTTGAATTGCTCTCCGAGGCATTAGGGCTTGAGAAAGATCATCTACTGAACATGGGGTGTGCTGAGGGACTTTACTTTAAAGGACATTATTCTCCTCCTTGTCCTGAACCAGAATTGACTTTGTCCACTGTCACACACACCGACTTTGGCTTCCTTACATTGCTTTTGCAAAACGAAATCGAAGGCTTGCAAGTTATTCATGAGAATGAGTATGTCGATGTTCCCTACGTACCGGGAGCCTTGGTTATTAACATTGGAGACATATTCCAGGCAAGTCTTATCTTTCTTACACCGCTTTTTCTTATTTTCTTGCAATATTTGAATCAAGTGAGAGAAGTTTTCATGCATTATTGATTAACAAGTTTCACTTCTTTTGTGCAGTTGGTCTCAAACAACAGATTTAAAAGTGTATACCATAGAGCCTTGGCTAGAGATGTTGGTCCTAGAATCAACATAGCAAGTTTCTTACGACCATGTCATGGAGAAGGGTATGCCACCCGCCATTTCGAGCCAATCAAAGAGTTGTTGTCGGCTGAAAATCCTGCGGTCTTTCGTCCAGTAACCATTGATGAGTATATAGCCTACTATACCTCCAAAGGCCTTGATGGATATGCCTCACTACCTCACTTCAAGTTCGAAAAGTGAGCAAGGACTAGAAGATATATAGCGGATTTGTCAATAACAAATTATTCCGTGAATTGAGAGATGAAGTAGCCGACCCGGCAATATGACGTAAGAAATAATAGTACTTGCTAAGAAGAGAGAAGAAGGCTTCTCACTATTCTATCATTATCCATAATTTCTTCATATTTTAATTGGTTTTACCGTATCCTTCTTGTAAGTAATTACCATTTTTTTATATAATACAATAGTTTAATTTTTGTTTCATTATGTATGGACATGTATCACTTGTAAAGACCTTAATTTGAGCTCTTTGAAATGTTAGAATGTTCATGTTTTGGTCAAATGAAACAGCAGCAAATCAATATGTGCTTTTCTACACGGCAGCACCAAATGAATGGATGATTTTTCTGTATGCCCGGATAACAACAATAAGAAAAATAATGGAGGAGAAAAATAAAACTGAAACGATGCATCAAATTTATATGATTTGGTCAACTAACATATATTCACAGGTAAAAAATGAATTAGTAGTTATCTTTTGTCATTAGGTTTACGTTTGGCCAAAGAGGAGTTTTGAAGATTATTGCCTTTTGTGGATTAATGTTTGTTCTGACTTAGCAACCCAATACATGATGTAATACGTCTTTTCAATAAAACTAGCGTTTTCTTTACCCGTGTACCCGTATACCCGTATCCGTATATATACAGCCTAGCTAGGAGTGGTCAAGACGGACACACATTAATCAAGACTGTAGCACGTGACACCACCTTGATCCGATTTTTCATTTTTATCTTTATTTTTTATTAAATCTATATTGTATTATTGTTGAAATAAATATAAATACCATTATAGGGAATGTGCATATATAGTCAAATGTCAAGAAGATGCTTCAGAACCAAACAAGTATACCTTCATTATACAACCATTTGCCCTTTAAAATATGTTTCTTGTATTTATCATATCTAACAGACTTTTTTGTTGCGATCGAGTCAACTTTGCTCGACTAGTTCATGTATCTATGATAATGTTATTTTATTCAGTGTTGGCCTTAATTACTGCCAATAAAACACAATAATGCTACGGCTGCTGCTTACCTTAATTACTGCCAATAAAACACAATAAAGCTACGGCTGCTGCTTACCGGACGAGGAGGAGCTCGTTGCGCAGCTGCTGCTTACCAGATGAAGACGGAGAGGAGCTCGTTGCTGCTGCTGGTCGGCGTTGAAAGAAGATCGAATTTTCTGCTGCAGGACGAAGTTTGAAGGGCAGAGAAATGGAAGAGGAATGATGAGCAGAACCGGCGATGTAGGAGCACTGGCGGAGAGGAGATGAGCGGCGGCGTAAGAGGGGACATATGCTGAAAACCGAGAGAAGAAGAGAAGAGGAAAGAAGAGGAAGAGGAAGAGGATGAGGGAAGAAGAGATGGAGGCTTTTAATTAGGTCGTACACGTTTTTTGGGACGACGGTAGTTATATGAGACGATTTTGTCGTCCCATTAAAGCATTTTTAAATAATATTTATACAATATGTCCATTCAAGCATTTTTAATAATATTTATATAAATTTCAAATATATATATACAATGTATAATAATCATATAATTATCTCTATAAAAAAAAATCCATATAAAATATATATATACATTTATATCATTAATTTAATTATTTACACAATAGGAAAAACATAATTATATAAACTCGATAACGAACCCCGAGTTTGAAATCACCACTCACTAACGAACCTCGTGTTTCAAATCAGAAACTCACTAACGAACCTCAGATTTCATATAATGAACTCACTAACGAACCTCGTGATTCAAATAAGAAATTCACTAACTAATCCCGGGTTTCAAATCATTAACTCACTAACGAACCCTATGATTCAAATCGGAAACCTTCTAACGAATCTCGGGTTTCAAATCATTAACTAACTAACGAACCCCATGTTTGGAATCACTACTCAATAACGAACCTCGAGTTTGAATCACTACTCAATATTGAACCTCGGTTTGAAATCAACTACTTAATAATGAACCTCGAGTTTGAAATCTTGAACAAACTAACACACCTCGGGTTTGAAATCATCAACCGACTAACGAACCGTGTGTTTGAAATCATCAACCGACTAACTAACGAGCCCTAAGTTTGAAATCACTACTCAATAATAAAGTCATTAACGAGCCCCACGTTTCAAATCATGAACTCACTAACGAACCCTGTGTTTGAAATCATGAACTCACTAACGTACCCTGAGTCTGAAATGATCAAATCAGGAACTCAATAACGAATCCCGTGATTCAAATCAGGAATTCACTAACGAACCTTGCGTTTGAAATCATCAATCGACTAACTAACGAACCTCTGGTTTGAAATCACTACTCAATATATAACGAACCTCGAGTTTGAATCACTACTCAATAACGAACCTCGAGTTTGAATCATTACTTTATAATGAACCTCATGTTTGTAATCTACTACTCAGTAATGAACCTCGGGTTTGAAATCATCATCTGACTAACTAACAAACCCCGGCTTGAAATCACTACTTAATAACGAACCTCGAGTTTGAATCACTGCTTTATAATGAACCTCGGGTTTGGAATCTACTACTCAGTAACGAACCTTGGGTTTGAAATCTTGAACTAACTAACGAACCTCAGGTTTGAAATCATCAACCGACTAACTAACGAGCCCTAAGTTTGAAATCATTACTCAATAATAAATTCACTAACGAACTTTGGGTTTGAAATCATGAACTTACTAACGAACATGAGTTTGAAATGATCAAATCAGGAACTCACCAACTTATCCCGTGATTCAAATCAGGATCTCACTAACGAATCTCGGGTTTGAAATCTTAAACAAGCTAACGAACCTCGGGTTTGAAATCATCAACCGACTAATAAACGAACCACGGGCTTGAAATCACTACTCAATAACGAACATCGAGTTTGAAATCTTGAAGTAACTTACGAACCTCGAATTTGAAGTGTTGATCTAAATAACGAGCATCGTGTTTGAAATCATTATTGTTTTAAATAAAAATTATTATTTATTTAATTAAAGACAAATATTATTAGAAATGATTTAATTATTAATTTTATAAAAATATTATAAATAAACTAATTTATTAATTTAATGATAAAAACTATTAATCAAAACAAATATTAAATAAACACGATTGAGCTTGTACAATAATTGATACGAATTTAATAAAAAAATTATAAATATTTAAAGGGACGACAAAAGTCGTCCCAAAAGAGGAGACTGTCGTCCCAAAAAAGGAGAGAGTCCACGTGGATTCCAAGCTGGCAGTTAATCGTCCCAAAAACAGAGGTTGTCGTCCCAAAAAAGAAATTTTATTTCCCGCCAAAATTTTCCCACCAACTCAAATTTCCCTCCAATTCAACATGTCGTCCCAAAAACGGTTTTGTCGTCCCAAAAAACAACCCCGCCAATTTTTCCCTCCAAAAAACTCATGAAAAATTGACTTTTCCCGGATTTTATGTTTTGGGACGACATGTCGTCCCAAAAAACGACTTTTCTAGTAGTGTGTAATTATACAAAATCTTGTAATAATATAATATAATGTAACGCCTCCAAACCCTGGATTTGTTAGAGCTAAGTGAACCATAAATGATCCAATTAACTGCTTAGACTGTCGTACTCGTTTGGCTTAAAAGGCGTAACACGACGAGTTGACCTGACATTTATGCCTCACACATATTTTTGATTTGGGATATCACATTCTCCACACTTATAATTAAGGGGTGTCATCGCCGGGATTTGTCCCAGACTCGTGCTCCCATAGAAGATTCTAGAGGCGATCTTCACCGTCTTTCACGTTGTGACACTTAGGTCTGTCTAGAAATGTGGGATATCACATTCTTCCCACTTAAGCAAGGGCATCTTCACCGGGATTTGTCTCAGACTTGTCACTACCAGACTATCACCACAAATGGTGTTGTCAGTTTTGGTGACTTGATCTCTAAACTGAGAAATATCTGGTGGAACTAATCTGGGAAAACTGAGACTGAGATTGATGGTCAATTCAGTTAAGTATATTCAGTTCTGTGAAAGTCATTTGATGAAGTGCAACTGAGTTTCTTCTGAAGTCAGCAGTCCGTTTCCGGTCTGCTGCGTTATGTTGAGTATAGCTGAGTTCTACATCTGAGCAACTGATTACAAGTCTAGAAATTCAGTTTTTGAGCTGAGTTTCGTCTGGTGGATAACAGCAGGAGCTGGGGTCCACATCTGTGGTATTTATGGTAGTTCCGAACAAAGATCTATGGTGGTTAGGGTTTGGGACTTGTGTCTATAAATACTAATATTGTAATCAATGAAATGTGTGTCATTCAAAGTGTTATTCACACACTTGTTAAAACCTTGTATTTCTGTGCATAGTAAATATCTCCTTTTCTGTCCGTGGAGTAGTCGGCACAACGCCGGAAATCATGTTAAATCAATGTGTTCTTCTTGTTTCTGTGTTTATCAATTCCACCATTCTTTACGTTTGCATTGCTTCTGTGTTTGTTTGTTTTAAAAGTGCAAGCTTTCTGTCTGTGTTTATAACAAACTGGTATCAGAGCGTCAGGTTCAAGATTCAGGAGTTGCAGGTGAACAGAGTTGATCTTCACCAAGACCGGCGACCGGTGCTAGGATTTTGTGATCAAAGTTTTGTTCTTTAATTAGAAGGATGTCAGCAATGAACGTGAAGATTAATAAATTTACAGGGAGGAACAATTTCAGTTTATCGCAAATCAAGATGTGGACCTTGTTAAAGAAACAAGGATTGTGGACTCCTTTATCAGGTAGAGGGGATGACAGTTCTGGAGATTATGCCAGTCTGGAGAAGAAAGCACATTCAACCATCATGTTGTGCTTGTCTGATGATGTTATCACAGAAGTTTCTGAGGAAGACACCGCTGCCAAGTTATGGTTAAAGCTTGAAAGCCTGTATATGACTAAGTCATTGACCAACAAGTTGTTCTTTGAAGCGAGAGGTACATTCGGCCGAGGATGCATGAGGGGGCTCGGTTGAGAGATCATCTTGATCAGCTGAACACAATATTACTTGATCTCAGGAATATTGATGTTAAGATTGAGGATGAATATGCTGCTTTGATTTTGCTGGTTTCATTACCAGCTTCCTATGAGAACTTTGTACAGTCTTTCATAGTTAGGAAGGATACAGTTGCTTTAGAGGATGTAAGGTCAGCTTTACATACCAGGGAGCTGAGACATAAGGCAGCTAGAGTAGACAGTCAGGCTGCAGGAATGATTGTCAGTTGTAGTAGTGGAAAAGAGCATGGCCAGTCTAGGAAGAAAAGTTCCAAGAAGACAAGGTCCAAAGGCCCTAAATCCACAGATGTCTGTAATTATTGTAAGGAGCAGACACATTGGAAGTCCAATTGTCCAAAGCGGAAGAAACAGCAGGAGAACAGTTCTGGCACAGCTGCTGTAGCAGCTGAGCATGATTCAAATGAGGTCATGGTCCTAGTGGCAGGAGAGTCAGCACATCAAACTGATGTGTGGATTCTGGACTCTGGGGCATCCTTTCATATTTGCCCTCATAAAGAGTGGTTCTCAAGTTATCAGCAGATAGATGGTGGTCATATATCTATGGCAAACAGCAAGGTCTGCAAGGTAGTTGGAATTGGCTCAGTTCAGTTGAGGACGAGCATGGAAGATTCTCATGGCGAGTGAAGTTAGACATGTTCCACAAATGACCAAAAACTTGGTATCTCTCGGTTCTTTGGACGGCGGGGGATTCGGTTTTAAGGGGGAAAGTGGTGTCGAGTGTCTATAAAAACTCAGTTGAGGTTCTCAAGGGAATCAAGAAAGGGACTCTGTATATATTACAAGGGTCGGTTGTTTCGGTTCCGTCGTCGTGGCATCACCGAGATTCATCAGTCACAACTTACAAAACGTGGCACATAAGACTGGGTCACATGGGTGAAAAGGGGATGCAGATTCTATCTCAGAAAGATCTTCTTGGGGGATGTACGGTCAAGAATCTGGACTTTTATGAGCATTGTGTGTTTGGGAAGCTACATAGGAGCAAGTTCTCAAAAGGGATACACAATACAAAGTCATCACTTGATTACATTCATTCTGATTGTTAGGGGCCATCAAAGGTGGAGTCATTGAGTGGTCACATATATTTTGTGTCATTCATAGATGACTATTCAAGGATGACTTGGGTGGTACTGATGAAACACAAAAGTGAGGCATTCAAGAGCTTCATGCAATGGAAGGCTCTAGTTGAAAATCAGTTGGGGAAGAAGATCAAGAGACTTCGTACAGATAATGGTCAGGAATTCTGCTGGACTGAGTTTGATACATTGTGCAAAATAGAGGGTATTTCCAGACATCATACAGTCAGGAATACTCCTCAGCAAAATGATGTAGCTGAGAGGATGAATCAAACTCTTATGGAGATAGCAAGATGTATGCTTTCTCATACTAGTTTATCAAGGAGATTTTGGGCAGAGGTTATTACCACAGCTTGCTACTTAATCAACAGGAGCCCTCACACAGGTATCAGTCTCAAAACACCATTTGAGATGTGGTCAGGCAAGCCTGCAGATTATTCAGTTCTAAGGGTATTTGGAAGCACAGTTTACTATCATGTCAATGAAGGGAAACTGGAACCAAGGGCCAAGAAAAGAGTGTTTGTGGGGTATGGTGATGGAGTAAAAGGGTACATAATTTGGTCGTCAGCAGAAAACAAGGTCATTCTCAGTAGAGATATAGTTTTCGATAAAAATTCTATACTCGGTTCATCAGTGGGGAGGACAACTGAAACTGAAACCGGGGCTGAAAGTGAGAAAACTGACAGTAAGGTGGAGCTTCAGGTGGAGTCAGTTGGAATGCAAAAATCAACTGATCCAAGTCAGTTTTCATCTGATCTGGTTGCTGAACCAGAGCTGGATCCAAGCCAGTCCGCTGAGCAAATGTCAGTTGAGCGTCAAAATGAGAATGTGGGTTAACAAAGTATGGCTATCAACAGAGCTAGAAGATCCAATGTTAGGATACCTTCTAGAAGGTATGGGTTTGATGATATGGTTGGATACGCACTTCAAGTTGCAGAAGAAGTGGATGGTTTTGAACCTTCTACTTACATGAAAACAGTGACATGTTCGGAAGCATCTCAATGGCTTGCTGCCATGGGAGATGAAATGGAGTCATTACTAAAGAATCAGACTTGGGATCTAGTTAAACATCCAGTTGAAAGGAGAGTTGTTACTTGCAAATGGATCTTCAAGAAGAAAGAAGGGATAACTGAGGCATAATGAGTTAAGTATAAGGCACGTTTGGTTGCAAGAGGGTTCAGTCAGAAAGTAGGGGTGGACTTTGATGAGATATTCTCACCAGTAGTCAGACATGCTTCAATCAAAGTGTTACTAGCAATGATGGCATTGTTAGGTGTGATGCCCGAAAGACAATTTTTGTAATTGTTTTATTTAATAAATGAATTGACGTTATTATTCATATTTATTATTCTCATAATCACCGATGTGACAATAGTATTTACACTACAGAAAACCCTAAGTATATCGTTTATGTAATCACTTAACTCAGTGTATGGGATATACACGGGAGGATTGAGTTAGTGAAGATGTACTTAAAATACAATTAGCCCGTAGTGAAGTTAATCGAGAGTATCGGGTCTCTCCTTTAACGTGCTATTAATGCGCCCGAACACAATAGGTGTGATTGTCTTATCCGGACTTTCGGTTAAGAGAACCTAATGGGGCATTTATATATGATAGATATATCATATAGGGGTGGACCGATTTGATTAGAGTTCACGATATAATTCCGTAATCGAGAAGTCTTATCGAATCAATGGATGATCATATTTATGGATATATCTTAATCCGAGGTGATCACGAGTCAAGCGCTTGAATCGGTATGAAGTTTGACTTGACGGTTAAGGATTACACCGAGTACGTGGTCCGAATTACCCCATCTTGGCATTATCTTGGATTGAGTGAGTAGTACGTGTTATCACGGATACGGAATCCATTCCTTCCATTTATGGAAGTAGATAGCAGTTCCCTTATTTGTTAATCCTAAAGGCGATCGATCGCGCGAGTTCATATCACGCGATTGATCACCGGTGAGTTGTATGAATTAATTGATCACTAGGGGGTTAATGGTAAATAAGGATAAGAGGTTCTAAAAGGGTTAACGGTAACTTCCCGATTTAGAATGAACGATCTATGGAGGATTAATCCATATGTAATGATTATATCAATGGACGCTTATTATTATTCTCGTGAGGAGATAAATATAATCTCATAATCGGAGGAGTGCGATCACGGGATTATGGTGGCATATTCTGTGATTGATTTATCGAATATAATTATTCTATAATTATTTATTTGATTTATCGGAGCCGCTGATTATTAGTCCATGGTCCCCGACGTGCCTCCTAATATAGCATAGCTATTCTCGGACGTCGAATCCTAATAATATTAATTTAGTTCTTATTGGACTTTATTAAAACGATATGTGAATTAATTGTTTAGTGAATTATTAAATTAGTTGGGCTAAATAATTAAATATGTGGAAAAGACATTTTCCATAATCTTGGCCCAATTATTGTGTGTGTGGAAATAAATCATATTGACTAGGTCAATGATGATGATTTTCGACCCCAAGCATGTTTAATGAACAAGAAATTAGTTTTCTTGTGATTAATAAGACATGTGCATAAAATATTTATTGGATAAATATTTATGGTAAGAAATAAAGATAAAGATTATTCTAGATTTGTTCTAGAATATTTTGGGATTATCTTTTATTTAATAGGATTATCATAATTGATTTTGTATTAATTATAAAATCCTTGGGGCTTAAGTTTTACTCTCCTATATAAAGAGAGTTTCTCCCAAGCCAAATAACACACTACAATTTTCGACTTCTACCTCTTAGAGAGGAGAAAGAAAATTTCGGCCAAGGGGTTTTGGGGAAAATCTTGGAGATTTTTCCGGGTAGCATATCGGAAGGGTTCGAGTCGAGAATTCCTTCCACCGGGAGTTGCTTGGATCACACGTACGGAAGATCGTGGTGCTCTTCACGCTTTCCTTCGTTCATCCTATTGCGGTTCTTCAACTTGGATTTTGAGATCCAAGAGGTATGATCTACAACCCCCTTGTAGATATAGATCTAGTTATTTTATTACGTGTAGTTTATAGATCTAGATCCATAAATCGTTTCATTGCGGATGGTATTACTAACGGTGGTATCGGTCGCCATGGTGATCTATATTTATACGTATAAAATATTAGATCTAGGAGTGGTAAAACATGTAGATTTTTGTCCCAATTTTTTAAATGGGGCGCATGCATGATTATTTTTTATGCTTATGAATGTCGTGGTTGAAAAGATGGATTGGGGTTGGCACTGTTTACCCGTTAGATCTATTGTAAACTCATATACACGATGAAAATTCGTCCACACGAGTATAGGAAATTATGTAATTCTTTTTTTTGATTGCAATTTTAATTTCCAGAAAATAGATCTGTTTAGAAGCTGTTTAGTATTTTTTCTTTTCCCGTTGATCGAACCGTTGAAATGAAGATCCCTCCGGTCAGAATCAAGATTAGAAGATGATGATCAACTCCACAAATTTTGGCGTCGATCAGAGTCCGTTTCGATATCCGTTTGATGCTGCGAAGAGGCTGCTGTAACAGAAAAACGCAGGATTCACAGAAACACTATCTGTGACTTCCTCGATTTTCTGGGAGAGTTTGGACCGTTGAAAAGCAAATCCGACCGTTCAGATTGATCAAATATGAGTTTTGGACGTACCATAAAAATTTCAGGTCGATCGGGATTCATCTCGATTCCCGATCTGCCTCAGGAAGTCCTTGATGCAGTGCAGTTAAAGTCAGATTCAGCAGCAAGTTTGGCGGTTTACTGGAGAAAATTGGTAAGTCTAAGCACCGATCCAACCGTCCATATTGAAGTTCAAGGAGTGAAGAAAAGATCTGGAAAGTTTCGTCCCGATCCGAGTTCGTTTGTATGCCGATCGTCGAAGAGTTCGAACAGCTGCAGATTTAGTTAGAAAGTCGTAAACCCTAGTTAGGGTTTTGTTATTTATTTTCTAATAGGTTAGATTCGGGGGTGCCAACGATCCATCTCGGTGTTTAAATTTTCCGCATTTATTTTTTATGTGTTTGATCATAAAATAGATATAAAACCGGAATTGCCATGACATGCATCATATCATAAATCCACTCCATGCATACATGTAGAATTTTAATTTTGGTAATTAAAATAGGCATGTATACAAACTCGTGTAATTAGTTGAAATTTAATTAATACGTGGTAATTAATAAATTTAGTAACTAATTAAAGATCCGAGGACGGGTTATGAAATCGTTAGGCCTTTCGGTGTGTGTTCTCGGTGAACCGCCTTAAAGCCCAAACGAGATCACGTTTTTCAATTCGTAGTGTCTACGAGATTGAATGATGGTAAAAGAACAATAAATCTTGGATAAAAACGGTTCGCTTATAGGTTGGGTGGTCAAGCGAGCTAGGCTCGACCGACTTAACCCTCCTAGTGTGATGTATGCACGGGGGTCCGGAAAGACTAAGCTACACCGGAGAACGGAGGGGTGATTCCTTCTTATCTCAATGAATTTGTCTTGACCCGATTTCGTCCGACTGTCACATATGTTCCAACGAATAGGACGGGTAGGCTTGCCTACGTCACCGACACCATTCGGAATCCTTGATTTGATGAGCTTTTATGATAACATCAAAAAAGACGTGGTTAGTTAACCCACAACCACTTCCAAATTATTGAGTGGGAGCGGGGGGGCGACGGCCAACCCCATGGCCTCTACTATAGATACAAGTAAGTGAGAGAAGGGTGACGCCTCGAGGCGCTTTGATTTCGTCCCCCTAAGGATGGTGTTCACCCCTATCAACATTCATGGCTTGGTCTCCGAAAGGATAGGATTTACGGGTACTCGTCGGGTCAGCGACCTATCCTAAGACGGCATACTCGGGGCGTACCTAAGAGATCCGATATAGTAGGTCACACTCATCATGGGTATTTTCTTGATAATATCTAGGCTAAAAAGGAAGGTAGTCAATGAATAAAGGGATGTTCGATTCTCGTGGGATGTTCGATTCTCACGGGTTATTCATTGATGAGATTGTCTCGATTTAACCGTCATCTCTTTGACCTACCCTAAGGCGGCACGAGATGCGAGGTTAAAACCTTGGAATGGTAGAGTAGACTTAATTTTAGTTTACAATTCCTAAAATAAAATATAGTAGTGTTAAACTTGAATTAATTTATGTCATTTCAATTACGCATTATCCCTTACTAAATTGCTTAAAATTTATAATTGACTAGTATTGACTTCGTTAAAAAGTGGAAAAGTAACTAGGACGTTGAACTAGTTAATCGATAATGCAATTATTTTTCGAAAGAGATATTTTCTCTTAAGCCTTTTAAAACCGAGTGACATATAGGTATGTCACTAGTGTCATTCGTGTCAAACGGAAGACAAACTTAGTTTGAACAAAGGTGATTTCGGACTTTGAAATTCTTTTAGTGAATTTTGAGTGTGTAGGAAATACACGTGCAATTTTCTAATTGAAAAATCGGAAAATCATGAAGTGTTACTAGTTGGACGATATTTGGAATCGATGAACTAGTGGGAGCTTTATGATTTGTTGTTTTTCTAGAACATTAGAAAAGTGTAAGCGACTACACACGTAACCGTTCTAATTGAAAAACCGGAAAATCATGAAATGTTGCTAGTTAGACGATATTTGGAATCGATGAACTAGTGAGAGTTTTATGATTTGTATTTTTACGGAAACATTAGAGCTGTGTAAGTGTTTACACGAGAGATTTTCAAATTGAAAAATTGGAAAATCATAAAATAAAGCATTCTTTGGTTAGACGGTATTTGGAACCGATAAACTAGTGGGAGCTTTAATGTTATGATTTGTTATTTTTCTAGTATATTAGAAAATCCGAGAAGTCTCGACGAGTAACACTCGAAATAGACATCCCACGGTTCAAGAGTAGTGTCTACTCAAACGACCCCGCCGGTTCAAGAGCTGTTTCCATTCATTGAAAGTCAAGAATGGGAGAATATGTCTAAAAGTGTTAGTCACCTAAAGCGAGAAAATTTTAAAATTTGAACCGAAAATTAATTAGCGAAAATCATAGGATAAGGACGGTGATTTTTGATCACCAACCTATGAATCCTTGGTGATTTTCTCGAGCTAAGTTCTTTGGAAGAACAAGGCAGCAGTGCATTTAACGATTAAAAGAGTAAACAACGGGCAGTTAATTTTAGCTAGAATAGTGGGAGTGATATAAGGAAATGAATCTCGGGTTCAATCCTTGGATATCGCGGAAAATTTATTTTCCGTTTAAGACTCGTTGGAACGAATGGATTTACCTTCTATAATTTGTTTGTCGTATAGAAAGTGAATATACCATTTGTAGTACGAATCCAAGACTCGGACTTTTGTTTGATAAAGTCAAAACCACTTAGAGCTATTTGAAATATGTATATAAAACACATCTTAAGAACTGTTAAAAGCAATTGGTTTCTATATTTAGATAAACGCTTCTTCATATTCCATAGTTAGTGCATAGTCCCTAAAAGACAAGACACGAAGGCGGCTCGGGGTGATTCCTTTCTCCCGGTCGGTTATATTGTCTCAAAGGTTCAATGACTAAGTTTCCTTTCAATCGGGAAAGGATAATGGATATAAAGAAGTAACATAGCTTGTTCATGACGACCTTCGGGGTCGATGAAAGATACGAGCTAGTAGGAGCTTCCGAGTAGTGACTTCTTGTCGATAACTATTCAAACACTCCGGTAAGTTTATCCAAAATATTTTGAGGTTTCTCTGTTTTCAACGAGAGATAGAGTATTCTATACTCGAAATGGGCCATCACATAGTCCTAGGGACCGATGCTCGGCTTTGCCTCATAGTGAAATGTTTTCACTAAGTGAGAAACCGTTAAATTGCCTTATATAGTTTTTTAGATGTGCTACAATACCTTTGCTTAACTCAATAAAGATATTAGAAGCGAAATATCGGTTTACATTGAAATGTAAGACCAACCGAGTCTACCTAGAATATGCTTTGGAATTTACGGATAAGGTGTGGATTCGGTTCACCCCACTTCCGTAAATATAAGCATTTAGCACACGGTGCTTGAAGGTAGGTCTGAAAATTTCGCGAACACGTTCGGTCAGTGACCAATCGTTCTATATCTTGTAGCATTGAGAAAAAGGTTTGTTATAAGATTCTTGAAATTGGGAAGGGACAGTTATACTGTTGCGTCCTTTCTGATAGAGTCTATGAACAATAAAACCTTAAACCTTGGAGTACGGTTACTCAAGGTAGTTACTAACTGATTAAAATCAGACCACATCCAACATCGGTTGTTGGTGATAACACTAAATACTACTAAACTAGATCAGAATTTCGATCCACCCAGAATGTAGTGGGAGTATGGTTTATCCATTACCCGTTACGGGTTCGGCGGACTTTGTAGTCTAAGGATCGATCGATGACCTATGCTCTTTTGTGAGCGAGTATAGGATTCGATAATAGAGGTTGGTTTACAAGCCATAACCCCTGTGAATGGAGTTTGGTACTCCGAGAATTACGTTCATACTCTTGTAGAACCACACGAGTGTCTCGGGCCCGGTGGAGAGTAATTGGATCTACACGGAAAAGAGTAGAATGAGTTTGGTATTGCATGATTTCGTTCAAAAGCGAGAAAATAGGGGTGATTCCCCGAGACTTTCTTGCCAAACAAACGGAGTCGGATTCATTCGAAACGAAGGGTATTGACTTATGAACTTATGACGGGATGTTGTCAAGGCTTATGTCTTTTGTGGATAAAAAGCAAACCTCTCGGTCATTGGAAGTCATATATTTCTACAATATGTGGATTTGACCGAATATTGATAAGTCTTTTGTATTTGGATATCAATTTTAGTACGGTAGTGAATATATACATATATTAGTGTTTGTGAAGGATAACACCGCACCGAGTTGGAATCAACATGGGTGTGTTATACGAAGTCGAATACGACAATGCCACAATTCTCTACAATAGAGATTTGGACAACATTCTTAAGAGTTTGACTCGGTCGAATTCATTAGAATCGATCCTTGGTTTCCCATCCATCTTATTGGTTAAGATGATGCATACGTGTATGCAACATTCAACGAGGAAGTTCTACCCTATGCCTCAGGAATGACTCTCTAAATCTTCGGATCAAGAGAAATGGGATAGATTCTCTTTCTAGTAAGAGATGGTCAGGTTATTGAACGTCAACTTTGATCGAATCTTAGATTCGGCGGTTAACATAGCAAGTTTAGTATGTCCTTTAGTATCTTGAGAGAACGAGGAATAATATGCGGACATATTCATGTGTGAACTTGGATATGTGTGATACAACGATTTTGACTTTAAGTCAGATTGAGGATGATCGTTAAGTCGATCTCGGGCTCAGTGTTTACTCAGTACCACATGATTTGATGGACCGGTAACGTTTCGATTCTACGGAACGTCTCGAGCCGACAACCTGACTAATCATTAAGACCCATGACATTTAGATGTAGGTACTCCCCGAGTCACCGACCTATCCTACGACGGCATACTCGGAGTGTATTTTGGAATACGAAATGGTTATGACATGCTTAGTGGGTACTAGAATACGGGATGAGTCTCCATTGCTTTAGAGCAAGTGGGAGATGTAGTTTGTTGTATTTTAAATAATAGGGTGTGCTCTAAAACAATTAATCACATGCTTTCGTGCAAGTGGGAGATTGTTAGGTGTGATGCCCGAAAGACAATTTTTGTAATTGTTTTATTTAATAAATGAATTGACGTTATTATTCATATTTATTATTCTCATAATCACCGATGTGACAATAGTATTTACACTACGAGAAAACCCTAAGTATATCGTTTATGTAATCACTTAACTCGGTGTATGGGATATACACGGGAGGATTGAGTTAGTGAAGATGTACTTAAAATACAATTAGCCCATAGTGAAGTTAATCGAGAGTATCGGGTCTCTCCTTTAACGTGCTATTAATGCGCCCGAACACAATAGGTGTGATTGTCTTATCCGGACTTTCGGTTAAGAGAACCTAATGGGGCATTTATATATGATAGATATATCATATAGGGGTGGACCGATTTGATTAGAGTTCACGATATAATTCCGTAATCGAGAAGTCTTATCGAATCAATGGATGATCATATTTATGGATATATCTTAATCTGAGGTGATCACGAGTCAAGCGCTTGAATCGGTATGAAGTTTGACTTGACGGTTAAGGATTACACCGAGTCCGTGGTCCGAATTACCCCATCTTGGCATTGTCTTGGATTGAGTGAGTAGTACGTGTTATCACGGATACGGAATCCATTCCTTCCATTTATGGAAGTAGATAGACAGTTCCCTTATTTGTTAATCCTAGAGGCGATCGATCGCGCGAGTTCATATCACACCGATTGATCACCGGTGAGTTGTATGAATTAATTGATCACTAGGGGTTAATGGTAAATAAGGATAAGAGGTTCTAAAAAGGGTTAACGGTAACTTCCCGATTTAGAATGAACGATCTATGGAGGATTAATCCATATGTAATGATTATATCAATGGACGCTTATTATTATTCTCGTGAGGAGATAAATATAATCTCATAATCGGAGGAGTGCAGTCACGGGATTATGGTGGCATATTCCTGTGATTGATTTATCGAATATAATTATTCTATAATTATTTATTTGATTTATCGGAGCCGCTGATTATTAGTCCATGGTCCCCGACGTGCCTCCTAATATAGCATAGCTATTCTCGGACGTCGAATCCTAATAATATTAATTTAGTTCTTATTGGACTTTATTAAAACGATATGTGAATTAATTGTTTAGTGGACTATTAAATTAGTTGGGCTAAATAATTAAATATGTGGAAAAGACATTTTCCATAATCTTGGCCCAATTATTGTGTGTGTGGAAATAAATCATATTGACTAGGTCAATGATGATGATTTTCGACCCCAAGCATGTTTAATGAACAAGAAATTAGTTTTCTTGTGATTAATAAGACATGTGCATAAAATATTTATTGGATAAATATTTATGGTAAGAAATAAAGATAAAGATTATTCTAGATTTGTTCTAGAATATTTTGGGATTATCTTTTATTTAATAGGATTATCATAATTGATTTTGTATTAATTATAAAATCCTTGGGGCTTAAGTTTTACTCTCCTATATAAAGAGAGTTCTCCCAAGCCAAATAACACACTACAATTTTCGACTTCTACCTCTTAGAGAGGAGAAAGAAAATTTCGGCCAAGGGGTTTTGGGGAAAATCTTGGAGATTTTTCCGGGTAGCATATCGGAAGGGTTCGAGTCGAGAATTCCTTCCACCGGGAGTTGCTTGGATCACACGTACGGAAGATCGTGGTGCTCTTCACGCTTTCCATCGTTCATCCTATTGCGGTTCTTCAACTTGGATTTTGAGATCCAAGAGGTATGATCTACAACCCCCTTGTAGATATAGATCTAGTTATTTTATTACGTGTAGTTTATAGATCTAGATCCATAAATCGTTTCCGCTGCGGATGGTATTACTAACAGGCATATCAAGATCTTGAACTTGAGCAGTTAGATGTGAAGACAGCTTTTCTACATGGTGAGGTAGACAAAGAGATATACATGACTCAGCCAGAGGGTTTCCAAGTTCCTGGTAAGGAAGATCTTGTGTGTAAGTTGAAGAATTCCTTGTATGGACTGAAGCAAGCTCCTAGAGAGTGGTATAAAAGGTTTGACAATTATATGATCCAGTTGGGTTACAACAGAAGTCCTTATGATTGTTGTGTCTACAACAGTCAGTTGGAAGATGGATCTTACATATATCTTGTGTTATATGTGAATGACATGCTGATAGCGTGAAAGAAGAAGCCTTATGTTCAGTATCTGAAAGACCTTCTCAGTGCTGAGTTTGAAATGAAAGATTTGGGTACAGCCAAGAAAATTTTAGGGATGGAGATCTGGAGAGATAGAAATCAGAAGAAACTGTTTTTATCTCAGCAGGGATATATACTGAAGATTTTGTCAAAGTTTGGCATGTCAGCTGCTAAGCCAATAGATACTCCTGTGGCATCAAATGTTCATTTGTCAGTTTTTGCTTCACAGTCAGCAGGGGAGAAGGAGTACATGTCAAGAGTTCCCTACGCTAGTGCAGTTAGCAGTCTGATGTATGCCATGGTGTTCACTAGGCCTGATCTGGCTCAGGCAATCAGTGTTGTTAACAGGTTTATGGCTCAACCTGGAAAAGAACATTGGAAAGCTGTGAAAAGAATGTTCAGGTACCTTAGAGGTACGAATGATGTTGGTCTCAATTATGGAGGTGATACTGAGAAACCGATCACAGGATACTGTGATGCTGATTATGCAGGTGATGTGGACAGTAGAAAATCAATGAATGGTTATGTTTTCACATTGGGGAATTCAATTGTCAGCTGGAAAGCAATTCTTCAGGCAAAAGTGGCTTTATCAACTACGGTGAGTATATGGCTCTTACTGAAGTAGCCAAGGAGGGTATCTGGTTGAAGGGACTAGTCAGTGATTTGGGGCTACATCAGGATCAAGCTAAGATTTATTGTGACAGTTTAAGTGCAATTTGTCTAGCTAAGGATCAGGTTCATCATGAGAGAACCAAGCATATTGATGTGAGGTATCATTTTCTGAGAAATGAGAAGAGGGTTGTAGTGAAGAATATCAGCACCAAGGAAAACCCTACTGATATGTTCACTAAACCAGTTCAGCATAGCAAGTTTCAGTTGTGTCTAGACTTGTTGAATATTCAAAGCTTGTAAACTGAATTCTGGATACTCAGTTGAGGGCAGATCGACTTGAGTGGATTCCGAGGAGAAGTCCGGTACTGTACATCCTGGCATTGATGAATGCATCTGGTACAAGTACATCTGATTATGCAGTCTGGTGACGTTGAATGCAGAGTTCAAGTCAAGGTGGAGATTTGTCAGTTTTGGTGACTTGATCTCTAAACTGAGAAATATGTGGTGGAACTAATCTTGGAATACCGAGACTAAGATGGATGGTCAGTTCAGTTAAGTATATTTAGTTCTGTGAAAGTCAGTTTGATGAAGTGCAACTGAGTTTCTTCTGAAGTCAGCAGTCAGTTTCCGGTCTGCTGAGTATAGCTGAGTTCTACATCTAAGCAACTGATTACAAGTCTGGGAAGTCAGTTTTTGAGCTGAGTTGCGTCTGGTGGATAACAGCTGGAGCTGGGGTCCACATCTGGGGTATTTATAGTAGTTCCGACAAAGATCTATGGCGGTTAGGGTTTGGGACTTGTGTCTATAAATACTAATATTGTAATCAATGCAATGTGTGTCATTCAAAGTGTTATTCACACACTTGTGAAAACCTTGTATTTATGTGCATAATAAATATCTCCTTTTCTGTCTGTGGAGTAGTCGGCACAACGCCGGAAACCACGTTAAATCACTGTGTTCTTCTTGTTTCTGTGTTTATCAATTCCGCCATTCTTTACGTTTGCATTGCTTATGTGTTTGTTTCTTTCTAAAACTGCAAGCTTTCTGTCTGTGTTTATAACAGGTGTCTATAAGAACTGTAATCTAATGGAATAAAGCGGCACAATGGCTAAGCACACCTGAAAAGAGCTCCAACAGTGAAGCCAAGCCTTTGATGCATCAATGGTTTGAGTTAAAGGACTCGTGGATTCAGGCTTGAAAAAGATCCCTCCTTTTTCGCTCATAAAGACCTCAAGAACAAAAAGAGGTCTTGCGATAAGTCCAAGAAATAAGAGGTTCCTTTAATTGATAATGAGGTCGATGGTTCACTTGAGAATCCAAATGCTCGTGCCGAGATTATTGCTAAAATTTCCATGCTTGTGAAATTGGTGTTTATTTCAGATTGTGAATCATGGGATTCCTTTGGATGTTATGCGGAAATAATCCAAGCTACTATCGCGTTTCATGAACAAGATGGTGAGATAAAAAAGAAATATTATACTCACGACATTTAAAAGAGGGTTATTTATACAAGCCATTTATTTCTATATAATACGGCAGCAGCTACATGGAAAGATACCATTTTCTGCAAGATGGCACTTGCTCAACCTGATTAGGGAGAATTCCTTGAACATTGAAGGTACATAGTTACAAAATACTCATATAATCAATTATTTAATACAATTAATATACTCATTAGGTGCCCTGAGTATACAAATATATAGGTCAATGTTCTTCGATATTATTATTTTTTTGTCTTTGTTGATGTTATAGAGATATAATGAACGAGTACGTGAAACACCTGACAAGAGTGTGTCATACTTTTTCTGAATTGCTCTTCGAGGCATTAGGGATTGAGAAAGATCATCTACTAAACATGGGGTGTGCTTTGAGGGACTTTTGTTTTTGAACGGCAAAGATAATTTTATTAATTAAAAGCAGTAAGACGCTGAAACATTACATCAAGGAAAAATACTCCGGTTAGAAACCCACAACCAAAAACCTACATAAAAAAACAACTCGTCTACACAAACTCCACAAGCTCACTCTCAACCCCATTCACCACATGTAACCAATCTTCAAACATAAAACACAACCCCGACCAAAAACCACCCCGAAAAAACACAAAAAACTTAGGCTCGAAACTTCCAAATACCATGATCCGACAAAACACCAATTTGATTTGTAGATTGACTATCCGCCGAGACTTTAGAGCCCAGGTCACATATCCCCGCATACCTCCTTGGTTGTCTAACATTTGAAACCAACGACTTGTCGACAGAAAAGTCATACTCGAAATCATTTAGGTTGTTCCGTAATTTTTTTCTTAGGTGTGCCCTATACTTTGGATCGAAAAAACACCCTTCTTTAACTCGACATAACTGAAGAGCCCTGACCATCGAGAATTTTCTAAATCTTTTGCTCTTGCTTCTTTTAGTTAAAACAGGCACAATCTCGACTCCCGATTCAACATCCTTAATTTGTTTGTCTTTATAAAAGGCACCATCCTTAGCAGCAGAGGGACTTTACTTTAAAGGAAATTATTCTCCTCCTTGTCCTGCACCAAAATTGACTTTGTGCACTGTATGCCACACACACCGACTTTGGCTTCCTTACATTGCTTTTGCGAAATGAAAACGAAGGCTTGCAAGTTATTCATGAGAATGAGTATGCCGATGTTCCCTACATACCGTAGTCTTGGTTATTAACATTGGAGACATATTCCAATCAAGTCTTATCTTTCTTACACAAATTATCTTATTTTCGTGCAATATTTGATTCAAGTGAGAGAAGATTTTTATGCATTATTGATTTACAAGTTTCACTTTTAGAGTGCAGTTGGTCTCTAACAACAGATTTAAAAGTGTATGCCATAGAGCTTTGGCTAGAGATGTTAGTCTTAGAATCAATATAGCGAGTTTCTTACGACCATGTCTTGGAGAAGGGTGATCAGATAGTCGTTGTCGGCTGAAAATCCTCCAGTTTTTCGTCCAGTAACCATTGATGACTATGTACCCTACTATACCTCCAAATGCCTTGATGGATATGCCTCACTACCTCACTTCAAGTTGGAAAACTGAGCTGCCTTGCAGAAAGAATTTTTCCCATAGTAACTGATTTCTTGTTAATGGAATAGTCCATACAGAACGAATATTCTATCGTTATTCTTTAATTAGTAACAATATCGATCCTATAATCAAGATTATATTCGTTTTCCATGATCAATAAAACTTTTTTCTCGAATTCGGTTTCATTACATGAAAGAAATGTTAAAGCAAACGCAGTATCGTCATATGTTTATTATAGAAATATTACTATTACATGGTGTTACCCACACAAAAAGTGAAAACAAACATGAAAAACTTTAATTGAAGACAGTTTAGAACTTTAAGAAGCTAAAAAGAAACCACATATACATGATATGATGCTGGTGTGAGGGTGTACACACACACATATATAGAGCAACATGAACATAACAAGACCACACTCATGCATGAAAAGTAGTTGAATATGCATGTATATATGCTTGGTGAAATTTAAAAAAATGTTAAACCCTAACCATGAAGATCCCCACTTCTCTTGTCACACGTGATGAGTGAAGATGTTAATCAGGTAACCTAGTGGCTCAGGGTCATGGGTTTGTTATTATAACAAAAATCTGAAAGAAGTTGTCCATTTACGGGCTTCGAACCTCCACCATTCAGCTTAAGGTCTAGCTGCCCTTTAACATAAATTACTCAATCTCTTTACAAGTAGGCCATGTCCTGGGCTTGCTTGGTGAAATTCAATAGCGTTGACTTACCGGTGGAAAGTAATTTCTATCCATGCATTCAGTGCTATATGAAACACAATGGCACTCTGCATCTGGACATGCATAACTCTCTTGGCAATCTCCTGGTTGACAAGTAAGCGAGTTACCAAGAGGAATGTAATTTCTATCCATGCATTCAGTGCTATAGGATCGTCAATCACACTCTGTTAGATATTTTTTTCATAAATACTTATTTTGATTATCGTTTGTATACGAGTTGTCGTACGAATTAATGTTATCACAACTAAACGGATACATGCATCAGCTCATGAATGAGATTCATGCATTTTTTCCGAAGCCATGCATCAGTTCGTGAACAGACTCATGAAGATTCATGAACCTACGAATGAATGCAACTCAGAAAATTCAAGAGTTACATCATTTAGACCGAACTGACATGATTCTACCATTTCGTGCAAGGCGTATCTCCATTCGTTTATGGGGTACCTTCAGCCCATAAAAGACACAAGTATGCATTCAAAATTCAGAGAGTCAACAGCATCATCAGAACAAATATTGAGTGTCCTCGGGTTTGATTCAAATAAGTCACGTACTGTTTGAATCAAACACTTTCATTGTATCCTGAGAGAGATTTTCGTTTGAATCCCTAAGTGACAATCTGCGTGGATGAAATATCTCTTTAAATATAACGTTCTTACGTGTCTTGGAGTTTATTCTAAATTTGTCAAATTTTTATTCATCAAAATTTTCCAACACACTCTTCATCTGGGCATGGAAACGGTTCATCTTCAAGGAGTTTTCTGGATATGATTGTTGACCTTTTAAGAGGCAACTCTTTCTGGGCACTTGTCTTTTCCAAAGATGATGATTCATTATTGCCTTTAATTTCCACCGACAGGGGCAAAAAAAAAAAATAAAATTCCACCGACATAATAAATACTCCCTCCGTCCCGTATTATAAGTCCTTTTGGATTTTTCACACAGATTAAGAAAAATAATAAATGAGTTACTTTTTAATATTTCAAGGCAAAATATTGTATTGTTTTTTGGGAGTGACTTATAATATTGCATTATTTAGTGTGAAAGTGAAAACAATACATTAATCTTGTATTGAAATGTGAGAAAGACTTATATTTTAGGACACCACAAAAAAGTTAAAAGGACTTATATTACAGGACGGAGGGAGTATAATTTTTAAATGTTAGAATCCATATGTTACGATAGGCTCGTCGGGTATGTTGCATAATAATTACACATCTGTCTCTCCCTCTCCCCAAAAGCTTAAACCGGAAAAGAAAAAAAGAACTATAACGCTTCTCATTATAGATCCGGTAACATCTTATAATGTAAAATCTCACATCGGTAAAGTAATGTCTTGCTCACCCCCATATAAATATGAGGCATAAAGGTCTTGTCAACTCGGATTAGCCATTTTAGACCAAAGCGAGAAAGGAGGTCTAAGCAGTTGACCGGACCATTTCTCATTTAGCGCTACCAGGCTCGGGGTCTGGAGGCATTACAGAATGGTATTCAGAGCCGACTATCATACGAAACTAAGTGCCACACCGTGAGACGCGGTGGGGGCCACCTCTAGAATCTATGGTAGGGACGAACTGGGATTGGGACAAGTCTTGGTCGTCTGGTGAGGACGCCAGTCCTTTACAAGGGGAGAGTATGTAAAATCTCACATCGGTAAAGTAATGTCCTGCTCACCCCCATATAAGTGTGAGACATAAAGGTCTTGTCAACTCGGGTTAGCCCTTTTAGACAAAGCGATGACGACGGTCTAAGCAGTTGACCGGACCATTTATGACTCATTTAACGCATTACCAGACCCGGGGTCTGGGGGCGTTACACATATCGTCATCCTTAGACAAAATGATTAACCTAAGTTTCTAATAAATAGGCCCCGATGTGGTGCATATATGGCACTTAGTTACATTTGGTGGTTTGTTCTGTACCACATGTAGCACTTCAAACCTAATACCTTGTGGCGATGTTTGACACATAATGGATTAGGTATTAGCTTAAACAAAATGCCATTGTTTGAGTTAAAATGGTTAACTTCAAACAACAAAATTCATTATGTCAAACTATTTAGAATAAAAATTACAAGAGATAAGAAGAAAGTTATATATATATATATATATATATATATATATATATATATATATATATATATATATATATATATATATAGAGAGAGAGAGAGAGAGAGAGTTGTTATATATATGTGTTTTTCTTAAAAAAAGTTTGATATGTTTGAATTCGAATGGATAATATATTTATTTTTTCGGGCGGTGGGCCTAAAGGACAATATAAGATGGTAAATGATGAAATAGGACAAAAAACTAAGACACTGGTTGAGAAGGACAAAAAAAGAAGATATGTACAAACATACCCTTAATGATAATTAAAGATATTTTTTATTTTTTTTCAGCAAAATCGGGTAAGTTAACGAAACGTTACTACATTTTCCTTGGAAATGTTCAAAGTCAAAATATCACTCCGTTTTTCGTGTTTCCATTGTTTCTGGTAGCTTTCTATACCCTACTTGGGAAGGGGAACCCCAATAGGGGATTTGTGTACCTTAAGATCGTGCACATTCATGAAAAAAATGCCGAAACGTTACTACTTTTTCGTGAAATGTTACTACGATTGTTTGACCGTTACTACATTATGTAGCAATGTTACTACTTCGTTGTTCAAATGTTACTACGTTGTTGTTTACATGTTACTACCTCATAATCCAGTAGCAATAAAACAAGATTCCATACCAATAGATCAACGAATTTGAAAGCATAATTTAAGAACAGAAACAAGATTTTTGTAAGACGTCAATAAGATAGCAACACAGGACTCTACACAGACTCCAAAACATTATTTCATCAACATTACACCCAAATTAGAAAATAAAAAGCATCAGTCAAAAAAAAAAAAGAAAATAAAAAACAGATTAACTTCTCTATGGTTGATCAACGAATTGAAAGCAAAATTGATCAACGTTTGAAAGCAAAATTGAATATGATTCCCATCACAAGAATGCACATCACTCGATCGATGATTCTATTTGTTCTTCCGCCGCTGATGATGCTGCAATGGATTCTCCGATCAACGTTTCCGGTGATTGGCTTCTCGTGCCGCCGCTTAACTTCTCTATGGTTGCTGCAATGGATTCGCCGCCGCCGCTGAATTAAAAAGGATTTTTAATTAATGGCTAGTAATTATTTAATTGGGTATAAAAAAAATTACCTAATTAAATTATTATACGTTCTTTTCCGAAACCCGGAAAGCGGCGCATTGTTCTTGTTCGAGAGAAAAAAAAAATAGTTCGGGTACCGTCTTTCAAATTCGAGGCTTAAAGGTTGATAATTTGTGCAGACCGCAATAGAGAAAAGTGATCGTCTCGTTGCGAGCATTCTTTTGACATCAACAATTCCGTATTTCGTAAGAAACAGAGCCGACGGCGCCGCCGCCGGAAGTAAGTACCATCAAAGGTCGGAGTGGGAATGGCTGTTGCTGTTAATGGAGGAGGCGCAGAATGAAGGAGGCTAGGGTTTCTAGATTTTAGGATAATGGAGGAATGATGCACATAATGGAGGAATGAGACTAGTTCTAATTATAAAGGGTATTTTTAGATTGACATTACTTTTTGTCCTTCTCAACCATTGTATTTTTTTGTTGTCCTTTTTACATAAATAAGATGTAAAATGGTCCTTTACAACCTTTTCCTATTATTTTTTTAGGTTTTTATCAGGAAGAACAAAATAATAAAGAAACAAGGATGCAAGAACATTGCTAATTAGAAATGACAAAAACTATGTGACTTTCCAAAAACACTCTTTTCCTATATATCTATAAAATTAAAAACCTTCCTTCTAAAAAAAAAACAACCTGCAACAAAAACCTAGCCGCATGGTTCAGAAAATTCATGGCCGCCGGAAAACCTGCTCCGTCGTCCTCTTCTCCAACCCCCATCAAATATTTTCACCAATTTATTCTTTTCGGCCCAGTTATTCTCCATCCTTCAATCAAAACTCCTTCTTCTTCTTCCAATCACAGCAGCAGCATATGGTGATGATTCATGGCGGCCGGAATCGTCCATGGTGGTGATTGGATTGCTACGGAAATTGAGGGCTATGTGCGATTTAGGGCGGTTGGAAGCTTCGATTCAGCCTTGCATTCACCCAAGGATAATGCTGGCGGCGATAAGTTGGAGAAGATGAAGTTCTGTTTGTTTTTTTTTTGTCGTGTTTGAAGCAGCCGATCAGGAAGCTTTGATGGCCTGATTCAGGGATAATCAGTCTGAATATAATGTCGCAAACACAGTTGGGGGCGAGGGTTTGTTGGGGCTGGGGCTGAATTGACAGGGGAACCACCGGAGGTGCAAGTGTACAGGCCGGCCGGAGGAGACAAGGCCGCCGGAGAAGGAAACCTGCGTATGGAGGATGTTTTTTTTTTTTTTTTTTGTTGAGAAAGTTAAGGTTTAGGGTTGTTACTATTACGTTATTACATTTTTTGGGCGGTTACTACTTGTTTATGGGATGTTATGACTTGCTTATAGGATGTTACTACTTGTTTATTGACCGTTACTATTTTTTACGGGCTGTTACTACTTGTTTTTAGGCTGTTACTATTGTTTAGTGGCTGTTACTATTTTTCTATTGGATCTTACGACATTTTATGGGCTGTTACTATTTTTTTCTTGGTTGTTACGATATTTTATGGGCTGTTACTACTTGTTTTTAGGCTGTTACTATTTTTTCATTAGAGTTTACGACATTTTATAGGTTGTTACTACTTGTTCCATGACTGTTACTATTAAAATTATAAAGGAGCATTTTTGTCACTATATTAGCAATTTGTCCTTACTAATCTCTGATTTTGAAATTTGTCCTTATGGACCCATTTATCATTTTTTTTTGTCCTTGTAGCCCCTTCCCCCTTTTTTTTAGACGATTATTTTAATAACATTATGGTTGTATTTCTACTTTTTAAGTAATTCAATAAAAACAATAGTTTAGTGTCTTTTATCTATGGTTTTTCTTCAAACCATATATCTTTGTACATTTTATTGCAATCTAAGATATTACATATACTCGAGAAAATAGTGAAATTTCAATCTGCAACAATGGAGATGAAAAAGGCTAACCAGAAGTCAAGACAGAAATGATGAAAGGAAAGAAGAAGATGATGATGTATCTGAGTTTTGCCATCTTAATTACGTTCAAATTGCTTGTTAATTACACATGAAAATTGGATTGGATAGATAGAACCTCTCCATTCTAAGTCTATATATTTATAAGTTATAACCATAGAATTTAGAAGAGCCAATAATAAATTTTAAAAACCAGCAACTCCAAAATCTTTTTGTAGATTATTAAATTGTTAGTGGCCTTAAATCGTATTTACAAAATTCCTTATCAAATGGACAAGATTTTGTCGAGATATTAATGCAAATGAACCTTAAATACTACTCAACCAGTTCTATATGTCAAAATCTATAAAAATATATAAATAATTCCGACGGAAGTCGGACTGCACCACGCCACGTGTTACTCCAACATTGACCAAGCATTAAATAAAAGCATAACATTAAGGGTCAGGAGTCCCATTTTAAGCCTAATGGTAGATCTTAACCCCAGGTGAGAGATCGGCCGGCTCGCTTCTCAGTCCACCGCAGGTTGGTCATGGCGTAACGGTCTGGATCAGCGCAGTTCATGTCATAACGGCCTCGGGGACTCGACGCAGGTTGGCCAGAGCTATCCCCGTTATTTAACACACGTGCGTATATCTACAAGATAACTATGAAAGAATCATCAGCCATAAAGGTAATAGAGATCAAAGGCTAAGAGATAAGAATGGAAAAAAAAGATAAATATGATATTCAAGAGAAATAGGATAGAGTTTGGTTGAAATAATTTATTTAGTGAAAATATTTATTTTTATCTAATTTTATATTTATTTGGATCTAGTTGTTATCTCATTTATCTCTTATATTGTAATAGTAACTTAAACTTGTGCTACTGAGGTCTGGTATGGAAACATGTTCGGGTCAGCCATGTATAAGGCATCCGCCGAGATGCGGTGTTCGGTGGGGGCGGGTTCGGGATTGATCAACCGGTCGATGGCTAGTCTGCTGAAGACAAGTCTGCTGATGCTCAGCAGACTTGCGAACACGCCTGCTGCATGTTTGTTCGAGTTACTTCTGGGGTATTTCAGACATTTACTGGGTTGGCTGTTTAGTCGTTAGGGTTGGATTCCCAAGGCTATAAATACCGTCTGTATTAATTGTAACTTAATGTAACTTTCTGTTGATAATAAAATATCCTCGTTTGTCCGTGGAGTAGTCGGCACATTGCCGGAAACCACGTTAAATATGTGTTCTTCTTGTTTCTGTGTTTATTTACTTGTTATTCTTTTTATCTTTACTCACAATCACCATCACTTCTTGATCGATCCGTCATAACAAACTGGTATCAGAGCGTCCATGTTCATCAAGAAATCTATTTATCTGTTTTAAGCAAGGTAGGTTGGCACCAAGGTCATAATTGACGCTAGGATTTGGGATCTACGAAAGCTTTTCTGGTGAGAAAGATGTCTGCTTTAAATGTTAAGATTGACAAGTTTACATGAAGGAATTGCTTTAGTCTGTGGCAGATCAAGATGCATGCTTTGTTGAAGCAGTAGGGATTACGGTCAAGGAGCTGGAATTTCGGGGGGACATAAGGTCAAGGAGCTGGAATTTCGTGAACCCTATGTGTTTGGGAAGCTACATAGGAGCAAGTTCCCAAAAGCAATCCACATCACAAAATGGACACTTGATTATGTCCATTCTGATTGTTGGGGACCTTCGAGGGTGGAGTCATTGGGTGGTCACAGGTATTTTGTGTCTTTTATAGATGATTATTCAATGATGGTTTGGGTAATTATGATGAAGCACAAGAGTGAAGCATTCAAGAACTTCAGGCAGTGGAAGGCTTTGGTTGAAAATCGACGATAGGGAGGAAGATCAAGAGACTTAGAACTGATAATGGACTCGAATTTTGTTGGTCTGAGTTTGATGAATTTTGCAAGAATGAAGGCATTGCTAGGCACCATACTTTAAGAGATACTCCACAGCAGAATGGTGTGTAGAAAGAATGAATTAAACTCTTCTGGAGAGGGCAAGGTGCATGCTCTCTAATTTTGGTCTAGCAAGGAGATTTTGGGGGGAGGTTGTTAATACAACCCGCTACTTAATCAATAGGGGGCCTCACAATGGGATCAAACTTAAAACACCACTTGAAGTTTGGTCAGGAAAGTCAACAGACTACTCTGGACTTATGGTTTTTGGAAGCACTGTCTACTCCCATGTCAGTGAGGGTAAATTGGAGCCTAGGGTCAAGAAGGGTGTGTTTGTTGGATATGGAGATGGAGTTAAGGGGTATAGAATCTGGTCATCAGGTGAAAACAAGGTTATACTCAGCAGAAGTGTAGTCTTTGATGAAAACTCACTTGGATTGTGCAATTTAATTAATGTGATTACCATAATATTAATATTGATATTAATAATATTGGATATTAATTGATTTTGAAAAAATAGATTTATGGTAATAAGATAAATATATTCAATATAAGATATTGACAGTATTTAGTTTTTATTTAATATAAGATATTATAATAAAAGAGATATATCAATCTAAGTGATTTTCCTTATTTTATTGGGAAAATATTTTTCTCTTTCATTTATCTTCTAGGAAGATTCTTCTAATCAGTTTAGGGGGACATTGGGGAGCCACCTCTCCTATGTAATAAAAGGGGTTGACTAGCTCTTTTGTATCATCATAATTCCATGAGCTAATAGTTATTGAGTAAAAGAGAGCTTTTAATAGAGAGTTAGAGAGAGAGAAAAATGCCGGTTTAGCAGCCGGATTTTTCTGATTGCAATTCAAGGAGGATTCCGGCGAGGAGTTCGTGTGGATAATCGATAGTGGCCGGATGCGTGGACGGCTTGCGCACAGTACTACTCTCCGTTAACGGTCAAAGCGTCGATCTTATAGATCAGCTAAGATATACACCGTCAAACTACTTAACGTGTTTATTGTATTAAACGAAATCGATCTTAGGATCAAAAATCAAATTTAAATTTCTTGCGTTAAACAAGTGATTTTCCTATCAGGTAGATAGTTTGTAGAGGAGAAGATAGAGCGAGTCTACTGTAAGTTCTATATAGAGTGATTCAAAGAGTGTGTCAAAATAAAGTGAGTCTACTTTGTCATTATTATTTCACTTTTTGTGTTAGACTAAGTCTACTTAGAGCAATGATAATCGTTGTCTCTATTTTTCTGACAGGTTGATGACACATGGCAAATGAAGATTGGAGAAAAATTTCGAATAAAGTTATAGTTGAGATTTGTCGATAAGATGTGGTAAGGGTTTAATAGAAAATATTCTTGCAAATGTCTATGTCTTCATATCTGCGGCCAGCCCATTATCTTCACCACTAATGCCATTGTCGGAATCCATGGCACCTGAGTAATCACAAAAAGAAAAATTTCAAATTCACCTAGATTCAATTATCCGGAGTGTATGTTCACCCTTAAATTCCACCCTTCATACTCATTAAAGAAAAAATTCCATGATTTTAAAATTTAGAAAACCCTCCACAAATCCATGGATTTCTGGGCAGAAAATGAATAGGCAAACCTTCATGACATCTATGAGAAGAACATGTGAAGAATAGTTTTTGCATCAGCATGAATCGGAAAGAATGGACTCCGAATCATTTTCATCCTTTTTCGTGGTCTGATGGAAGGCTCACGGTTGTCTTTATTTTCTTACTGGTTGATGACACATGGAAAATGAAGATTAGAGAAAAAATGTTGAATAAAGTTATAGTTGAAATTTGTTGATAAGATATGACAATGGCTTAATAGAAAAAATTCTGGCAAATGTATATGTCTTCATATCTACGGCCAGCCCATTATCTTGACCACCGCTGCCATTTTCGGAATTCATGGCACCTGAGAAATCCAAAAAGAAAATATCAAATTCACCTAGATTCAATTTTTTGGAGTCACCCATAAATTCCAACCTTCATACTCATTAAAGACAAAATTCCATGATTTAAAATTTAGAAAACCCTCAACAAATCCTTTGGATCTCTCGGCAGAAAATGACTAGGCAAACCTTCTTGACATGTGTGAGAACATATGAAGAATATTTTTTTCTTTACACTACCACAAATTAGGTTTTTAGAGACCGTATCTTTAGGGACGACATTTGTCGTCCCAAAATAAAGATTATTAGGGACGACATGTCGTCTCTAAAGACCGGTCAACGTTCGATTAATTAAAAATGAGAAAGTTAAATCTTTCGGGACGATTCTTTATTTTTTGGGACGACATTGTCGTCCCTAATAATCCTTAAATTTCCCGCCCTTCCACGTGGATTCCAGAGTGGCAAATTTTACCCGGGAAACTCTTTAGGGACGATAGAGTCGTCCTTGTTTTTAATTTTTTTCCCACCCAAAATTTCATGAAATAACTTGAATTTTTATTTATTTAATAGGGACGACAAATGTCGTCCCTAAAAATGAAATTTTTATTAAAAATGATTTTTTTTAATTAAAAATTATATTTAATATTTAAAATTCAAAATTTTAACCTAAAAATTTTATTTAATATTTAATAATTCAAATTTTTAACCTAAAAATTTTATTTAATATTTAATAATTATATTTTTGTATCTAAAAATATTATTTAATATTTTAAATTCACTACTCGTTAATCAATATCGAGTTTGAAATCAACATTTGACTTATAAGTAACGAGATTGAGTTTTAATTTACTACTTATTAATCAATCTCGATGTTGAATTCAACATTTGACTTAAAAGTAACGATCATCGGGTTTGAAAATCACTACTCGTTAATGAATCTCGAGTTTGAAATCAACATTTGACTTATAAGTAACGAGTCTCGAGTTTGACTTATAAGTAACGAGCTTAAAGGTTTTGAAAATCAGTAATCATTAATCAATCTCGAGTTTGAAATCAACATTTGACATATAAGTAACGATCCTCGGGATTGAAGACCAGTACTCGTTAATCAATCTCGAGGTTGAAATGAACAATGGACTTATAAGTAACGAGCATTGAGTTTGAATTTACAACTTATTAATCAATATCGAGTTTGAAATCAACATTTGACTTATAAGTAACGAGCATTGAGTTTGAATTTACTACTTATTAATCAATATCGAGTTTGAAATCAACATTTGACTTATTATTATCGAGCATAAGGGTTTGAAAATCAATATTGATTAATCAATCTCGAGTTTGAAATCAACATTTGACTTATAAGTATCGAGCCTAAGGGTTTTGAAAATCAGTAATCATTAATCAATCTCGAGTTTGAAATCAACATTTGACATATAAGCTAGTAACGATCCTCGGGATTGAAGACCAGTACTCGTTAATCAATCTCGAGGTTGAAATGAACAATGGACTTATAAGTAATGATCCACGGATTTGAAAATCACTAATCGTTAATCAATCTCGATGTTGAAATCAACATTTGTCTTAAAAGTAACGAGCTTTGGGTTTGAAAATCATTACTCATTAATCAATCTCGAGTTTGAAATCAACATTTGACTTAAAATTAACGAGCCTAAGGTTTGAAAAGCACTACTCGTTAATTCAATACCGATCAATCAATCTTGAGTTTGAAATCAACAATTGCCTAAGTAACGAGCCTCGGGCTTGAATTCAATAATGATCAATCAATCTCGTGTTTGAAATCAACATTTGACTAAGTAACGAGCATCAGACTTGAATTAAATACTGATCAATCAATCTCGAATTTGAAATCAACAATTGCCTAAGTAACGAGCATCGGGTTTGAATTCAATAATGATCAATCAATCTTGAGTTTGAAATCAATAATTTCCTAAGTAACGAGTCTCGGGCTTGAATTCAATAATGATCAATCAATCTCGAGATTCGAAAGCGATTAAGTGATTTCAAACCGATATCTTTACTTACAGACGTGCCTTGATAGTACTATCTACTATAGATCGTCAGTTCGTTATCGAGCGATTGATTTGAATCTCGGGGTTCGTTAACGAGCGATTGATCTCAATCCCGAGATTCGAAAGCGATTAAGTGATTTCAAACCGATATCTTTACTTACAGACGTGCCTTGATAGTACTATCTACTATAGATCGTCAGTTCGTTATCGAGCGATTGATTTGAATCTCGGGGTTCGTTAATGAGCGATTGATTTGAATATCGGGGTTCGTTATCGAGCGATTGATCTCAAACCGAAATCGATTAAGTGATTTCAAACCGATATGTAATTTATATAATTATATTGATACTTTAAATATATATATAATATTGAATAAATAATATTAATAATATGTTATTAAAAAAATATATATATAAAACTTTATTGGGACGACAATGTCGTCCCAAAAAACAATATGTCGTCCCATTAAAGTTAATACCTAAACTAAATCGGGCAGCCCCCTTCTTCTTCTTTCATTTCTTTCTCCTTCAAAATTTCGATTTTCAGAAATTCCCCCCCCCCCCCGATCTCAATCCCGCCCCTCCCCTCCTCCGGTCACCACCCCTACCCCCACTCTTCCTCCGGTCACCACTCCTTCAACCACCCCCCCCCTCCTTCCTCCGGCAAGCAAGCGGCCGCACCAACAACTCCTCCGGCAGCTAGCCGCACCAACAGGTCCTCCGCCACTGCTCCAGCCGCCATAGCTCTGGTAAGGCTTTTTTTTTGGTCACATTAATTGCTTTTATCCTCTTTATTTTGTCAAAGTAGTTCAATTGTGACCTATATTAGTTGCTAAAAAATTGATTTTAGTTCAAATTTTTTTTTTTTCAAATTAGTTGCTTTTAGGGATAGTGTAGTGTAGTGAATGATGTGTAGTGAGTAGTGTAGTGATAATGTAGTAATTTTGTAGTGTAGTGATAATGTGTAGTTTTTTTTATTTTGTTAAGTTTATTTCCAAATTGTGTATTTTTTGATGAAAGTTGAAAGTTGAAAGTTGAAATTGATTGGAGCAAGGTTATGTGGTGAGTTTGGTTTGATGGTGAGTTGTTGGGTGTTGTTTGGCTTTGGCCTAGGTAAGTTTACATTGGGAAATGGAAGTTGATAGTGGATGAGTATGGTGTAGGTAAGCATTGTTGATTTGGTATTGTATGAGTTGTTTGGTGTCTGTTTACGAATGATTGATGTATTTTACTTGTTGTTTTAAGTTAATAATGTCTAGAGGCTTACATGCTTTGAGGTGGAACAACAATGTAGTCAATCATAAGACTACGGGATTTATGATCATCATTTTGGTATCACTTTATCTTAGCTTAGTTTCACCTTTGGAATCTCAAGTGCATCTACTTTATCTTAGCTTAGTTTCACCTTTAGATTCCTGCCATCTTTGTTTGATTGACATATGATACTCGGTGTGCGGCTATACTTACCTAACTTATTTTTTTGGCAGGTCCACTTACTTTGCTGCACTTTTTTACAATTTCCGAAGAAGGCGTTGTAGTTACTCGGCTTAGCAAACAAAGAAATTGCTTGAGGTCAGTGTAGTTAGAGGTGCTACTGCAAATCTCAATAGTTAGGGGATCTATTGCAAACCCCGTAGTTACGAGATCTACAGAAAATCTCGCTTTCCTTGCACATGTAGAATCTATGCAATACTTTGCCTTATAGTTGATAGCTTGTATTTAAATTGTCTATTAACACTTAACACGTGTGAAACTAGACATGACCTAGTGCCTAAAAATGAGATACTAACTTTTTCTTGTGCCTTAATGAAATCTTGTATACTAATGAAACTAATCTTCTTTGAAAATACAAAAAATATGGTGAAATTTCAATTTATATATATGGTATAGTTTGGTGATTTTTGCTTGAAATGTTTGATGATTTAGGCTAGAAACCGGAGTTTGGGTTATTGTTCGTTGATTTTGGATTGAAATTGATTGTTATTTTTGGCTAGAAACCGGAGTTTGGGTTATAGTTTGTTGATTTTGGATTAAAATGAATTGTTATTTTAGGCTAGAAACCGGAGTTTGGTTTATTTTGTTGATTTTGGATTGAAATGGTTTACAACCTGTGTTGAAAATTAAGGTTAATGTGTTGATGATTTTAGTGTAGAAATCAGAGTTTAGGCTAGTTATTTGATTTGGGATTGAAATGGTTTACAAGTATGTGCTTATTGATAAGCATAACATACAAAAGGTCCTCAAAGGGTGCTGCTCCGACCCAAATGGAAAAATGGTACGGGGTGGTCTTTGTGATCAAAGACCATCGATTAGTTATTATGAGCGTTGACCTTTTGACCCTGTGTTTCATAGTGCGTTGATAAACCTTGTGCATGGTGCAATTTTTTAGATGGACAAGTCATGGCTATATATCGATAGAGTAAAACCTGAGTTTGCAAAAGGGTTGACAGCCTTCAAAGAATATGCACGACAATTCCTACCAGTGAAGGTACTGTTCGTTGTCCATGCGCAAAGTGTTGTAATACCACTTTGCAAACTTTAGATGAAATGTATGATCACTGTTATTCTTGGGGGTGGTCACGTGGGTATGATACATGGTTTTTGCATGGTGAAAGCGAGCAATCATCCCGTAAACGTGCACGAAGACCTGAAATTGTTGTTGAATCTGGAGACGAAATGGGACCAGTTATTAATGATTTTATGGGTGGAGACCCGGAAGAAGAAATCTTACAACCAGAGGATGATGACAAGTATGAAGAACTTATCTCCGCATTGCATGAACAAGTTTATCCGGGATGCGAAAACTCATCGCTCTTGAAGTTTTTAGCGGACTTAATGCACATCAAAGTGTTGTATAAGTGGCCAAATGAGAGTTTTGACGTTCTTTTAAAGAAATTGAAAGAAGTTCTTCCGAAAGGGTCAAATTTACCTGATTCATTCTACAAGGCAAATTCTCTTATGAACAAATTGGGCCTGGGGTATGAAAAAATCGATGCATGCTTGTACGATTGTTGCATTTACTATAAGGAAAATGCTAACTTACAGTCATGTCCAGTATGCAAGACGACCCGTTATAAGGAGTCCAAAGGGGATGAAGGTACCTCACAAAGTGCTTCGCTATTTTCCATTAAAGAATTGTCTAAGACGTTTGTTTTCTTCCCGTCACATAGCTCAGTCAATGACATGGCACAAGACGGGATGTTCTACTGATGAGGATGTCATGAGACATCCAGTGGATGGTAAGGAATGGAAAGAATTCGACGAGCAACATCCTGACTTTGCAACAGAACCTAGAAATGTACGTCTCAGCCTTGCTACAGATGGTTTTTGTCCGTTTGGTACTTCTAGTCAAACATACAGCATGTGGCCTGTCCTAACACAAGTGTTGAATCCGGCACCATGGGTTGTCAACAACGAACTGTATAAGTATATGTGTTTACTTATCCCCGGACCGAGAATCTCCTGGAAAGGACTTGGACGTTTATTTGAGGCCATTGATTGATGAATTGGAAGAAGCGTGGTCAAAAGGGGTAGTTGTACGTGATGCTTCTACAAATACCACCTTTAGGATGCGTGTTCTTTGTTATGTTTACCGTGAACGACTTTCCCGCCCATAGTTATTTCTCAGGATGGAGCGGTCAAGGATATAAAGCATGTTTAACTTGCAATGATGACACACCTTCGGTAGGGTTAGATAGTAAGATTGGATATGTTGGACATCGTAGATGGCTTCGGGAGGACCACCCAATGCGAAGGAATAAGGGATTTAATGGAGAAATCGAAACATTAAGCCGTCCACTTGAGAAAACCACGGAGGAGGTTATGCACCAAATTAGTAACCTACCTGAATGTTTGTCAGGTAAACACAAAGAGTATGGTGGTAAAATTATTAAGCGTCCAGAATCTTGTTTGAATTGGAGGAAAGACACCATACTTAATAGGTTGCCTTACTGGGGATCGAAAAAACTCAAGTACAATCTAGATGTTATGCATATTGACAAAAAGGTCTGTGACATCATATGGAATACGGTATTGGATGTTGATGGAAAGACCAAAGACACTATCAAGGCACGTAAGGATCTGGAAAAAATGAACGTCCGACATGAACTACATCTGATTAGGCGGGCCAATAATAAGTTTTTAAAACCGCGAGCCTTGTTCACATTGTCACAAGCAGATCGGACAAAATTTTACCAATTCTTACTAATAGGCCCGAAAGAAACTGGGTTGAGAATGAAGATGCAATTAAGAACAATATATCTGTCTTCAAGACTCCTTTTCGATCAATGGGGGCAAAAACAATCTTGTCACTTGATGCTGTTGAGAGAGAGAAGATAGAGTGGTATGTGTTGCAAAGCGTGTCTTTGAGATCGATAAATACCTCATGTAAGTGGCAAAACTGTATTGACAAAATAATTTTTTTTTTAGAATTTCAATGAACCTAAATATTCTATACTTCTACATGTATGGCTCAGAGAACATCGTGCATATCTAGCAAGGACTTGCACATTACAGATGTTAGAGGAACAACACCGTGCAACCTTCCGTAAATGGTTCCACTCTAAGGTACAGATGGTGTCACATTTATTATGTAGGTGAACATTTATAACCATTATACGAACTCTTATGTATGTATACTACCTACACAGATGGTGTCACAACATCGACATGATCGCTCACACTTGAAATCCCAACTATTAGCATTGTCCACTGGCTCTTTTTCCTCGGTGCAAATCGTTCAGAGTTGCGTGATGAATGGTGTTAGATTCAATACAGAAAAACGAGATAGATCACGTATAACTCAAAATAGTGGGATTGTTGTCAAAGGGCCAGAAGACACTATGTGGTATGGGGTTTTAAAAGACATTTATGTAGTAGGTTATCCACGGGAGAACAATGTTGTTCTTTTCAAATGTACATGGTTCGACACTAGCCCGAATAAGAGGGGTGTCAGAGTGTATAAGAATAGAACAAGTATAAACACTAAAAACACATTTTACGAAGATGAGCCATTCATTCTTGCTTCACAAGCTGAAAAAGTCTTCTACATAGATGATTTGTATAATGGATCTGGTTGGAAAGTTGTTGAGCATTTCCAACACCGTCATATCGTAGAGGCTCCAACTATTGACACCAATGTTGTTGATGATTTGGTAATTGACGAAACAACGCACGGAAATTTCCAACTTTTAGTTCAACTTCCACGAGTGGATGAAGCCTTATACATGAGTGCAAATGAGATAGAATCGCATGAACATGATGACAATTACGATGATGATGTTGATAACGACATCGATCGACAAATATGCTTCGTCGGATGATGAAGATGTTGATAACGACATCGATGATGACGTGACATACGACCCGAACGCACCAAATGATGGTGAATGATTTGAAGCTATGTAAACCTATCAAACGAGTCATTTTTGTGATGAATGTTGTCTCTTGAATATCTTATTTGTAATGAAACACTGCTTGTTTAGTTTAAGATTTGGATATGTAAACCTATCAAAACTATACATTTTTTAAATGAATGTTGTCTATTGTATTTTTTATTCACAACGAAACACATTTTGTTATATTTGGATATGTAAACACTAGGCCTAACCCCGATTGTTTTATTCAAAAGTTATTTACATGGCTTGTGCTGGGTCTGCCGGTGGTTCGCGTCCACCACATCAAAATCCGAATAGGATACCAGCTGATTGTGAGAACGGTATGTAATAATCTTTTTTTTTTCATTCTATTCAAATTTTATAATTACCGTTGTACATTTTTTCATTCTATTCACATTTTATTGCAGATGAGTATCTTGACCAATTCATCGTTGATGATGTTGAATTGGAGGCCTTGGAAAGCCGTAAGAAGAGAGGGCAACGCGGCACTGCCAAGGGCTTTCCCTTGAGAAAGAAAAAAAGAAACAGGGGGTAAACAAACTCCCAATAGTATGGCATCCACGATTTCCTAAAATGCGGAATGATGTTGAAAAATACCACGGAAAACTATCATCCGCTTTAGGAAAGGCAATAAGATGCCATATTAGACCTTATTTTCCAACTTGGCGGGATGTTGATGAACAATCGAAGAATTTACTCTTCGAGGAGATGAGGGTGCGTATTTTTATAATTAACACTTTCAAGTTGTAAATATATATATATATATATATATATATATATATATATATATATATATTGTTTTTCGTGCACATTTTGATAATATTGAACCCGAACATCGGCACGCCGTGCTTGAGAACGCCGGCGTTTTGTACAAAAGATGGAAAGGAAGGTTAAGCAAGCATGTAAAAGAATGAGATCGAGATCATGGGGACAAGGAAGTGCCTTGCCCACGACATCTAGATGTCCTATTGGATGAGGATTGGGACAAGTATTTAGATAAATTCTATTCACCTGAGTTTCAGGTAAATCAATAATCGATAGGTCTATATAAATTATCTATCTTGTGTATATGACTTTTGTTCTTCTTTTTAAACAGGAGAAATCAGAAGTGAATACCCAAAATGCTCTTGGAAACAAGAAAGGCACACACGGGCGAAAGAGTATCGACCAACGCCGTTATCAAGGCATCAAGTTGTATATATATATATATATATATTCATTAAACCAACCGAAACAAAGACCATTGCTTTACGCCCATAACCCAAAGCATCACCAAAAAAGGTCAAGCTATGCACCATAAACGCATATCAGTCTTTACACAGCACTGTTAACAGTTTTCTTACACTTATTTTGCCCGCTTCCTACAAACATGCTGACATTTGTATACTCATACACGTGGGTATCACTTAAGAGAGCTAACATCCGCAACACTAACAGCAAATTTGTTAAGATAAGCAGCCACTTGGAGAAGACACAGTATGTCAAGCTAAAGAAGAATATTGTATCCTATCTATGTACGTAAAGAATAAATCAACCGGGGTAGTATTTATTACTGAGATTAAGCTTAATGGTGGAAAATTTGGAGATGGGATTTTCTGTAGATCCCGTAACTACGGGGTTTTCCATAGGCCCCCTAACTATTGGGGTATGCAGTAGTACCCCATAACTACACTAACCTTAAGCGACCTCTTCTTATCGGGGAAAAGAGGGCGCACAACGGCTTTTATCCGCCAACCCGAACGAATATCGTTAGTCAAACTGACAGTTGGAGCAAGAACATGGAGGTAAAAAAATAAGGAAAAACCGCAACTACTTAAGTTCACCAGCAGACAACCAACTCGAAGAACTGGGAGGTCAAAGGAACCAGAAACACTCAACACATTACCCAAGAGAACCTATGCACAAGACAACGTTCAACACAGGTAGAACAGCTTTTATTCAAAGAACAGTACCAAGAACAGACCCTAACATACTATGGGTATCAATTTAGGGAAAAAGCACAAGTAACTTGTCGTCGAACTATAACACCGCAACCGAGTGAAATGCAACATGCATGTGCGGTTAGAAACAAACAACACAAACATTATGTTCAATCTACCCTTAAAGCCTTCCGGACATACCGGTAAGAGCTTTGTTGATCTGAATCACCCAAGAAAGATGATTCCTTTTAGCTGTGGAACCGGCCTCAGAAGCAGTGGAGGACAAGAGGCTGGAAGACACAAAATGGTCATATATAAAGGCCAGTCACCTATAGCCCTAAAACAGTGTACAAGAAATTAACAAACAACTATTGAATTTTATATGAATTTAACCTGTACTTACATGGCCAATTTTCTTCACACCCATCAAAGATAGATGACCAAGCAAACAGAATCTGTCATGTCTCGCTCACTTCCCTTAGGGCGTGGCAGAATAGCCGAAACAACTCTATCTAACCACCATAGAAATTCAATCTGAGCCGCACGCATGACCAACCCATCAATTCAGGCACTCGATTGCCCAGATTTCTGGCTGAAACAAACTGCTCAAGAACGTGAAGGGATGGGGCGTTGACGGAGGGGAAGGGAAAAAGGGTTCAGAGAAAAGAGGTACCGGCTCCACACTCAACGCTTTGGTTTTTTTTTTTTCCCTTAACCAATAAAAATGTAAACATTCCCATTTATTTAAGAAGTAGGTAAAATAATTATAAAGCAGAGACAGCTGGCACTTTGTAAGCATTTCTAATTTATGATGAGAATGAGACGTGGCTCACTGCCTGAGCTTCATGCTCATCCTTTTAATATAGTAGAAGGATATATATATATATATATTGTTTTTCAGGCACATTTTGATAATATTGAACCTGAACATCGGCACGCCGTGCTTGAGAACGCCGGCGTTTTGTACAAAAGATGGAAAGGAAGGTTAAGCAAGCATGTAAAAGAATGAGATCGAGATCATGGGGACAAGGAAGTGCCTTGCCCACGACATCTAGATGTCCTATTGGATGAGGATTGGGACAAGTATTTAGATAAATTCTATTCACCTGAGTTTCGGGTAAATCAATAATCGATAGGTCTATATAAATTATCTATCTTGTGTATATGACCGGGAGAAATGAGAAAGTGAATACCCAAAATGCTCTTGGAAACAAGAAAGGCACACACGGGCGAAAGAGTATCGACCAACGCCGTTATCAAGGCATACCAAGATGTAAGTAACGTAAACACACGAAAACAAAAAATACTTTGATAACTAATAACATTTATATCTTTATATTTTTTATATTTTAATTTTAATAACTAATAATATGTATTCTTATTTGAAAGAATGATACGGTTATCGGCGAGAATGTCATTGAGCGTGATCCCATAGATCTATGGGCGGAAGTGCGTCGACATGCGGATGGGACATGGGTTGATGCTCAAGCCGAAGATGACCATGTAAGTGATCGATATTTTTTTCTATATATATATACATACATACACAAGTTATACATATAAGTGATATTTTTTTCTATATATATATATATATATATATACATATAGCTTTTGACATATTTTTATTATTTGTGGTATAAATGTAGGGAATGTTGGAGTATTATCGCTCCATCATCGCTCCGGGACCCCGAAGAAAGCCGACTCAAGAAGAAGAAGATTTGATTTTTAGTAGTGCGTTGGGAGACGGGCGCGACTACTATATTGGACGCGGGCCTCGGATGGCCATTTCACGAGCATAGGATCGTCCATACCATCCTCATCCAGGTTGTGCCACTTCATCATACCGTGATCTTTGAAGTAGATGGATCGAAGAAGGAGTTGGCAAAGTTGGAAAAAGCCAAAATGAAACAAAAGACTATGCTAGACTTCTTCTTCGCCCACTACAACAAAACAAATAATACAACGTTTGGCATAGATGATGATGATGATGATGATGATGGTGATGAGGATGGTGATGAGGATCAGGGCAATGGTAGACACGATGGATCACAAACATCACTTATAACTTTGTTTTAAATATTTTGTTGGTTAATCGTACGTTACGATGGAATTTACGATTTTCATATTATTATTATGTTTATTCATCCCCTAGCTAGTAGTTTTGGTTCATTTGGATGATTTTTGATTCATGTTAATGTTGCGTTTCGATTTTTCGGCAAGCGAGGGCATGCAAAAACAATAGGTTTTTGTCGAAAAGGACGGATTAATTTGATTATCAGGATCCAAGGAAACTAAATATTAATAAGGACAAAACATGTGTAACCTTACCAAAATACCCTTTATTATTAATTTTAAAATATATTTGTGATAAATACACTAAATCATTCAACCTTTTTTTTCTTTCTTCTCCCGTCCATTCACAGCAACACCAACGCACATACTGTGAGCATCAATGGCAAGCCTTCAGAAATTCTCCTCCCCCACCCCTCCCATCCAAGAAATCACCGCCATCCATGGCTGAAAAATACATCTCTCTTGGCAAAACCTCGACCCCTACCACGACAGCGATGGGGTGAGCGGCGGCGGCTGCATTTTCCGGCGGAAGGGACAACGATGGGACAACGATGGGGCCTGAGCTGCAATTTCCGGCGGGAGCTGCAAACCTGTGGGTGTTCAGCAATGAAGGAACGATTTATAAAGCAAAAATTCATGAAGGAACAACACCACCGGATACAGCCCCACCTCCGACGGTGTTCCGATTAGCAGTGGCCGTCAAACATCAACGCCACTCCAATTCGAGGTAACACCACCGCAGCAACTATGTTCTCCAACGATTTGATCCTTCCTTCAACTGTAATGATTTGATCCGTCCTTCAAGCGCCAAAATCCGATCAAAAATCCAATCAAATCCGGCGGTTGCTTCATCGCTCCGCCCACTGTCCAACCGAGTCCACTCTCCGGCCAAGAAGGCGCTACTTTGGCCACTGCTAAATGTATAATTTCCGGCCAAGAGGTGTACGGCGCACCTTTTTTATTATTATTATTTTTTTTTTAATTTAGGGTTTAGGATTGTTACTTTTAATTTTGTAACGTTACTACATTTTTTGATGTATTTTATATATTTTATGGGCTGTTACTATTTGTTTATTGCCCGTTACTATAATTTATGGGGTTGTTACTATTTGTTTTTAGTCTGTTACTTCTTGTTTTTAGGATATTACGACATTTTTATGGGACTGTTACGACTTGTTTATTGACCGTTACTATTTTTTACGGGCTGTTATTACTTGTTTTAAGACTGTTACTACTTGTTTTAGACTGTTACTACTTTTTCATTGTATGTTACGACATTTTACGGGCTGTTACTACTTATTTTTTAACAAATAAGGGCTGTTACTACTTGTTTTTAGACCGTTACTACCTTTTCATTAGATGTTACGACATTTTACGGCTGTTACTACTTGTTTCTTGACTGTTACTATTTGTAGAAGGGTAAAAAGTAACAAGGGGTATTTTTGTCCAAATATTTTGTTTTTGTCCTTTATAACATCTGGAAAAAAAGAATGTCCTTGCAGACCCATTTATGTTTTTTTTTGTCCTTGTAGCCCCTTCCCCCCAAAAACAAATGCTTCCAAAAAAAAAAAAAAAAAAAAAAAAAGGGACGACATTTGTCGTCCCTAATTTCCCAGAAAATTATAGCCGATCATTAGGGACGACAATTGTCGTCCCTAATTTATTTATTTTTTTTAAATAGTTCATTTTCGGAAATTAAATTAAATTTCTTGTAAAGTTTTTAGGGACGGCAATGTCGTCCCTAATAAAAATTAAATTATTTAATTTGTTTTTGTGAAATAATATAAATTAATTTCGGAATTTTACATTAGGGACGACATGTCGTCCTAAAAAATGCACGTCACGTCAGCGTTAAATAAAAAATTTGCCACGTCAGCGATGGATCTTTAGGGGCGACATGTCGTCCCAAAAAAAAAAACCTCCTATTTTTTGAGACGAACCTTTAGAGACGACACATTAGGGACGACATGTCGTCCCTAAACGTAAAAACGGGACGACTTTTGATTATTAGGGACGACATTTTGTCGTCCCAAAAGAGTGTAATTGTAGTAGTGTCAATAATTAGCATGAAATCGGAAGAATGGACTCTGACTCTTTTCCGTCCTTTTCATGGTCAGGGGCGGAACTAAGGCTTAGGTGGGGTGGTCTCAAGCCCACCCAAAAAAAAAAACTAGTGAGAATATGTTTGTAGTACCCCGTAATAAAGACCAAACTGATAATCAAGACCAAACCATAATAACAAAGACCATCCCATAATAAATTCCTGATTCCGCCACTGTTCATGGTCTGATGTTAGGCTCACGGTTGACGGATCTGAGGGTGTCAAAGGTGAGAGTATGAAATGTGAATGCTTTCATTGCAATCATTTCATCTTACTCAACAGAAAATAAAACACATAAGTCTATCGTCCATCCCACCTCTCTAGCAAATAGGAAGAAAAAATTCAGCAGGGGTAGAAGATCTGAAAAGATAAATGGGTCGGGTATGGGTGGGAATACCCGTGAAGAGTCTTAACTTGTACTTAAAAGAAGGTAGATAGTTTGACCCATTGCCATCCCTAGTGGGAAGAAGAGAGAAGGTAGATAGTTTGCAGAGGAGAAGATAGAGTGAGTCTACTTCAAGTTCTAATTGTGGAGTGAGTAAAAGAGTGAGTCAAAAAAATTCAGCAGGGGTATTAGAACAGGTGCCTTTTGCCATGGTCGGAGGAAGGACTTCTCTGATACCACTATTATGAATTGAAGTGCGACATGCAGAAAAAGAAGGGAAATAGCTGAATTTGGGGAATAAACAAAGAGTAAAGAGAGCGAAGAAAAAGAACAGTGAGATTAGGGAGATAATTTGGGTAATTTTATTGATGATCCACACCATTACTTCCATTTTGCACTTATACAAGCCAACAATGGCTACCTCATCAAAGAAAGAAAGGAAAGAGAAACAAAACACTCTAACAGACAAACAACCATATAAGACCCTGATAAACGGGTTGAGCCTAAAGCCCATTAACTCAACTCGAAATTATTGACACGATTCATGACAACTGTTATGAATTGAAGTGAGAAATGCAGAAAAAGAAGGGAAATAGAAGATTTTAGGGAAGAAACAGAGAGTAAGGAGAGGGAAGAAGAAAAACGGTGAGATTAGGGAGACAATTTGAGTAATTTCATTCATGATCCACACCATTACATCGATTTGCACTTATACAAGCCAAAAACGGCTACCTCATCAAAACAGAAAGGAAAGATAAACAAAACACTCTAAAAGACAGAAAACCATATAAGACCCCAGTAAACGGGTTGAGCTTAAAGCCGACTAACTCAACTCGAAATTATTGACTCGATTCATGAAAAATCCTCTCCCATAACAACTACCTTGTCCTCAAGGTAGGACGAAATCAGGAAATTGGCTCTTGATAAAAGTGTAATCTTCCTATGTAGCTTGCTCTTTGTCCAAGTTATACCACTTGATTAGCCACTGAACCACTGGATAGTTGTTGTGCTTGATGGTCCTAATGGACAACCTTTCTTATGGATATAGCACAAGTTGGCCATCAGTAGAGGTGATAGAAGGGATGAAACTATTGGAGGTGTAGTACTAGCAAATTTCTTCAACATAGAAATGTGAAAAACTGGGTGAATTTGGGTAGATGCAAGTAAGCAACATGATCGATCTTTTTCTCTACCATGTAAGGACCAAAATATTTAGCAGCTAGCTTGACATTTCTTCTAAAGGCCAATGATGATTGCCTATATGGTTGCAATTTAACTAGCACCACATCACCCTCCTCCAGCTGCTTTTTAATTCTCATTTTATCAGCAAAAGACTTCATTCTAGCCCGAGCCCTGCTCAAATGATCCTTAAGTTCCCTTATAAGTGACTGTTTTTGCCTAAGAAATTCATCAACTGATGCTACATTAGAGGTGCTGAAAGACCCCATCGGCGAGGGGTTTGCGGGATACCAATAGAGAGCTTCGAATGGCATCTTCCAAGAGATGTTTGATGGTTTCTGGTTTTGTTGTAGCAGTGTTCTGCCAATGGTAGCCATAATTTCCACTGTTGAGGCCTTTGAAATATCATAAAATGCATATACATTTCCAAGCATTGATTCACCCTCTCAGTCTCGCCATCTATTTGAGAGTGATATGGTGAGCTCACATTACGAGTAACACCTATATTTGACATCAAATGAGTCCAGAACTCAGCAGTAAACACATTATCCATGTCTGTGTTGATAGTTTTTGGAAGGCCATGCAGTTTATACACCCCTATAAAGAACTCAGCAGCTACAATTTCACCAGAATAATGCCCGACTAATGGCGAAAAAACGGGCATACATAGTGAATATGTCATCCACCACCATTGTTACTTCTTTACCCTCAGATTTAGGTAATCCATCAACAATATCCATCCCAATACTTTCCCATGATTGGCTATGAATATGTAAAGGTTGCAGCATTTTAGCAGGGTATTGGTGCACATCCTTGCACTGCTTACATGTTAGGCACTCCCTTATTATTACTTCAATGTCTTTTCTAATGCTGGGCCAATAGAACACTGAAGCAATCATCTTATAGCAAGACTGCACCCCTAAATGACCACCCAACGGGGAATGATGAAGTTGTTGGAGTATTAAAGACCTTGAGTCACCTATTGTCCCAATGTATATTTTCCCCATGTGCTTCAAAATGCCCTGTTGTAAGGAAAAATAAGGAACTGTATTTTCATCAATCATTAGCTTCTGAATTTTTCTAGAGCCATCTGGTCACCCTCATAACTATTAGAGACCTCTTGCAACCAATTGTGTACTATATATGAAATTTTCCATAACAAGATCATGGATGTATTCACCTTCTATAAAATGGGGATGCCTCTGCCTAGATGGTGCATTTATGTTGTCCCTTCCCTTCTTGTACTCAATCCTGAAATCTAGGCCCACCAGTTTAGATATGCCCTTCTACTGGAGATAAGTGACAACCTTTTGCTCCAAAAGATGTTTCAAACTCTGTTGATCAGTCTTATGGTAAATACACCACCTAATATATAATGCCACCACCTTAAGACTGCCATAATGACAACCAACAGTTCTTTCTCATAAGTGGACAAGCCCAATTATCTAGTCTTGAATTCCATACTCAGAAATGAGATTGGTTTCCCCTTTTGTTGAAACACGGTCCCAACACCAGTGTTTAGGGTATATTTTACTATATTTTCGGGCTTAATCCCTAAACAATTTACCTTATTTTTAAGGGAAATAAATGAGAAAAGCGTGTTTTTAACCGTTGAATTCCTATAATGGTTATTGAGGGGTTATAATTTAATTATGAGGAAATATTGAGGTTAAATGTTATTTTGTTACACATTTATTATTATTCGATTACTTGGTGTAACAACAATTTTGCAGAAAATAAAGAAATGCAGGGGGATGTTATTTATGGAGAAGATTTATCTCATTCAATCAAGTGATTTCAAAATAAAGAAAAAATCGGAGCATTGAAGAGAGGATAAATCAAATCTGGTCGAAAGAGTGAAGTGGGGAACACGGTATACGAAGCAACAGTGTGAACGCATACAAATGGTACGCTCGGTCGACCGAGCCGTGCTATTCGGTCGACCGAACCCCGAAGCTGCAAAATCGACGCGTTTTTCTAGATCCTTCCTTATGTCGGCGAAACTCCTATATAAGCAGCACCATTCGAGCAGAAGAGAAGACACAGAAAATACAACACATCATTACCTAGCAGCCGCACCACATCACACAAAAACATGAGTTTCTTTCTTTCAATTTTCTTTTGGAGATCGAAGATGATTGAAGGCTAAGCAATTCGCAGTAGGACAACGGATGAAGCCATTACAACATCACCACAACCAGGAGATTTTCAGTAAACATTATTAGTGAGTTTGAATTTATTTTTCTTTATCGAATGTTTTGAATTGTTTGAATGTATGTTTTGTTAGATTGAAAAATCGATGAAACGATTGTTGTTTTGAATTTGATGAGAATTAAATTTACATAGAACCCTTCATTCGATGCAGTTAATGATATTCCGAGAGATTAGTTTATTGTTAATTGGGTAGGAGATTCGGAAATGAACTCATGATCATGTTCTTTTATTGTTAATTTTGTTTCACTTGAGAAAGGGAACGAAACCAAATAAATTTGATTAAAGAAATTTGATTGGATTTAAGTTAGATCACACCAAGAAATTTGATTCATCTCACAAACTGGTTGGGTGGTGGTTGTTTGGTAGAATCCTTGTTGCCCTACTGTCTCGTTACATTAAGAAGAAAGTCAGTAATTTTTCAAATCAGTTTGGATTTTAGATTCAATAGCTTATTTAGGTTTAATTTGTTGTTTTTCAATTTTTATTTCCTTTAGTGTTATTTGATCTCTTTTGTTTTATTAGATTAATAGAAATTATTTAGGACCATAGAATTTGTAGGAACTTTATTATTTTAATTAGATTTATCGTGACAATTCACCGGTACGTTAACTGTATTTTTGTTTCCGACATCATTCGATTCCTTGGACGACCCGGTAATACCCACTACAACGTGCCTTGCACTTGGGGTGTTCCGGTAAAATAATAAATTTAAAACTTACCGAACAAGTTTTTGATTCGGTCGACCGAGAGCCTCTAACCCTGCTTCATCCGTTAATCAGTCACGTCTTTATGATTAAATTAGCTTAATTGAATCTGTTATCTCACTAGGTATGGCTATGGCTACGTTACTCGCTTGATTTAATTAAAACGTGTAAAAAGGAAATACCAATATAAAACTCTTAGGTAGGCTTATGAATTGATCTTCACGGACGTTCAGCGTTATCTAGGAAGGTTTATATTAGGGAATTGCGCGCACCTTGTTTATACGTAGATCGTAAACTAGCATGAGATTATAACTTGGTAATTGTTAGTTGGACGAGAGTTTGAGTGATCGTTTAGGAAGTACGCCTAACCATAGGAATGTTGCTTAGACGAGGTGTACGGTTAATATCGGCATCCTTAGAGTCGTAAGCGTGTGAGTTATATGAGATGGAGGCACTTAAAAGGTGAAGTCACGTAACAATATCACAGTGATCTAGTGACCTACCGGTGCTACGTCAAGTTTTAGAGGATGACTCCCGTAGCCAATATAAACAGATATGAACGGATTAATAGTTGATAAGTCTCGTTGTTATATAAATTGTCTAGATCCAAATGATTACAGTTATAATTGGGTAGTTGATTACGTTATTTGTTTACATGTTGTTTGTTTATACATTTAAGTGTGTCTTTCTTTTCTCGTATCCTATGTTGGTCGTAGACCGTCTTTGTTAAACGAAATAAATAGGTTGATTTGTTTAAGTAGGATCCACAAATTGATTCTTTGGGATCGACCTCGACTCTATCTAGCGATCCACACTTGCTAGTGGTTAATCGAGTTAATAATTTAACTTGACCTCAATCAAGTTTTTGGCGGATCGGGGACCAATGGTCAATTGCTTAAATAATCTACTTAATTATTTCGTTTATCCGTTTTCTTCCCGTATGTTCGGTCGACCGATTATGTTTTTCTATTTTCGTAGTCCCCCGAGGTTTTTTCTAGTAGGTTATAAGCCTAGAGCGGTATGAGTAATCATACCGCCCGTTAGTTCAATGACCGTTTGTTGTTTTTCTTATGATGCAGCTAATCAGAAGGAATCACTCAAGGGAACTGTTTAGCAAAAATGTTATCACAACAGTTTTCTGAGGCGCGAGGAGAAGAAGTCTTGGTGCTGAGAACCAAAACCACACCAAGAAAGCCGTTGACACCTAAAATCAAAGAGAGAATAGCGAAGATGAAGGCAAGAATTCAAGAAGCTAAGAAGACAAAAGAGTCTAAAGAAGCCTACATATACAGAGGTATGTCCAAGTTAAATCCTGAAGAGATTTCTTCAGATTCAGACTCAGGATATGACTACATGCATCACATGTCAGATATAGAATCTGATTCTGAGGTTAGCATAGACCTAAATCGCCCTATAGTCGTCTATCCCAGAGATGCAGCGCATATTGAGAATGAAGTTCGGTTGATGCCAAAACTAGATGACCCAGGAGCATTTATGGTAGAGGTTACCTTAGAATGAACATGTCTAGGGTTGGCTTTGATAGATTCTGGCTCGAGTCTGAACATTTTCCCGAAGAGTTTTTGTGAGAGAAATCTAATCATTACCCCCACAAATTAGGTTTGCGGATAGGACCAGAACGATCATGTCTGGAAATATGAATAATATGATCATTGGCATAGGACAGCTCAGGTTTAAGATAGATATAGTTGTTATGGATATAGATGAGCACCCTCACTGCCCTATCATTTTAGGGAGAGCCTTTATCAATACTTCTAGAGCACTAATTCGTATGTCCAGGCATGAGATTACATTTTTCGATGCGAAGGGTTCTGAGACCTATGGGACGAGGAATCCAGATTTCCCTATTCCGGTGAGTGTGAATGTTATAGGAGGTGGTAATTCGAAACCAGATTTGACTACGGAATCAGAAAAAAGTGCTGATGACGAGATAGAAGAAAGAGATGAGACCCTTACAGTTCTGAGTCGTGAGAAAGCTGTCGAGCCTGCCCCTGTTCTAGAAAATCATAATTCTAAAGGCCTGCCTTTCTCCAGACCCAAGGATAGAAGGAAGCAAGCAAAGAAACGAACCCGTAGAGTTCGTGCTAAAGAGAGCTCATCTAGTTCTGAGACAATACTCAAACATCAGTTTCAATGCAAAATGGCAATGAAAGTCAGGTAAGGATTGAACTGGTGCCTCACACACATGGCTTGCTTAAGTTTCATAAAGGATTCCTCAGCTTCAGATGACCAATGGAACCCATCTTCCTTCACGAGATCCATCAATGGTCTTGCAATGATCGCATTCCTCACAAATCTTCTATAGAATCGACTAGGGCCAAGAAACCCTCTCAACTCAGTAACATTAAAGGGAATAGGCTAGTTTTGTACAACCTCAATCCTTTTAGGATCTGCCTGAATTGCCCTACCTTCTATAATATGCTCCAAATACTCAACCATATTCTTGAAAAAGGAACACCTGCTGCTTTTTGCAAAGAAGTTATGTTTCCTTAGGATCCTCAAAACTTCCTCTACATGTATCATGTGTGACTCCAAATCAGATATGCATATCAAGATGTAATCAAAAAAGACCAACACAAATTTCCTAAGGTATGGCTTAAGGATACCATTCATGCACTTCTGAAAAGTGATTGGTGCATTGGTCAATCCAAAGGGCATTACAATAAACTCATAGTGCCCTTGATGTGTTGCAAAAGCTCACTTTTCTTTATCTTGTCACTTCATCCTTATTTGATGAAAACCAACCCTTAAGTCAATCTTTGCAAACTATTTGGACTATCCCAATTCATCCAATAGCTCATCTATAATAGGAATGGGAAAAGTGTCCTTTATAGTCTGGTCATTGATCTTTCTGTAATCTACACATAGCCTCCAACCACCATCCTTTTTTCTTAACCAACAATATTGGTGAAGCAAATGGGTTTTGACTTGGTTGTATGATTCCCTGTTGTAGCATATTATCCACTGGATCTTCAATTTCACCCTTTAGTTGATATGAGTATCTATAGGGCCTGAGTTTGAAGGGAGAAGTACCATCTTGAAGATTTATGTTGTGCAACCAATCTCTTCTGCGGTTTTGGTCTCACCTCCATTTGTAATGAATATAAGAAGGCAAAAAGACCACATGAACCCTCCTTAAACGAGGTTTTCAAGTTTTTACAGCTTATGGATTTCAGTTGGGTCTCCTTTGTGCTTTGGAGGATAAGGTCCTCACTATCCTTTTTAATAGTGAATTTCATTTGGTCAAACTCAAAAACTAGATGGCTATATTTCTGCATCCATTCAGCACCAAGTACTATGTCACAACCTCATAACTTAATCAAATTCACATCATGGTTGAATCTATGGCCATTCACAAGCCAATGTAAGTTGGGGCAGACAAAGTCACTATTCAATTGATTTCCATCAGCAATAGTAACCACCATAGGTTTGGCAGATTCAGTGACACATTTTAACTTCTTCGCTAAGTCATTATTTAAGAAAGTTTGGAGCTACCACTATCTATCAATATAAAGATGTACCTCTTATTTAATTGGCCTCTGATACTGATGGTGCTAGCAGATGTTTGTCCTCGGTAACTATTTTTCATATAGCTTCCTCATCTTCTGTCAAAATGAAGTTTAGTTGTTTGTTCTTGCACTTGTGACAAGGTATGAACTTCCCATCACACATGAACCATTTTTCTCATTTTTGTTTGCGGATGACAACTTGTTTTTTTGAGATGACAAACGATGCGATTGAGAACTAATTGGATTTCACGTGTTACGGAGCTCTATCGAGTCAGGAAATCAACTATCACAAGTCCAATTTGTAATTTAGGAAGGATATTCCTATGTAGGAGCGAGAAATATCTCTGACACATTGCAGATTCTTATTGGCGATGGCACTAGCAAGTATTAAGGGATTCTTTACCTGGCGGGGAGGAACAAAAGATAGGTCTTAGGTTTTCTCAAGGAGTGTATTTGGATGAAGTTGTCAAGATGGAAGGATAAGTTACTCTATCCAACTGGAAAATAAGTACTAATAAAATCCGCATAGCAAGCAATTTTCACTTTTATTATGCAGTGCTTTAAGGTTCCCTCAACACTTGTTAACGAGCGATATCCGTCGATTTTTTTAGGTACATATAGAGCACAAGAAATAATCATTGGAAGAATTGAGAAACTTTTTGCCTCCCTAAGAACCTCAGGGGCTTGGGCTTTCAGGATTTAGATGCTTCAACCTCGCGTTATTGGCTAAGCAGTGCTGGAGGCTGTTAACCATTCCTATCTCTTTGGCCAGTCAGCTGCTTCATGGTAAGTATTACCGGCATTCGAGTGTCTTGGCTGCTAGCATCTGATTGCGCCCTTCATATCTCTGGCATAGTATTATAGAAGGTTGTTAGGAACATTTTGTTATGTTTTGATGATGGCCATACTAACTGTTATAGCAAGCCTGAAATAAGTTAGAATTCTCTGTATAAGTATTTACTTAGAGTCTGACATGTTGTATAAGTTGAGTCAGACAAGTATTGTACTAGTTGGTAGGACGGCAAAGTGAAACAGATTTTCGACAGAGTAAAGCCAACCCAGTACCAGCAGAGAAGCATGAAGACATTATGGTCTGACTTATAACCAAGGAAGTCTGTGATGACCTTGGATAAGTCTAAGTTATGTTTCAAGTGATGAAACTCAATGTTTAAATTTGGTGTACATTGATCTCACACAAATCAACGATCAGTGAAGTACAAGGATTCTCCTGAACTGAATAGAATGAAGGAAACAGTGAATCGGCAAAGTAAACTGACTATCGGCTAAGTAAAGACAAAGCAGTGAAGGAAGATCTAAGCGGCCGAGTCAGATGAGTCACTTGACCATTCAGAGAACAGCTAAGTAAACCTTACTCAATCAGATTTTGAAATATGAAGAAGATATAGAAGATCAAGCATTAAATTCACAATCAATGGAGGATCAATCAAGGACGGATTTTTTGATAAATGTTTGAAGAAAAATCCGATCAATGAAATCAAGGAGAATATAATTAAAGGGGAATCAAGAATAAAATCAAGGATATTCCTCTCATTAATATAGCCAACGGACGGAAATTCAAATCAAGGATTATCAAGGCTATAAATAGAAGGCATTGACAAACAAGAAAAATACACAAGAGAACGATCAAATCTGAGAACTTAAAAGCAGAAACTCTGTCAAAGTGAAAAGCCTTCTATCTATGCTTAAAGAGAAATATCTAGTGATCAACTCAAATGTGAGAGCTACAATATCAACATCAAGCATTGAGATTGATCAACAAGTTTGGTGAATCCAATTCACTTCAATCAAGCAACTGAATCAGAGCCATCTGAGAAGGTGTTGTATTTGTTATAGCTGCTAAAGGATTTGTTCCCAAGGAGCAGTGAAAGAGACTGAGTCACTGAAGCTGTTGCAGTCAGGGAGTGATAGTCTTGAAGATTGTGAAGCTTGTGTAGTCAAGGGCAATCAGACTATTGTATATGTGAAAACAATAGTGAATTCCTCCAATCATCATAGGAGAAGAGTGGATTAAGGGATTACACCACCCTGAACCACTATAAGCCTTGTGTCAATTTACTTTCAGCAATTTACCTTACTGCATTTACTTATTTGCCTAAATTATATCATTGATCTGTGATTGAACAAATTATTTTGAAACAACATTTTAAGAAAGGACTTATCCACTGCCCAAAAGTTTTCAAACACAAGAAAAGTTTTTGAAACTCCCCTATAGTCATTCACCCCCCCACCCTCTGACTATAGTTTTACCCTTCTTTGGGACCAACAAATTGTATCGGAGCAGTGTTCCTAGCATCAGAACCTGTTCATATCTAATTTCTGGTAACAATGAGATCATATATTTTCAAAGTCGTTTTCAAAATTGTGCCTTCTATATATACACATATATATATTTCTTATTTGTACTTATGGATTCCTCAAACATTATGTCAAAAGTACCTATTTTCAATGTTAATAATTTTGATGAATATAAAATAAGAATGTTGTCTCATCTTGCAGCAACTCATGAGGAGATGCTGGATGTAATCAATGATGGCCCAATCTAAATCACAAGTGCGGTAGCCACAGGAGCAGATCAAGGAAAAGAAATAGACAAACTCAAGAAGGATTGGACCAAGGATGACAGAAGAAGAGCAAATCTCGACTTTGTTGCAAAAGACATGATCTTGAAGACCCTGGATAGCAACATGTTCATGAGAATCAAAGATTGCAAAACAGCGAAGGAGATATGGGACAAGCTGGCACTGATAAATGAAGGATCTGAAGCAGTTAAAGAAAACAAATTATCTGTTGCAAAACAGAAATTTGAGAACTTCAAAAGGAAGGCTGGTGAATCCATCGATCAGATGGACAATAGATTCTCAAGCATCATCAGTGAACTGCAACAGCTTGGACACACATATCCTCAGGAAGAAGTGTGCTTGAAGATCTTGAGAGGATTACCTGAAAGATGGAAGATCATCACATTAGTAATCAGAAGGACAACAAATCTTACAAACACTGATACTCTGACCCTAATGTCTTAACTAAAGGCTCATGATTTTGAATTGAACGGCGAAGACAGTGCACCAGCAGAGGCACATAAGGCCAGGGCACTGGTTGCACCCCAGCAAAGTCAAACGGTGATGCAAACAAAGAAAGAGACACGAAGCGAAGGAATAGGTAGCTTTATTGGTAAAACGCTTTGACAGGTTTAGCAAAAAGAAGATATTCAAAGGAGGATCATCAAACAAAAAGTCAAGCACAAGCAAAGACACCAAGAGAAAAGATGATGAATACAGATGCTTCAACTGTAATAAGAAAGGCCACTTCAAGCCTGATTTCCCTGAAGATAAAGACAAAGCTAAGGATAAGAAGAAGTACAAGACACCGAAAAGAAGAAAAGCAAGAAGGCACTCAAAGCTAAATCTAGTAGTGAAAAGAATGAAGAATCATCTGAAAATGATTCTGATGATGATGAGGATGACAACTCAGACAATGAAAAATCCTATCTATGTCTTATGGCTAAAGAGTCAAAAGAAACTGAGGTAAAATCTATTTCATACTCATCATCAAGTGCATCCACATCTGACACTGCACAATCTTCTATTCTCCCCTTAGATTCTGCAAACCTAATCCAAAATCTCATGAGTAAATTTGACCAAATTGAGATGAATCATGAAATTCTGGAATAGGAGTGTAAGAATCTAAGAAAGGAAAATAAAAGACTAAAGAAAGAACTGGATAAAGTAAAAGCTGAACTAACTAGTAAGGAGACTTACTCAAATGATCAACAAGCAGCAGATTGTCATACATCTGGTGTTGACAGACCAGTTGAGAAAATCTCCCTACCAGTTAAGACCATCATTGCACCTTTAAATGCACCAGCTTACAAACCCTCAAAAAGGTTTGGATCCAGATCTTGTCTTGGCAACAAGAGTCAGGATGAGAATAGAGACAATGGACCAAAGTTCAGAAAAGGATAGACCATAGTTTCAACCACTCATCCTGCACCGGTGAAGTCAAGATCCAAAGCAGTGAACCAGCAGATCAAACCAACAATCCAGTCAACCAAAAGCAAAAGATTTCTGAAAGGTAAAGGGTTTTGGAAATAAAATTTACGTTTTGATGTTGATTCATCACTTATTCAAGTATTGCTTTAGACCCTATTGATGAAGTGTCATAACTAGCTGTTATAGTGCAAAGCAAAAAGATGTCTAGATATCAATGTATATGATTTATTAGAGTCTGATATTTGTATATGTTAAATCAGACAAGCACTGTAATAGTTCTAGTTTGTGAACTAAGAAAATGAGAAACTGGAAGTTAGTTAAACTGAGATTCTATAAGAAATTGGAAAACTGAGCGCATCAAAGAAGATCCGTAATAGGTAAGTTCGGTGAGGAACAGACTCAGCTGACTTACTTTGAAGACTGAAGAACTGAGGGTTCAAACTCAGTTATTGAAGACTGAAGAACTGAGGGTTCAAACTCCGTTTATGAAGACTAAGTCGAGACTATATAAGTTAGACTTCAGGCAAATCTGTGATAACCTGAACTGACTATGTAGATCCTGTATGGAGAGCTAAGACACATAAGGACAATGATGTCTTTGCTGTTTGATTTAAAAATGGTGTACTCTGATTAGATCAATTATAATCAGATGAAAGGAAGAGTACTGAGTTCTTGAAGAAGAGTAAAAACTCAATTAAAGCACTTAGGAACAGAGAGCTGACAATATTCTCAGTGAATCAGTTTTGGAACTGTTGGATAAGTAAAACTGAAGCAGAATTCAACCGTTACAATACAAGCGATATGATTGGAGGATAATCTATCCGTTCTGACAGTAACATACAAGCAAGAAAGCAGGACCACTAATGGCTACAAGGATTCAAATTCATATAATCTGAATGTTAGATAAACCCCTATAAATAGGCTGATTCTTTTACGAAAAAAAGAGGGGGGCGGAATTCTAATAATCAATCAAGTCAATAAAGCTCATATCAAGAGGGAAAGTAAATCAAGAGAATTCATGTAAAACACTTAATTTCAAGTTCAACAGAATTTTTTTCAAGTGTTCATTAGCATTCAAGTATATCAAGATCTATCATTTGAAGAAATCAGAGTTGTGCATAAAATCTTTTATCTAGAAGAAAAGCTCAAATCACAATTGAATCATAGTTATTGATTCAAGTCTCAACTTTGATTTTATCAACGGTTTTAGACTGTGAAACACCAAGAAGGTGTGAAGGACAGTTGCGTGTAGTCAGGAAGACCGTGTTTGTGATGAGCTGGTGAAGAGGCAATTCAACCCTCCAAGGACCAGTGTTTCAAACAATTGAAGACCAGCCATTCTACCTGTTCTACAATTGTTTAGATAGTGAAGCTAGGGATTAGTCAAGGACTATCAGTTTAGAACTTTTTGTAACCGGGCCATCTCAAAGAAGTTCTAGTGGAATTTTCCTCCGCATCATAGGGAAAGAGAGGACTGCAGGATTACACCACTTGGAACCTCTATAATTCTTGTTTATTCACATTACGCATTTACTTACTGCATTATAGTCATAATTATCAAGTTCACACATTCAGCAAACATAAGAAACTTAATTTAATCCGCTGCCGGTTAACTAGACTAAGGATAATTCAGTATTGACTTATATTTAGTTGAGTTAGCTTAACTCCGCACAAGCTTTAGTTGAACTCAATCTGGTTTTAGATTCAGTTTTTGGGAGCGATGTGGTGACAAGTTTATTCACCCCCCTCTAAACTTGTGTTAGCCTTTCCAAGGGACCAACAATTGGTATCGGAGCAGTTCTTTCTTTTTGGAGGTGATCCAAAGTTATCTTTATAACCCGTTGATGAAGACCCCTGACTGTATCAGTTGTAAAAGCATTGAATCGAAACTTAATGGATACATCTAGAATTAGAAGTTGGCTTAATAACCCCCTGACTGATTATTTCCAGAAAGTTGTATCTGATTTTCAGGATCAAGTATTTGAAAGATTCAGCACTACAAGCTCACATACAAATCCAGAACCTCAATTTAGTAATGACGTGGATATTGACTTCAACACGTATGATGATGAATCCAGAGGATTTGCAACACTAAGTGATCTCTCAAAGGAAGCAGAAAAGGAGTTGACGCGAGTAGCTGATTACATAGAAGAAAAACTGACTAAAACATTCATTGAAGATCCATCCATCACAAAAGCCAAAGATATTGTTGAAATTCTACCCATGAGCTATGGAGGTGAAAGTGATGAGGAAATCATACTGCTAGGAGTATCACATGCAAATATCAATGATAAAGGCAAGCAAGTTTTAAATGATGAACATTCCTCAACTGAAAATTTACCTATCAAACACCAGGAGGTAATCGCATCTACATCCAGCACTCACAATGCCATGAACAATCATAGAAATGAAGACTTCAATGAAACCTTGGACATACTCATAAAGGAATTGGAGGTAATTCAAAAGAATTATGATAATGTCAAAAAGGAGAAAAATTTATTGAAAGCTGAAGTTTCAAGATTGAATGCTAAGATCAATTTAATCAAGGCTAATAATGGAACAAAGGTAATTCGACCAACTGATGAACTGACAGAAGTAATAAACATCACAGAATCATCAATTGATCCAATTCCCTAGAGTTCAGTTCAAACCTGGAAAACCATTTGGAGACAGATCTGGTTTAGGGTTTGATAATCAGCAAAATTCTTTGTTCAGACCAAGTTTAGTTGCAATGAGATTTGTGATCGCACAACGATCGGGATATCTCGAAAAGCGATAAATTTATTAGAACTGGCAAAAACTCAGCACAGCCAAATACACAAACTGACAGAAATGTAAAATCAGTTGGTAGAAAGCACCAAACTGACAGATTTTACAGGAAACCTCAGAAGGTTGAAAAAGACAAAATTGACCAGAGATCTGTTAGAAAAACCTTCAAGTCACATTCATATAATAATGAAGATCATTCATGGAATAACAGACTCAGAGGGAAAGGGAGACTATTTCCCACTGATGAAGACTGGAGTGTACCATCACATCAGTTTCACAAACTAAACAAACCAATAACTGTTAGGACAAAACAACAAAATTTTGTGAAAACTGACTTCACTCAGTCAAAATATCAAGAGAGGTATAAGGCCAAGAATAGAAGTATATCATCTAAAACTAATCATTTAGGACCCAAACAGATATGGGTACCAAAAATCCTTCATTGATTTGTAGGAGAAAATCACTAACTGAGAACTGGAAAGGTGTAATTCACAAAACTGAGTTATATTCACAACTGAGTTTTTGAATTCAATATAAATACAAGACTGAACATGTACAGCAGGAGATACACCTCACCTACTCTATTTTACTAATACCCGCTACAGATGTCAGGAAAAGACGTGATCTTTTCTAATCTCAACCGTCCATCTTTTCCACTCATCTCCGTTTTCGCAATCTCAAAATTTATGACAAGACGTTTCGAGTCCCACTCAATTCTCAACTACCCTTGCTACCATTTATAAATAACCTCAAATTTTCTTTTACAATTCTTTACACTCGAATTTTGAATCTGCTTCATTACCTTCTATAATCCCCAAGTTTTCAATATTTTCAATTTAATCCAGAAAACAATGGCTCTTACCCGTATTGAACCGGGAATGATCATCTCACTTGATCAATTCATTGCAAAATATGCTGATCAAACACTAGCCAAGGAAAATGAAATAAAAATATAGAAAATCAAAGGTTTGGAGTCTGTGTTTAAAATCAATCTGAAGAGTGTCTGTCTAGAAAGCATTGGTGACTTCTATGAATTTGGAAGTACAGCTTTAGAAGAAGAGGACACACACACTTTTACCACATCTGTCAATGGTAAACAAATTAAGGTCATTGAAGATCTAATTGCAGAAATTTTTGGCTTCGACAAATCTGGAGGAACGTCAGCCATTAAATTGACTAATGAACAAAAAGAGAAATTATGGAAAGATATAGCAATTAGTGCAGATTCTACAGTGTCACAGACCGGAAGCACAAGTCTACTCAAACCTAAATTCAATTTTCTCACCAAGATGTTAGCAAATTGCATAATTGGAAACGTAGGCAATTTTAGCAATCTTTCTGGAGCAAAATTGGACTTATTATATGTGAATTGGTTTGGAGAAAATTTCAACTGGCAATGATACATTTTTGATCAATTAGTGGCACAATCGATTGATACACCCAAAAAGAAGGCTGGCGTCAAGAAAGGACGATTGTATCACAAGAAGACTCTTGCATTATTGGTCCAAAGAATTCTCGATCACTTTGGAATTGCAAAGAGAAAAGAAACATCAGTTGCCGATGGAAAGATTGTTGTTAAAGATGAAAGATCTGAAAAAAGGAAAGCTGAAGGTTTTGAGAGTGAACCTAAGAAGAAGAAAAGCAAGAAGTCGAAGAAGATTTTAACTGGCGATGAAGTTTTGGAAAAAGTTGAAGAACTAAGAGAAAGAAGGAAAAATATAGAAGAATTTGAAAAAGATAAATCTGATCTTGTTACTGAAAAATCAGTAGAACCTTCATCAACAATAATCTCTACTTCAGTTGCTGAAGGATCAGCACAAATAGTCGGAACTGAAGTCACCCCACCGAACCCATTTCAGCATCTGTAACTGAAGCCTTACCTACTCAAGAACTAGTTACACAATCACAAGAAGTTGAAATGACGAAGGAAACTGAAGTTGTCAACAGAGAATAATATATTGAAGCTGACATAGAAGGAAACTGACACTCAGAGGGAACAGACCCTGAGAGTTGAACATGACGATGAAGGATCTGATAGTGAAGAAAGATTAATTGACAAAGCAACAATGGACATGCTGAAGTTACTTTCAAAGACCAGATCCACCCCTCAAAAATCTGTTTCCAGACGAGAATTTGAGGAATCAATCAAAGAATTTTTAGCTTCTCATTCTGAGGAAAAAGGAGCTGAAGTAGAATCGAGACCGACTGAAGTCATCCACTTGGATGAGCTGGTCAATGAAGAGGAAATCACTAGATCCACGATGAAAGAAGTACCAATTCCTCAACTGGAACTTGTGCCAGCTGGAGAACAAGTTGTTGAAAAACTTGTTAATAACAAAGATTTGGAAACTGAGCCGATAATCTCAGTTTCAGCTATTGAAAAAGAATCATCAGTCATTCCAGTTATTGCCGAGGGGGAAACCAGCAAAACTGACCCAATGCAAATTGAAGATGTTGTGAGAACTGAAAATACTCTGGAAGTTGCTCAAGATATCTCAAGAGGAAATGAGGAAATTGTTACTCAATCTAAATCCTCACCATCATGGAGAACTAATGACAGCTGATTATGTGGGATTGCGCAAATATCAAATCTGGAAATTCAACTCTATCACCAATCAAAGAAGTCAGCTAGTGGAAATGGAAGTCACTGAGAAATGGGTATTTTAACTCTACAACATTACCACCCTATCTGAACTAATCAACACCGATGAATTTTTAAATCGTGGATACGCATTAATCGAAACGGGTGGAAACTTGATGATGATGATAATGAAGGACACCACAAGAAAAGAAAACTAGCGATGGTGGGTGGAAACTCCAAAAAGGATGATTCAAAAAACAACCATTGAAAATGATGCAAGGAGAGATGAAACCCAAGATAGATGGGAAGGGATTCTCAATAATCTGGTTGATAGAATGACCCTGATGGAAAATGGCATGAAAGATTCAGTTGTAGCTCAAACCATTTTGGCATCAACTCAGCAAAACCTGAACGCTTACATCAAGAGCCTGATTGATAAAGATGATGTCAATAAGGGGGAAAGTTTAGATATATCTTAAAATTCCATGCAACTGAGATGCCACAAGTGCTTGGAAACATTGATGATAAGCTGACTGAATTGAAGAAAAAAAGAGGAGAATTCACTGATGAGGAGATGGAGCCGATTGCTAAATACTCAGAACCAACTGAGAAAAGACTTGGCTTGGATTTTCGTCTCTACAACTTATTCAAAGTTTTACCAACCAGAGAAGGAGAATCAAGACAAGAATCTCTAGAAACATTCCTACATATGCAAAAGATTCTCATGCATTACTGGAACAAACTTAAGAAATGGGAAGGGGATGGTATTCTAGACAAAGCATCAAACAAGGTTGAAAAGACTGAACCTGAGTTTGTTCAAAATATATTAAAAACAGCCAAATGAAAGACTGAGGACATCTGTTTTTACCTTCGCAATTCTATTCAAGAGCAATTTCTTCAGCAAGCACAATTTGTCTGAGTCATGGAACATATGTGCAAGCATCCATGGAATCAAAAGCACTGCAACAAATGATGCTATGAAGAATGTTGGTGAGGCTTATGACAATCAATTTAGTTTAACTGTTAAATAAGAAGAAGCTATCTTTTATCTCTTTCTATTATGTTGTATTTTATTACACAGCTCTGTAACTCAGTTTTCAATAAATTCTTAGTTTCTCAGTTCGTCGTGTTATTTAGTGTATTTTGTTTTAACTTTTTGCATTGCTTTTAAGGAGGGTATTGAGATCATCAAAAATGGGGAAATTGTTGGAAATAAAATTTACGTTTTGATGATGATTCATCACATATTCAGGTATTGCTTTAGACCCCATTGATGAAGTGTCATAACTAGCTGTTATAGTGCAAAGCAAAAAGATGTCTAGATATCAATGTATAGGATTTATTAGATTCTGATATTTATATAAGTTAAATCAGACAAGAACTGTAATAGTTCTAGTTTGTGAACTGAGAAAACAAGAAACTTGATCTTAGTTAAACTGAGATTCTATAAGAAACTGAAAAACTGAGCGCATCAATGAAGATCTGTAATAGGTAAGTTCGCTGAGGGAACAGACTCAGCTGACTTAATTTGAAGACTGAAGAACTGAGGGTTCAAACTCAGTTATTGAAGACTGAAGAACTGAGGGTTCAAACTCAGTTTATGAAGACTATGTCGAGACTATATAAGTTAGACTTCAGGCAAGTCTGTGATAACCTGAACTGACTATGTAGATCATGTATGAAGAGCTAAGACACATAAGGACAATGATGTCTTTGCTGTTTGATTTAAAAATGGTGTACTCTGATTAGATCAATTATAATCAGATGAAGGAAAGAGTACCGAGTTCTTGAAGAAGAGTAAAAACTCAGTTAAAGCTCTTAGGAACTTAGAACTGACAATATTCTCAGTCAATCAGTTTTGGAACTGTTGGTTAAGTAAAGCTGAAGAAGAATTCAACCGTTACAATACAAGCGATATGATTGGAGGATAATATATCCGTTCTGACAGTAACGTACAAGCAAGAAAGCAGGACCACTAATGGCTACAAGGATTCAAATTCATATAATCTGACCGTTAGATAAACCCCTATAAATAGGCTGATTCTTTTACGAAAAAAAAGAGGGGGGCAAAATTCTAATAATCAATCAAGTCAATAAAGCTCATATCAAGGGGGAAAGTAAATCTAGAGAATTCCTGTAAAACACTTAATTGCAAGATCAAGAGATTTCTTCAAGTGTTTATTAGCATTCACGTATATCATGATCTATCATTTGAAGAAATCAGAGCTGTGCATAAAATCTTTTATCTAGAAGAAAAGCTCAAATCACAATTGAATCATAGTTATTGATTCAAGTCTCAACTTTGATTTTATGAAAGGTTTTAGACTGTGAAACACCAAGAAGGTGTGAAGGACAGTTGAGTGCAGTTAGGAAGACTGTGTTGGTGATGAGCTGGTGAAGAGGCAATTCAACCCTCCAAGGACCAGTGTTTCAAACAATTGAAGAGCAGCCATTCTACCTGTTCTACAAGTGTTTAGATAGTGAAGCTAGGGATTAGACAAGGAATATCAGTTTAGAACTTTTTGTAACCGGGCCATCTCAAAGAAGTTCTAGTGGAAGTTTCCTCCGCATCACAGGGGAAGAGAGGACTGACAGGATTACACCACCTGGAACCTATATAATTCTTGTTTATTTACATTACGCATTTACTTACTGCATTATAGTCATAATCATCTAGTTCACACATTCAGCAAACATAAGAAACTGATTCAACATATCATCTGATAATTCATATTTTATAAAGGCTTAATTTAATCCGTTGTCGGTTAACTTGACTAAGGATAAGCCAGTATTGACTTATACTCAGTTGAGTTAGCTTAACTCCTCACAAGCTTTAGTTGAACTCAATGTGGTTTTAGATTCAGTTTTTGGAGCGATGTGGTGACAAGTTTATTCACCCCCCCCTCTAAACTTGTGTTAGCCTTTTCAAGGGACCAACAAATAGAGACTTTATCCTTCAGAAGATGATTGGAATGTTGCACCTCCAAAATACAGAAAGAAACCATTCCACAACATGCAACATAGGTTTAAGAAAAGCCAACCTAGGCATATTTCTAGACATATGAAGCAACATGAACACAGGTTTCCCACTGCATAATGGAAAGTGAAAAAGGATGCAAATGCACCAAAAAGTAGAGAAAAGTATCAAAATGCCTCTAGTAGAAACATTGGAAGGTATTCTGCCATGCCTTATACATATGAAGTTGATGACTTCAGTTATCCAAAAAGAAGATCCTTTGGATACACATTAGGAGTAGGAGGCATGACTGCTAATATGTATGACCCAAACAGTGTTGGGTACCTAAACAAAATTAATTTGTTTGTAGGATGTCTGGTACATAGACAGTGGTTGTTCCAGACACATGACAGGGAACAAAGGATGGCTCACTGACTTTAAAGCTTTTGATGGACCCAAAGTCACCTTTTGAGGCAAAGAAAACCTTGGTAAAATTAAGGGGGAAGGCACAATGCTCAAGAACAATTTGAACATTCAAAATGTGGCATATGTTAAAGGATTAAATTTCAATCTGCTAAGCATCAGCCAATTTTATGACAAAGGCTACAATGTACACTTCAACAAGGAAGGATTCAAGGTGATTCACAGTCAAACCAACACAGTGGTTCTTGCAGGAAGAAGAGAAGATAACATGTGTGTGGTGGATTGAAAAACAGCTAAGGCAGAAACATGTTTGTTTGTCAAAAATAAACAATCAACCAGTTGGATTTGGCACAGAAGACTAAATCACCTAAATTTCAAGACCATCAACACATTATCAAAGAACAAGTTAGTTGTAGGCCTGCCAGAGATCACACTCAAGAAGGAAAGTCTCTGTGATGCATGTCAAAAAGGGAAGCAAATCAAAAGCTCATTCAAGTCAAAGCCTTATCAATCAACAACAAGAATTTTACATCTATTTCACGTGGATCTTTTTGGACCTGTCACACCAGTCAGTGTAAATGGAAAGAAGTACACTCTAGTAGTGGTGGATGACTTCTCCAAATATTCCTGGACTATATTCATGAACAAGAAGAAAGAGACTCTCAAAAAGCTACCAGATTTGCTGAGAAGAATTCAAAATGAAAAAGAACTGAAGATCATAAAGATCATATCAGATAGAGGCACAGAATTTCTAAATGAAATAATCAGAACCTATTGTGAAGAAAATGGAGTACTGCACCAACTATCAGCAACAGGGACCCTACGACAAAATGGTGTAGCAGAAAGAAGAAACATGACACTCTAAGAAGCAGTAAGAACAATGATTGTAGAAGCATGCTTACCAAAGAGATTTTGGGCTGAAGCAGCAAATACAACATGCTATACTCAAAACATATCAATCATCAACAAATATCCTGGAAAGACTCCATATGAAATATGGAATGGAAGAAAACCTAATATCTCATATTTGCATATGTTTAGATCAAAATGTTTTGTTTTGAACAGGAATCAGCTGCATGCTTTGGATGAAAAGGCTGATGAAGCAATCTTTATGGGGTACTCAGACACCAGCAAAGCATTCAGAGTACTCAACAAAAAAACCTTGGTAATTGAAGAATCAATTCATGTAGTCTTTGATGAGCCTAACACAAATGGTGAAATCCTTCAAGAACTTGAAGAAGCAGGATCAAGACAAGTCTATATGAATACAACAATACCAACTACTATTCTGAATCACAATTTTGGAATTCAAGATGAACCTCCAGTCAATATAGCAGAAGAAGTTCCAGTACAAGAGCATGAAGGTGATACACAAGCCGAAGCCGTCCGAGAACTTGTTGACGGACGAGATATGGCCAACATCTTTGGAACAAAATGGGATAAAGTATACAAGCTCAAAGCAAAAGGCTCTTTACGGACTCAAACAAGCATCCAAAGACTTCAAGTTTACCAAATGGTATGATACCTTATCACAATTCTTAATCAATAATGGATTCAACAAGGGAACTATAGATAAGACCCTCTTCAAATTAAAGGAAGGAACAAGTACATTGCTAGTACAAATCTATGTTGATGATATTATCTTTGGATCAGAGGATGAAAAGTTGTGTGAGAAATTTGCAAACCTAATGAAGAGCAAATTTCAGATGAGCATGATGGGAGAATTAAATTATTTTCTTGGCCTACAAGTGAAGCAAATGAAGGATGGCATTTTCAGGAGTCAAGCCAAGTACACAAAAGACTTAATATATACACAAATATGGTATGGACACAAGTGGCACAACAGATACACCAATGTGTGCAAGAGTTATTCTTGGAAAAGATGAAGCTCGAAAAGATGTTGATCAGAAAATGTATAGAGGAATCATTGGATCCCTACTTTACTTAAGTGCAAGCAGACCTGACATAGCATTTGTAGTAGGAGTATTTGCATGATTTCAAGCCCAACCAAAAGAATCACATCTTCTAGCAGATAAAAGAATAATCAAATACCTGAAGAACACCATCAATTTTGGAATTTGGTATCCAAAAGATGGAGGGTTCAAGCTGATATCATATTCAGACTTTGACTATGCTGGATGCAAAATAGATAGAAAAAGCACCTCTGGAACATGCCAAATTCTAGGCACCAGACTAGTTTCATGGTTTAGCAAAAAGCAAAACTCCATATCTACATCAACAGCTGAGGCAGAATATATAGCAGCAGGCAGTTGTTGTGCACAAGTACTGTGGATTAGACAGCAGCTAAGAGATTATGGAATGGAGGAGAAGACAATTCCAATCATGTGTGACAACACAAGTGCAATATCCATTACTGAAAATCCAGTGTTGCACTCAAGAACAAAGCATATTGATGTAAGACATCATTTCATCAGAGATCATGTTGAAAAAAGGAGATGTTATTCTAAGATACATACCCACTGAAGATCAATTTGCTAACATTTTCACTAAACCACTCAGTTATGAAATATTTAGCATGTTGAGAACTGAGTTCGGAATGATTGAAATTGACTAAGTACCATAGAGCGGCTAACTGGAGTAATCAGCTAAGTTCACCAGCTGATTAAACCTTTACCATTATATGAGATGTAGCCGGTAAGGCACTGGTACTCAGCGAAGTTAACTTCTCTGATTGTTAGGAACAGTTAAGTACAGCAACTCAGTGAAGAAGTCACTACACCGGCTAAGTGACCAGCCAAGGCACTCCACCGAAATAAAGACTGGAGTCACCAGCAAATTAGAGTATGAACCAAATCAATTTTTATACACGTGGAAAATCAAGAAGTTATTGAGGATTATACTGTGGAATATTACACACGTGTAGATCATTTTACAATCGTGGAGGTAACCTTATTATTTTTTTTGAATTACGAATGCCTCGATTCCCAGGATCTATCATTACTTGCCTCAATCCACTCTCCCGCTTCACTCGAATATCGGGATTTATATACACAAAATCACGCCATTACATCACAAAATCCTTCCACATTCAACCTCGTTCACACCATAACCAAATCATCCTATATAAACAACACTTAGAGGTTTTTCAGAATTCTTTACGCACTCTTGCAAATCATAAACCTTATTTTCTCACTGCAAACGCAAAGCTTTCTCTCAAATCTCAAACAATGGCCTCATCATCCATAATCTCTACCACAGAACGATTTTATGAAAAATCGATCATCACTGGATCGTTTTTTAAGCCTGAACCGTATCTGTCTTTCCGTGATAATGAGGTACAAGCCCGATGACTAGTTGATGGCTTTACAAATCTGGGGTTAATGACCTTCCTAAACCCCCCAATAACTAGAATATGCTATGAGAACCTGATTGCATTTTGGAAAAATGCAAAGTTTGTGCCAAGCACAAAGAAGACTGATATCGACTGTATAAAAAGTTCAATCTTTGGCAAAGAAGTGGTCATCACACCTGGCCTCCTCAATAGATTCTTACATCTTCCCATGATTGGCCCGGAAAATGTGAAGTATTTGCAGGTTAACATCAAGACCTTCTGGGATGAGATAGCCAAAAGCCCCAAAAAGAACAGCAAAACCTACAACCTCCCAAGATCAGCACTCAAACTTCCATTTGCTGAGTTCGCACCTGTCATTACCAAGAACATCGAAGGCAAGAAAGGGTCGATGGAAAACTTGACCGAGGTACGGGTCAAGCTAATGGCAATAATCTATCAAGGCCTTCACTTTGACTGGGAAACTTTTGTCTTCAATAGATTGAAAGAGCAGATTCAAAAGGAAATATATGTGTCGATTACGGCACCAAGCAAGGTTTTGCAGAAGAAAGGTGAGTTCTGGGAAAGGAAATCATATGGGTTCCCTCTTCAACACCTATATGACTCATTAAAAGTGAAACCCACAAATCTGTAGCCTCCACACAAGTCAAAGGTGATGTTTACCCACATCAAGGCATCTATGAAACCCAAACCCTCTACCGGATGATAAAGGAAAGCTCCCGAAGGCAGTAGATCATGGATGGGAAGACGAACCAGATCGCAAAAAGCACAAGAGGACACCCCAGTGGTAAGTGCCAGCAATCCGGACAACCCAGTGGTGATCAGTGATGATATTGCAATGGAGGAAGAGAAACAAGAAGAAATGACATATCTGGAGGAAGGTGAGGAGGGATATCAACTTACTCCATACGAAGAATAAGAGATGAATGACGAATAAGAAGAGACATCTGAGGATGAAAAAGCCGAGACAGAGGAAGCACAAATAGACAGTAGTCATCTTGAAGATGATCAAGAAAAGATGGAGATTTCTGATGATGATCTGACAATCCAGGAAGTGATTCTCAGAAGCATCAGCAAAGTTGACAAACGGTCAAGTGAGCCAGCTGATAAAACTCACTTCGCTGAACTTTTCAACTCCCCCAACATTGATCAAGGGAGAACCGCAGCAGAGAAAGTCACACCTCCGGCAAATGAAGAAGTCAACACCCCCCCGCAATCCCTCAATGACCCTGAGTCTAATGAGGAGGAAAAAGAAAGTGAGAAAGAGAAGGAAGAAGATGCAGATGATGAGGATGAGGAAGAAATTCAGGAGGAAACGGATCCCGAAAGACTATTCAATCTAGATATTCAACCACTCATTTTGGACATGAAAAGGCAATACCTCAGCAGACAAAACTTGAAAATTGCCTTCAGGAGTGATGAAACCTCCTTAAACCACAAGATTGAAGCCCTCATCAGTCGCATTAAGATTCAAGATGAGGTGATGGAGAAACAGGGTGACTTTCTTTGCAACCTGCAACATCTCATTCCCTACCATCTCCAGAACAACCTTGAGTTTCATGCTAAAAAGACTGATAACCATCTCAAACCATTGGTGGGCACTTTGAATTCTCATACACATCAAATCCACCATCTCAATGAGGTCATGGAATATTCTGGCCAACAACTTGACACTCTGATAAATGTCACTACGGCCACCAATCAAATCCTGAAGAAAAAGTATCGTCATCTCCCTGAATCAGAAGAAGCAACCAGAATTCTTGAAGAACATTTTGGTGCTGCCAAAAAGAGGGAAGGAAGCAAGCCTGAGAGCTCCAGCGGAATGAAGGCAAGCCCAACGGATAAGGGCAAGGGCATCAAAGGCAAGGGCATCAGGTTTGAAGAAAAGAAGCAGTAGTCCTTATTATATTAATTTACTTACTCAAATGCCTTTGATTTTCAAATGAAAAGATGCAATGTCTTATTGCCCTTAATGGATGAATAAAATTGTTGAGTTTTATTCCACTGTTTATTATAAAATTTGTTATACTTATGTTCAGGCTTATGAGGGTTTTGGCATCATCAAAAAGGGGGAAATTGTTAGGAACATTTTGTTATGTTTTGATGATGGCCATACTAGCTGTTATAGCAAGCCTGTAATAAGTTAGAATTCTCTATATAAGTATTTACTTAGAGTCTGACATGTTGTATAAGTTGAGTCAGACAAGTATTGTACTAGTTGGTAGGACGGCAAAGTGAAACAGATTTTTGGCAGAGTAAAGCCAACCAAGTACCAGCAGAGAAGCATGAAGACATTATGGTCTGACTTATAACCAAGAAAGTCTGTAATAACCTTGGATAAGTCTAAGTTATGTTTCAAGTGATGAAACTCAATGTTTAAATTTGGTGTACACTGATCTCACACAAATCAAGGATTAGTGAAGTACAAGGATTCTCCTGAACTGAATAGAATGAAGGAAACAATGAATCGGCAAAATAAACTGACTATCGGCTAAGTAAAGACAAAGCAGTGAAGGAAGATCTAAGCGGCCGAGTCAGATGAGTCACTTGACCATTTAGAGAACAGCTAAGTAAACCTTACTCAATCAGATTTTGAAATATGAAGAAGATACAGAAGATCAAGCATTAAATGCACAATCAATGGAGGATCAATCAAGGACGGATTTTCTAATAAACGTTTGAAGAAAAATCCGATCACTGAAATCAAGGAGAATATAATTAAGGGGGAATCAAGAATAAAATAAAGGATTATTCCCCTCATTAATATAGCCAACAGACGGAAATTCAAATCAAGATTATCAAGGCTATAAATAAAAGGCATTGACAGACAAGAAAAATACACAAGAGAATGATCAAATCTGAGAATTTAAAAGCAGAAACTCTGTCAAAGTGAAAAGCCTTCTATCTGTGCTTAAAGAGAAATATCTAGTGATCAACTCAAATCTGAGAGCTACAATATCACCATCAAGCATTGAGATTGATCAACAAGTTTGGTGAATCCAATTCACTTCAATCAAGCAACTAAATCAGAGCCATTTGAGAAGGAGTTGTGTTTGTGATAGATGCTGAAGGATTTGTTCCCAAGGAGCAGTGAAAGAGACTGAGTCACTGAAGCTGTTGCACTCGGGGAGTGATAGTCTTGAAGATTGTGAAGCTTGTGTAGTCAAGGGAAATCAGACTATTGTATCTGTGAAAACAATAGTGAATTCCTCCAATCATCACAGGGGAAGAGTGGATTAAGGGATTACACCACCCTGAACCACTATAAGCCTTGTGTCAATTTACTTTCAGCAATTTACCTTACTGCATTTACTTAATTGCCTAAATTATATCATAGATCTGTGATTGAACAAATTATTTTGAAACAACATTTTAAGAAGGGACTTATCCGCTGCCCAAAAGCTTTTAAACACAAGAAAAGTTTTTGAAACTCCACTATAGTCATTCACACCCCCCTCTGACTATAGTTTTACCCTTCTCTGGGACCAACAAAGGTAATGGCCTCCTCTCGGATACATTGCGCTAGAGAGTAGGGGATGGCTGATTCGTATTTGTATTTCATGTTGCATGGAGTTCTCTAGAGCCATTGTTTTGCATGTCATTTGTGGGCCATCATATCCCAACTACGAGCAAGGTTTCTGATCGTTTTTACAATAATTTTAGACGGTGGAACGAGCCATTTATCAAGGAAAGATTTTGACCATAGGATTGGGATGCAAACTTGGCCACTCCTATTGCACAGGGTAACCATCCAGGCAAATTGATTTGGCACTACTATAGGTAGAGTATTTACTCGGTCAGGTCGGGTATTATTTATCTTTGTCTCTCTACAAAGAATAATTGGTGCTGTCACGGCCTACTACGTCTTTAGGTGGAAGGTATTCTATTTGAAAAGCTTGTTGGTATGTTGGTACTCTGCCACAAGTCCAACATTTTCTTTGGCGATGTTTGCATAATTGCTTGCTGACTAGCCAAAAACTTGCACGGATGAGCCTTGGGTCGGATTAGTGCGGAGTTCGTGGCTAGGGTAAGGAGGCGTTGGGGTATGTACTGTTTGTCTGTCGACTGGTGAAGGAGGTGTGAAGTGCCTCACCTTCTTGTGATGTTTTGCGCTGGATTTCCTCATCAATTTTAGGGACCTTTCGTTACAATTGGTGGAGGAGTTACTAGAGGTAGACTTAGCGGACTTTGAGACGCTGATGTGGAAAATCTAGAAGACGCGATGTAAGACGGTTTTTGAAGGGCATCCAGTTTATACGTCGATGGTCTATGCTTTCTCGTGATCGGCAATTAATAACTATAGAGCCGCTTGCACGGCTCTTAGATATTCGTCAACAACCTTGGTACTTGTTGATCGATGAGAGGCCCCACATGCTGGAAGGTTGAAATGCAATATGGATGCTTCAATTTTTGAATCTTCGTCGGCAGTTGATGTTATCTTTTGGGACAGTCAAAGTTCCATTGTGGCATCATTGTTCTTTCGTCTTAATCAGGGCATTAAGGCTGACTTTTTAGAGTTGCGGGCGGTGTTCATGGCTCTAGTGGAGGCTAGAAGGATGGGAATTTCAGACTTGGTGGTAGGGAGCAATTTTTTGGCGTGTGTACAACGGCTAACTCGGTATGAGAGGGTTCTTAATTACTTCATTTAGATGCTTAGTGCTTGATTTCATGGAGTCTTTGTTTTTTACATCTGTTTGCTTTTCCTTTGTAAGGCGTACGGGAAATGCCCCCAGCTTATTTGTTAGCTAGAAATGGTTTTTCTTTTTTGCGTGTTGTTTTTTGAGGCACAAACCCCCATGATAATGTTACTTCTACTTGTTTAGGAGACATGGCTTAAAAAAACATTGGTTTCTCAAGAAAATATGATATAGCTTTTATCTGAATAAATTAAAGATGCAATTGGCCAAAATTAGAAATCATAGATTCTTTGTTGTGACATTCAACCTTAGATATTGATGTTAGTGAGGACATTGATGACCAAAATTGTAACGACCAACCTTAACCGGCAGAGTACCGGTTCGGAAGCACTATAGATGAGAGCAAGGTCGTATCCCTCGAGAAATCAATCGAGTACCAAAGCCGTTATCAAACTTACTTTAGGTCAATAATAGGTTGTTCACATTTTGAATTGTACTACGACGACAATTAAACGAAAGGTACTTATAAGAGAGAAGCATAGCTAAGACATGATCCAATTTCACCCCTCTAATCAACTATCTCGGGAATGAGCTTAACCAAACAACCAACCTAATGATCATATCAACTCATTCATGGGTGCAAACTCCTAAGCTAGTGTGAGACGCCATGCAACAATCAAACACCCTTTGTCCGGTTCAACAATCCGCCTTTAAAGATTTAACTGACCGAAACAAGATTAACACGCTAGAGTTGCTCGGTTTGACAACCGAATGAACCTCACTCCTTAATCAATCTAAACAACTCAGTTGATTATAAGAAATGATCTAAAACCCTTTTCCCACACCCCTTCGCAACATAAATTCATAAAAGTGTGTGTGTGTGTGTGATGTAAGTCAATTAGATGGTACATTTCACAATGTCTTATCCCCATTTCTCATGTGTTTATTGACATTTTTATATCAATTCGAGTCAATATTTTCTTAGTATCATCCTAATGTGTAGATAGTAATTATTGTATAATATCATATTTTGATACTTTTGTCCCGGTTATAGCAACCAGGCGTCATTTCGGGTTTACGCTTGGTATTTTGATTTATTGTAGGATTATAGGTTAACCAAGATCCTGATTGATGACATATGTTGAGCATAAACACGTCTTTTGAGGGCTTGTGCCAGAAGCTACCGAATTCAAACGGTTCATTTGTCTTTAGTGTTTCTACCGTAGCCTATCTTCAAAGGACATTTGAACCCCCTTAGTGGCATTTTCTGAAGAAGACCTCCGCATGATAGTTGTATATCTGGAAATGAGCTTTCCAACGCATCTCGAATCACATCAATCGGATGACTACAGCTCAAGTTATAGCCATTTGTACCGAGCTGTTGTGACAGTTGACGGCCAACAACTTATCATTGGTGGCGGCCAACGTGGGTAGAAGCTGACAGAGATATTTTGGTGACAGTTGGCGGTCACCAACACCACCTTGGCGGCCTCCAACACCACCTTGGTGGCCTCCAAGTGTTGCAGACATCAAATTTTCAGCATTTAAACTCCATTTTGGGCATTTTTACCACATCTTTCCATTCCACCTTCTTCCCCAACTCTCCAAGCTTGAAGACGACTTCTCCAAGGGCTCTTCTAGCCCAACCTTAGCAAGATTTTAGTCATTAATTCTACTTGTAATCTTAGAAGAATTTCAACTTGAAGCTTTTGGAGTTGATTTTGTGAAGGAAACCCATCTCTTTTGATGTAATGTTTTCTCCATGGATGAAACTTGAAGAGTCAATGCAATTATTCCCTTTTGAAGTTCTTGCAATCTTGTGGGTAAATTATATTCTTATTATTTCTAGTTTTATATTCATAGGTATGAAGTTGTTAAGTGACAATTTGACCTTCATAGCCATGGAAGGCTAAGCTCTTGCTAGCCAAGATAATATGTTTGTGATAATTTAATCTCTATTAGTTGATTGGGAATGTTTGTTCATGTTTCCTAGCTTTATGTGTGTTGTATATCTTTTCCTATTTTCATTGTTTTGCTTTCTTGTGTTGGATTGATCACCTAGCACTTGCACACACACACTTAGTTGAGACCGAAAGGAGATGCTTGGTGTGGGAGAAGGGATAGAAAAACTGGAAGGTAAAATCGACCTTAAGTGGAACTCGATTTCTTATCCGGGGGGTTATTGTTCATTCAGTGCACTCAAGAACTTAATCATGTTGAATCATTAGGTCTAGGGTTCTTAAACCAAGGAGGAGGCATAGTATAGTTTTGTACACTCGTGTGATGGGGAATTTCTAGCTTAGGAGTGCACCGATAGCACACACATGAACACTAATAGAAGGTTGGTAGGTAGTTTATTCCCATGATGCTAGTAGAGATTTGCTTGATCATTGCATTGTCTTGGCTAGACTTTTTAAGATTTTATCACCCTTTGTAGTAGTAGAATCATAGGTACATTTACTTTCTTGTATTTTGCGACTTAGATCAAGATAATAATAGCTTGTCGGTGTTTGACCTCACAATCCTCGTCGATACAACATTGGCCACTAGACTAGACTACATTTGACCCGGTGCACTGCCGGTAAGATTGGACACCTAGAAAAGTTCGATCAATGTGATCATTAACTAGGTGATCAACCTAATTCAAGAATTAAGAACAAGTTTTAAGACATGAATTCATCGATATAGCATCAATTAAGCACTACCCATTTCCAATTTCATCAATTAGAAGGTGATTTCTTCAACCTTCACATGACTTAGCTGTGATATGTTTAGCTACTCATAATTAAACAAGAAATAGCAATCAAAGAAAGGACTAAATCCATAAAGCAAGAAAGGAAATGCTATTAATTACCAAAATTGCATAAATTCATCTTTACATCAAGTTTCTTCAACACCGATGTCCAAAGTTGAAGAAGAGAAGACAAAATGTAAAATCTAACTTGATTCAGCTCAAATCTAAGGTTGATTTAGCTCAATGTATGGAAAGGAGGAGTAGAAATTAATCTAGGGATTAAAGGGGAAATTTTCGACCTAAAAGGGTGTAGGAGTATCTAAGAGTACATGTGTTGGAGTGTGAAGAAGTGTGTGAAAAATTTGTGCAAAACGTATTTATATGTGCTCCAAAATGTGTAGAAAAACAGCCTAGTGCGCATGCATTGCCTCTTGTCGGCTGGGGAAAACATGGATCTGCTTCGTGTAGTGTGCCTGCACTGACATTCAGTGCGCTCGCACTGCCTCTCTGTACCAAAACTGGACCTTCTGCCTTCCTGGTGTGCTTGCACTGGCTTTGGTGCACCCGCACTCAGTGAAAATATTCAAATTTGACAATCTACCGCTCTGGTGCGCTTGCACTGCATATGGTGCGCCCGCATTGGGTGTCAAATCTCCAAATCTTCACCTTTTTCTTCAATTCTTCCATTCCCGAGCCTCAGTTTTGTCTTTATAAGCTCAATGCCTTAACTTCCGGGTTCTCGAGTCACCTGTATCTTGCATCACAACATCCAAACACATACCGAGCGTAACTCCGCAAGACAATTAGGGCTCGAAAAATGGTGAGGTTTTCCATCTATGTGATGGTTTGCCTCATAGTGCACGTGCAAAACGTTTTCACCCTATGAATGGTCTAAAACTACCCGAAATGAACCAAAAGTGCCGTAAATAGGGGTTAAAACATGCACCGGAGCATAGTAAAGTTGAGTCTCATCAGACATCGATCGTGACCTTGATACGGAGCTGGATCTTCTAACTATGATGAATGACTGCTACTTCAGCGGCGTTGGGCGAAATATTACCAATCTTGGTGGCGAGCTTGGCCGTCGATGGTGCCCACACGTTTTCTGATAAGAAATCAGATTTCTCGGTACATCACTTAGGTCATCTATAGTTCTTACGAAAGCTTTGACATGCCATTTGTAGTGAGTTGTCCACCTGTTATGTTCTTATTTTTAGCCTAGTAATCAGCCATCATTTGCAAACTGGGCCGGGACAGTAGAGTCTATTTCATAACCTGCAAAGGAAGTGGAAAACATATGGGTTGATGCCCCGTAGCTATCTCAAACGGTCTATGTCCGATGGATACCCTATATCGAAGGTTGTACGAGAACTGCGCAATGTCCAACAGCCTAACCCAGCACTCACAAAGTTCCAGGGTAACACTCCAACAAGGCATTCATTATGGAAAAAATGATTAACTATCAACCATAAAACATAAAACAAAAATACAACTTCTTCATGTTATCGTTAACAAAAAACAACAAAAACAAAACAAAAAAATGGCGATTGAGAGAAAAGGACAAAAATATTTACAAAATGAATAAATATGACACACTTTTTTTTTTAGTTGCAAAAAGGACAAAAAGAATTTCAGACGGATAAAAATACCCTTTAAAAGGACGCATGCATTTGTAGCTTCAGCTAATAGCTTAACACATTGTTCCGCTTTAGCCTTCAGGTTTGGTTTTTTTTCTTTTTCAAACATCCGTAACTTTTGATTTAAAACTCCGATCATCGAAAAATTTTCACCAAAATTCATATTTTTTTTCTCTATTTTGAACCCAAATACGATACCCTTCCGACGTAATTTTAGAAAAGTTGAAAAAAATATTTGCATTAACCGGAACGTTTTTCTTATAAACAACTATAACTTTTGATTTAGAACACCGATCATCAAAATTGTTTCACCGAAATTCATATTCTTTTTTTATCTTCATTTTGAGACCTCATTTGATACCTTTTCGACTTAGTATTGAAATCAAAATTTTATCACAACGTTTACACTAACACAGTAACAGCAACACAGTAACAGTAACACATTTTATTAAAAGAAAAAATATCAACATTAACATTGTGTAATACAACAATCTATCAAAAAAATGGTGGATATCGTAATGAAACAATCTATCAAAGCATTATGGTGATGCAACTCCCGGGGAATGAAGAGAATAAAAGCCTAATACTATTGAATATAATAAAAAAGAATATCAGGGGAACTAAAACATTCTTCAAGTTGTTGAAGACCAAAGCAATATGTTTTACCATCTATAGACCTTTTATCCTTTAAACCCGCACCACATCAAACTTCATGAAAGACGTATGAAGCAAAAAATGCATTAAATAGCAGCAGCTCGGCCTCATCAATAGAGAATCTAGGCTCATCCATTTTTGTAAAGACAAAAAAACACCAACATTGCCTCACAATTTGAATCAACAACCTTCAATCACCGAGGCCAAAACCACTCCACAACAAAGTAGTGGAATGCAAGGAAAGATTAAAACCAAATAAAGACACCATATGTCTGCAATAACACCTTTTACGAAGAATACATAGCGATATTAACAGTAACACAGTAACAAAACCAATTCTGTTTTCCTCTTCAACTTCTCAAAACACTTTTCAGTACTAATAACCATAGAAAACAAATATACATTGCATTTCTTATCCATTAATGACTGAAATATCATCATTAGTATGCTTCCCAATGTAAGGGAGGGGGTTTGAAGCACGATACAACCGATAATTTTTCGAAAAAAAAACATCGCAACATTGCATATTTCTGTAAATTTGAACTAAGTAGAAGAAAGCAACATCATGAAGTCAATAAAAGTATTTGAAGTTTTTCAAGCCTGAAACACTTGGTTTTTTGATCCAAAATCTAATTTTCAGCCTTATTTTTGGCTTATATATGGCTGAATATCTCACAACACATAGTGATGTTAACAGTAACACCCCCCAAATCTAGTGTATTATAAAACTTAATGATATGAACCAAGTGAACAACACAATCAATCTTCTTTAAAACATCATAGATGCATCCTTAAACCAACCCTTAAACTATGGGATCACCAATATTGTTAACCACAACAGATTTACTATTATTTGTGTTTTCAAGAGAACTATTAGTTTCAACTCCATGGTTATCAATAGAGTTGACGATGGTAGCTTCAATATCTACGATGGCAGTTTCAATACCTGCCTTGGAATTCCTCTCAACCCCAGTTGCCACAGGAACAGTCCCAGACTCAATACGCGAATTATCAGACTCAATATGCAAACTTCCAGAATTTCCAAAACTTGAAATGCTAGGAATAGTAACATTAGCAGAAGTAGATACCTTCGAATTAGTCGAATTTGCAAGAATGACAAGTTATTACTTGATAATTCCAATCTCAAATCAAGTTATTAGTCTTTCTTCGTCAAGCTATAGAGTACAAAAATGACAAGTAAGGTTTTTTTTTTTTCTGAGGCACTTCTTCTGCTTATTCCCTAAAATTGGTTTCTGCTTACGTAATTTCAGGCGGCAAGCGAACCATAACATCCCGGATACATAAATCCAAATATCCGGCTCCTTTTATCAATAACTCAACAACTTCACTCATGTTCTCTGCCATTGAAATATATATATATATATATATACATAAGTCATGCTCAGAACAAATGACAGTAGCTAAACCTTATCCCCATCCCTGCCCTCCCACAAAAACCACCTTCTTTTACTTCTTTTACTCAAATAGAAAACTTTAATATCCAAGCTGAGTCACTATGTACATACTTTACTATCTGCACAGAGCACTTAAAAAAAAATGCCTTTATACCACACATATTCAAAGATTTCAAGAATCGAAATAGCAATTCACAGTTTGAAATGTGAAATGAGCCCAATTTCACAACCAACATAAGAGATATATACACATAAATAAACTATAAGATTGCGAGATAAATAAACTATTAGAAAAAGAAAAAAAAAGGACAACACCTGCTGAGAACATATCTGCTCAAGGATCTGTTTCCTATACGAGTAAATTGGCAATCCATCTTCAAGCCTGCGGGCTGCGGCACTCTCTCATCATCATCTGGCAATGAAGCCTCTCCCGATTTGGATCGTTCTCCAACTGATATACTTTTACTCCAATCTCCTCTTATTCTTCTTCCAAATTATCCACCAGAGAAGTCCCGTTAAATCTACGTAGTAAAAAGTTCCGAGTTTCGAATTCCCGAGCAATGGCGCCGTGACAGCATCGGAGAAGATTAAAAAACCTGTTCAGCTATTACATTTGTCAACACAGGATGATTCAGACATATGCTTGTCATTTTCTTGTGTTCATAATCATCGGAGAAAAAAAAAAAAAAAAAAAAAAAACACACAAAAATATTGAAATTCAATCTATCGATTGTATCAAGTCACAAAGAGACAAATCATAAATCAAAGAGCTGAAAGAAAAAATGATTACCAGTTACCACGAAGAGGAGGCAACAGCGGATAAAAAAACTGTTCAGCTTTGGTGGGTGTGTTATATTAGGGTAATTTAGTCCGAAGGAAAATGTTTTATCTTTAAATCAACAAAAATAAATGAGTGTGGATTAAAATTTATTTACAGGATGGAAAGTGAACTAAAATCTAATATTTCAACAAAAAAAAAAATATTATAAACAAAAAACAAAACACTAATTTAAAATTTTTGAATTAACAAAAAAATAACCCTGTACCTCAGCATTATCCTCACACCCACCCCACCCTCCTCTACCGAAAAAATAACTTATGAGTTTTTCAAGCAATTGTTTTTGTGAAAAAACAAAATTTTCAACAGTAATGAAACGGCTACGATCATTGTGGCATAACGTGTAAGACAACCAAATCTCTTTTCTTGATTATGATGAAACTACGTCATAAACGTACAATGAGTCCTGCGTATCAAAATATCCTGCACTAAATTGTGTAATAGGGTACTCATATCCAAAGATCCTACACCGCAAATAATGTTAGTTTAAAAAAATATGTTGCGTAATCCAAAATCCTAATGGATTTAAAAGATGGATGAAAACTCGGATAGGAAGAAAATATGGCCCAGCAAACATATGAACAGCCGTGCCCCTTCCAAATTAGGAAGCCATAATGGACAAAACTAAACAATGACAGCCACCCAAATATTGTTCGTATTCATTGAAGAATACATACATGGTTGAAAAGTAAAAGGGATTCATTTATTCATTTCCCAATTTCTTGACAAATCATCAGGCTCTCTTTATCCACAAATAACTAATTAACTATACATGGCATTGAGCCATTGACCATGCAAAACAAACAAATACTTTCTTGGTAGCTAGAAAACCCCTTTAATTTCCTTGGGAAAAAAAAAAAGAAATGGAAAAACAGCAGCAGATTGAAAATGAAGAACATGAACTTGAGATCATCAAAGCAGTGGCACAAGCATGGCATGGCCATTTTAATAGTACTAGCACTGAATCCGCTGGTGAGTTTGATGCTCACAAGAGAAATTTCATGTGCAGGCCCACAAGATTCAAGCAAGAAGCAATTAATAACGATTTATCAAGAGGAGCAAATGAAAAATGGGATTTTGGGCAGTCACTTTGGGATTCTTATGAGATTTTGGATGTCTCCAAGAAGTTAGAAAGAGGGTTAGTTTTGGATTACTCGTTCCATGAACACAACAGGGCTTCAAAGAGGAGAAAGGAGAGTAAAAATAGTCTAAGAAGGCTGCTTTCAAGGAGCACTTCAAGTAGATTCAATCCATGTGATATACCAAAAGGTTAAAAAGAGGTAAATTACATTGATACTATAAAGAAACAAACAAAAAAAATTTGTTCCCGACACCACACATTTTGTTAAGATCAAGCGCTTACCGTTGTACTAAAACCATTTGGTGCCAGTAAATGCGCTACTTTAATTCCTATCATTTAAGAGTGTGGGCAATCTGTCCCAACACCCCCCCCCCCCCCCCCCCTCAAGTGTTGGCAATATGTCCAACACTTGCACAAATTTTTTTTTAAATTTTAAATATTGTTCCAACCAGGGTTCGATCTCATGACCTCTGGCTCTGATACCATGTTAGGATCAAGCGCTTAGCGTTGTACTAAAACCAATTGGTGCCAGTAAAGGCGCTACTTTAATTCTTATCATTTAAGAGTGTGGGCAATCTGTCCCAACAATGATAAGTTTTAATCTCGTTCTCGCCAATGTATTTTTGTTGGCTATCCGTTTGGTCAAAAGGGTTGGAGGCTTTATGACCTTGTTTCTCGTGATTTTTTTACGAGCCGCGATGTGATATTTTTTGAAGATAAGTTCCCTTATATTGCTACCCTTCCCGACCCTGCTCGCCTTCAATGCAAAAAATATTTTAGTCAGCCTATCCTGTGGGATGATGATGATGAGAGCCCTTCTGAGCCTCCCACTACCTCGGTTCCTATGGTTGATCCACCTGTTGACCCTGTTAATGATCCCACCCCCTCCTCTGAACTAAGAGGGAGTGCTGACATTCCTGCTACCGGTCAAGACACGAGTACTTCCACCGATATTGTTTTGGGCCGTGGTCACCGAGTCAAGACTCCATCACTCAAGCTCCGTGATTATGTTACTCGTACTATGGCTCACTTAGCTGAAGACCCCACCCCATTACCTGCTTCTTTGTCTTCGGCAGATTCCTCAGGTAAGCCCCTTGACATAGCTTGTTATGTTGATTATAAACAATTTTATGTTCGCCACAAGTGTTTTTTGGCAGCTATCACCAAAGATCATGAACCGGCTTCTTTTCGTGAGGCTGTCCGTATCCCCGGTTGGCAGCAAGCTATGACTGACGAAATTAACGCTTTGGAGCGGAATAATACTTGGACTTTGGAAGTCCTTCCTCCCGGCAAACATGCTATCAGTTGTGGCTGGATTTATAAAATTAAATATACTTCCACCGGAGAAGTTGAGCGTCTCAAAGCTCGGCTCGTTGTTCGTGGTAATCGCCAGATAGATTGGATCGACTACAATGAGACATTTGCACCTGTGGCTAAGATGGGTAATATTCGTGTTCTTCTCTCTGTTGCTGCGGCTCGCAACTGGGAGTTACATCAAATTGATGTTCACAATGCTTTCCTTCACGGCGATTTGGACGAGGAAGTCTATATGCAGCTTCCTCCTGGTTATCATGCTTCTGCCCCCGGTAAGGTTTGCCGGTTGCGTAAGTCGTTATACGGTTTGAAGCAAGCTCCTCGCCTGTGGTTCGCCAAGTTGACTTCTGCCTTGAAACATTTTGGTTTCAAGCAATCTTATGCTGATTATTCCGTCTTCAGCTACCTTCGGGATGGTGTCTCCTTACATGTTCTTATCTATGTTGATGACTTAATTATTGCTGGCTCGTCTTCGGCAGCGATCTTCCGGTTGAAGACTTATTTGAGTTCTTGTTTCCACATGAAGGATTTGGGCACTCTGAAGTATTTTCTGGGTATCGAAGTGGCCCGGAGTCCAAAGGGTATCTTTCTCTCTCAACGGAAATATGCGTTGGACATTTTGACTGAGGCTGAGATGTTGGGGTGTAAGCCCATTAACACTCCCATGGAGCAGAATCATCGCCTTTCCTCTACTAAGGACTCTCCTTATGCGCATCCTGATCAGTATCACCGACTTGTGGGTCGTCTGGTTTACTTGTCTGTTACTCGCCCTGAGCTGAGCTATTCCGTTCATATTCTGGCCCAGTTTCTGAGTGATCCACAGGAAGCTCATTGGGATGCTGCCATTCATACTCTTCGTTTTTTGAAGGGCTCTCCTGGCCAGGGTATACTGCTTCATCCTGTGGATGACTTGTCCTTGACCGTTTTTTGTGATAGTGACTGGGCCGCTTGTCCCTTGACTCGACGATCTGTCACCGGTTATTTGGTGTTTCTTGGTTGTTCTCCTGTATCTTGGAAGACAAAGAAGCAACCTATGGTTTCTCGCTCTTCCGCCGAGCCAGAATATCATGCCATGGCCGTAGCTATATGTGAATTAAAATGGTTGAAGTCATTGCTCTCTTCTCTTGGCGTTTCCCATTCTAAACCTATGAAGCTCTTTTGTGACAGCCAGTCTGCGCTTCATATCACCAAGAATCCTATTTTCCACGACCGCACGAAACATATTGAAGTTGATTGTCACTTTGTTCATGACGAGATCTTATCCGGCAATTTGACAACCTCTCATGTTCCTAAAGGGTTTCAACTCGCCGATGTTTTAACCAAGGCTCTTGGTCGTCAACGATTTAGTTGTTTACTGCGCAAGTTGGGCGTTTATGACTTACACGCTCCCACTTGAGGGGGAGTATTGGCGTGTATCGTGTATAATTCATATTAAGGGTATTATTGTAACATCGTGTAATAGAGTTTGGTTGTATAGGTCATTGTAACTATAAATACTTGTGATATATCAACATACGAATCACCTTTTTCCCAATCCGTGTTCACTTTAACACATTTTGATGCTATTAAATAGTATTATAACTTATTTCAGCATAGTTATGACATGTTTGTTAAGTATGAATAGAATTAATGTAATGAAATGAAATCATATGAATGGAATGAAATGGTATAAACTCATTCCATTAGTGCATTTGAAACTTGAAACAATGGAATGAAACATATTACATTACATGTATACATTGAGTGATGAGTAGGGTAGGGTAGTGGGTGGGTGGGTGGAGTGGGATGGGTAGGGTTAGTGATAATGTCGGAATTATCACAATCGTATTTATAACGGATGCGCGGTGGATATAATGGCTGTTTTTGGTGACTTATGCGGTGGATAAATGGCGGTGATTATGAATGATGTGACAGTGATATGAAGATATGACATAAAAGTAGCGAACAAGCAACTGTCGACGAATTATCAGAGGTTGTCTGCGATTGTGTATTAACTTGTCCTTTTCAGGGTCCAAAGTGCCGCTATTTATAGGGCTAGGAGGTACTTATCCACGTGTAAACCATCAATACGTACGAAATACTAGCAAGAGTACTAGGTCAATCACAGTACAGTAGGGGCGAGTCAACGTCGATTCCGCAGAGAAAATGCAACATAGATAATAAATCATAAACCTAACTATAAACACAAATAGTGGTCCCTAGACCAACATAAAGGCAAATAGTAAACATGTAATCCTCCAACTCACCAATCTCCTAACTTGGCGTTACTAATCCTTATATCTACTTTTCCTCGTAATTACCCAGATTTTACCAGAACACGTGTTTAATTCAGTTTTAGCTACGGGTGCAATCTCTTAGAGTTATCTACTTCTTTAATATGACAGCAGATTTCTATGTGACGTTAACCTCCTTCGTTGGTTGTATTAACTCACACGCAATAAGATCTAGAAAGTGTCGGCGAACCGAGAACCTCCTAAGCAACTATCGTTAATATGACAAGCACGTTCCTAGGAATGATCCAGACTATGTCCTAATTAACACTTCAGTTATCGTCCGTCATGTTAATTTACTATGACACGTAATTAGGTGATCAGGCTAAAAACATTTAAATTAGATCTGTCAATCAACGTAGCTGACGCTGAATCTCCAGATTTAGGGTGACCTAAAGGTGCGGCGCAACAGAAGTAAAGACCACCGCAATTGCCCCAACGTGGCTCATACTTCTGGAATATCATCATTCTGTTCTAACTATTCTGGTATATTACGGGTTATTTAAACATGCAGATAATTACAACACGTTAATCTAAACTGGTCTACCATGATGAAAATACCAAGGAACATTCAAAGCTTCATACCTTTACCGATGGCGGATCTATCTTGATCAACTCAAGCTAGTTGATGGATCGGAGGAGAAAAACCAAAGAACGAACTAGAAAGAAACTCTCGAACTCTTTATTGCATAGATCGAAATAAAAGAAATTGTCTACATTGTGTTACACGTACATAATAATAGTTCTGATACAGGCCTTATATAGCCTCAGAAACGGACATAGTTTTCCAGACCCTAACCGACTTAGTGTATAACACTACAGCTTTGTTTTTTTGCTCACCAAGTTGGCGCAGCTATGGCTGAGGTTTGCGCATCGGCGGCCCAACTTCTTCCTTTTCTGGCCCAGCAGACTCTTCCAGACTCTTCTCGAACTTCGGCCAGCCTTCTCTTTTAATCCGGATACACTCCTCTTCGGCTCCATAATATGGTACTCGTGAAAAGTATAGAAAACGAGACGAAACAATAACAAATCATAGGATAAAATACGTAGATGCAGAATTAATGACCGAGGAACCGTAACTTAGCAAATGATATGTAATTCATACAATAATCGAACCATTCACTCATCATTTAAGTATAATTCAGGGTAGATAATAGTGTAATTATAGTACTAAATATGGTGCGATCAACTACCCCCCACTTAGCTTTTAGTCGTCCCAAAAAAAAGGTGAAAGAAAATGAACCCGGACCCATATAAAGATTAATTAAAAACAACCATGGGTCACAAAGCCGAGAAAATAACCATGCCAACTTACATCTATAAGCGGTGAATTAAACACTTTTCAATTCACGTACCGGTGTGTGTGTGTGTGTGTGTGTGTGTGTGTGTGTGTGTGTGTGTGTGTGTGATAACTCTCGAAACAACAGCAACAAGGATTTCAGGCAAAACATATATCATGCTCAAATCCATAAGTTCATCATTAATCATCACCTACCAATGCATCAATGTGTCATGTGATAAATCTTTTGTGATAATGCATTCAAGAAAAGAATGAAGTTATAGAGGCCCCACAACCTTTACTTATCAATGTGCACACTCGCTCCTCTTGCCTTCAGACTCGGGCAAACAACATGAAACCTTACTTGGGCCGGGCGGGCCTAGGGACCGAGTTTTACTCGTTATCCTCATTTGTTTCTTTTTTTATGCGAGGGTCGTGCCCTTTTTGCTACGAGTTCGCTTCCCTCACTGCCTTATTATTTTTTTCTTTTTTCTTTGTGCAATAGTCATGCGTTTTATGCTCCATCGGCTATGCTTGGCAGATTTCTCACTTTTGTTTTCTCTCTCACTCGCAAGCCCGTTGTATCCCATTTTACCTTTTGTGGCATCATAATTGCTACCATCATCCTACAACAAGTGGTAAAAAAATATCCACCGACAAATATTGATTCCCGGTCTAAGATAACTTTTAATCTAATCCAAATACTTCTCACTCAGATTGCGTGCTCAAAAATTGAATGCAATGGTATGATAATAATTAATAAGTCACTACTTTGTGCAACATAACACATGCTCATTCTTTCATACTAAATTGGATAATGCGTCATTTATACTACATACTGATTAAGTGAGTTATACGTGCTTAAAAAGGTCGGTCCATGCAAAGAAAATGCAATTAATACGCTACTACATCAAAAGTACGTAGCACGATTTTTATTCCGTTTATGGAACAAGGATGTAGTTAATTAACTTTAATCGGTCAAAGATTAAATGTTGAGAACTGCTTCGAGAAGAATTGTGACAGATCAAAAATCGATGAAACACATAGTCAAAGGCTAAGTGACGTTCCTACCCCCCACTTAATCGAAGCATTATCCCAATGATGAAAAGATTAAAATCGGAAAAGGAACTTAGCTGCGGTTAAGCATGGAGCGAAGTAAGGAATCCGTATCATACGTGTAGCGGGCAATCGTCAATGGAGACTCAAAAAATCTGTTGAAAATGCTAACATACAAAACAGGGCAAAGTACTTAGGAGAATATAAAATGGCCGTAAGCACAAATAAAAATGCAAACAGTTTAAGCCATCCGAAATATTTAACATTTAGAAAAAAAAGAACTACAATGTTATCCAAAGTCAGGAAAAACTAGAAAAAGGAAAATGACAATAACGGAAGGAAAATGCACCAAGGACTATTAAAACTAGACTACTCATCAGAGTCATATCTCTCAAAGTACTCGAATCCAGGAGGTAGAGCAGAAGTAGACGGACCAGCCCCGGAGGAAGATGTTGCAAGCCAAGGGGCTCTCGGTGGTAGGGTGTAAGGAGGGATGTGAAGGTGTTCCATCATATGATCCATCTTGGCGTGCAATGCCGCCATATCTCTATACACATCCTTCTAAAACTCTTAATGAGTCCGGGCTCCACCGTACACTAGGGTGCGGGGTCGTCTCCTACGTTGTCCTTGGACCGTAACTGACTCACTGTGAAGAATAGGCAGGGGTCCAAATCTCTCGTCTGCTGCCAGGACAGGGCACTCGGCTTCTGTGGAAAAAGCATCAATCATATTGCCATAAGGCAAGATGATACTCTTGGACTTAGCTGCGTCCTGGATGCGGTAATGTATTAACAGAACAATGTTCATGTCCTGGTCAAGATCTAAAAAGTACATGAGCTCAGCCTGCTGGTAAGTGAATGAATCATTGTGTGCGTTTGACCAAAGATGGGAAATCATAAAACGGTGCAGCATCCGTGCACTCCACGACAATTCATTCGACTGAAAAGTGGTGGGGAAGTCATCGGCACCATTTTCCCACTCGATACCATAATGTGTAGAAATAAATTGCAAGCGCTCCAGACCGCGCTCCGTGGTTGCAGTGGTGAACTCATCCTCATGAGAGGGTGCATCTTCGATGCCATAGTAGGCATTGATTCTCTCAATGGAAAAATCAGTATCCACCTCTCTGATATTAGCAACATTGGATTTGGGGTAAGCCGCTATATAGGCATAGAATTCATGGACAATGGTTGCATTGAATAGCTCAGATATAAGGGCTAGGTCTGCTATACCGTGGTGCTGGAGAACACATGGTACGATGTCGCCACAATCGTCTAGGTTGATGCCTCGTTCCCGTGCTACTGTACGGGTATTCCAGTGAATACGAAAAGACTCGTAGATCGCCACAGTGGTAAATTGGTCGACACCATTAATTGTAGGCATGGCATCGCCAAGAATTCTCTACGGCCTCCTCGTCTCCTTGGAATTCCGTTGCCTTGTGCCACTGATCGACTAGAACTGGGTGTCCAATCTTACCGGCAGTGTACCGGGTCAATTGTAGTATAGTCTAGTGAATCAAGGTCGTCTCCTCAAGGAACACGATACAATTTAAAGTGCGGTTAAACACCAATTAGCTATTATTATCTTGATCTAAGTCGCAGATTTTTCATAAAAGTGATAGTTTTATGTCACTAATAAAATTAACAATTAATATTAAAGGTACTAGCCAAGACAATTTCACTGAACTGCAGTCTCTTTTGATTTTAAGGATGTGATTAATTCAGCCTATTAAGGGTACTCAATTGTGTGAAACGATGCATTCCGTATTCTAACAATTTCCCCTCATACGAGTGTACGAAATTGTTCTATGCCTCCTCCTTGGTTTAAGAGCCCTAAACCTAATGATTTGACATGATAAGCTCTTGAGTACAATTAATCTTTCCCGGATAAGAAATAGGATTCCGTCAGACGGCCAATTTGACCTTCCGGTTTTTCTACCTCGTTCTCACACCTAAAATCTCCATTCGGTATCAATTAAGTGTGTGTGTGCCAATATTGGTTAATTACTCCAATACGAGCTAACAATCAATTTAAGTAGAAAAAGATTCAACACAATCGAAATCAAGATATACATTACATAATCGTTATCCGTTCAACCAAAAGAGACCAAAATAATTCAATTACATTGCCCTGGCTAGTTACAAGCTTAGCTACTCATTATTACAAATACTAAAATATTCAAATTAGCATTCATAATAATCAGATTAATAATAAAAAATAAAATTAGAAAGTTACCAATACAATCGTTGAGTTAGCATAAAGCTGATTGCTTTTATAGCTGGTGTTTATCAACTGAGTTGTATTCGACCGCCTAACATATACTTATAAACAATCATAATATGATGAAGGTAATTATAAGTGACACTAAATAATTTTTGGCTATATAAGCCTTTTTTTTTCTTTTTTCTTCAAGATCGAATGTCTCTCCTTCCTCCTTGGATAATATACATATATATAGGAACCGTCTCTGATCGTAAATAGTAGAAAAATAATTCTGAGTGGGGTCCTTTCCGGCATACGCCGGCATCCCTCCGGTCTGCGCCGGAATCTTGCATGTGAGGGGTTGTCAAACTCATTAAATGCATATTAATTGTTTAATATTTCCCAAATCTCGAATATTCCGGCGTAGACCGGTATATACCCGGTCTGCGCCGGGTCTTGTCAAATGATTTCTGATAATATTCGATTTTGTCCAGAGAGATAATAAGATTGTGGTATTGGTAAATCCCTTTTGACGAATTTTACGCTGTGACTTTAAGATTTCATCACGGTGTATCTGTATAAAACAAAATGAGAAAACCATAGGTAAATTTAATAACAATATTAGTTAAATAAATCTCAAATTAATTTTCATTATTGGGAATTTATGATATCTATATTTTTTTTGAAATAAATTATATAACTACGATATTTATTATTTTGATGCAAAATTTTGCTATAATTCCCGAAAATGTGATAAAAAATGGAGTAAAATATATTATCTGATTGACTATTATCAACTATTCCCTACTTAGCTTTTGATCATCCTCGAGCAAAATAAGCGATAAATTATAAGGACACAAGGGAGGTAATTGTCTAGATTAAGATTCTAATGCAGTGATGTACTTAGTTATCATCAAGATCATATAATGGTTTTGTCTTTCGAAGAGTTTAATGGAAGAAAGTATGTATAACCATTAAATCATTTATCAAATATTATTTAAATGAAATTCTACATGCATTACGTACTAGATATAGTTAAAGTCTTAGAAATACTTTTAATCGCCACTCATGAATATCCGGAATCAAAGACTAAGTCAAGTATTTGGCAAAGTGGCTTGTAACGTTCAGGCTCAGGGTGTTGGCTAATCGAAAGGATAAAAGGAAAAATCAAGAGAGAAAAGCAAGTCGTACGTACTTACACATTCAATATCTTGATCAAAAATACCTCGATTAGTAACATTCTGATACAGTCTAAAAAGCTTGCAAAATTGCCTCCAATAACTCTTATTTCACACACAAATATACAAATGGTTCCTAGTTTATTGGTTGGAACAACATTTAACAAACAATTTTCGGTTTTTTTTTTCAACAAGAAGGATATAATTTGGCTAAATGACCTCCAAATAACAATGTACCAATCTCAACTCGTGCCATTCTAATGTACTGACACTTAGTTTCGATGTCGTCACCGCTATCCATAAGTACATACTAAACTTGCGGGATGCCAAGGGAATGTAGACCAAATTAGGCCAAGGGTCGGTTATAATGTAGCTAAATACGATGGCTATTTCGAGTGGAGTCTCGCCACTCTACAAGGCTGAGATGGGGACAAAAATGGAAATTATTTTCGGGTAGGCCATTTGGCTATGGTCGAGTCAAAGTTATGCCAAAAATCGCCATCCCTAATCCGATTCCAGAATCATGATTCGTCTTGAAAGACAGCATTTCTAAAAGTTAACTACAAATGCAAGTATGCTTTTCTAATTTCATAAATAAAATATTTGATAATAATTATTTAATTATACGTACTCAAAAATCATATTAAAATCAAAGATAGACAAGTATTATATCATCATAATGCATCGTGTTTACTCATTTTATTAATAACTTATTCTTTCAAATACACTACGTCAAGTGTGTCAATTATATTTTATCACGTTTGGAATGCCTAAGGATAATTAAAACTAAGTGTTTTCCTAATAATATATAACGTTTCCGTTTTATTATTTACAATTCTACTCCCCCACTTACGAGCTGGCATCGACCCGATGGCGATTGAGTAAAAGAAAAAATTGTTAGAAAATAAGGCGGAAATATATATATATTCTGGTTAGTGTAAAAATAGACCAGAATTGAAAAACTATCACTTTTATGGTGTGAATCGTTTCAATCCGTGTCATAGACCAGAATTTAAAAGATGGTAGAAAGGTTCGTGATAAAGTGCAGAATAGTGATTGAACAATAATATAAATAGATAATAGCAGCCTTGATTTATTTATTTCATATAGATATTATACAAGGTAGAAAGTCATAACATGCCAACAGCATTATTTGTTATCTTACAAACTGAAAAAGAACAACCCACTTGGCCAACCATAAAAACTACCAGACCAACCCTCAAGGCATGCTAAAATAGAAACCAGCTTAGTCAGTATCCCCTGCCTCAGCAGAAGATGAGCCACCAGGAACATCTACTGGTAACAACGCAACTTGGGAATGACGACAGGGGGAAACCTCATCAGTACCAAACATTTGGACACCAGCAACATGATTACAGAGTCGAGAAATTAGCCAAGGAAATGGTAAAGGCTGACGAAAGTTTCTACGAGCCAGGGCAAAATTGACAGCAGTGCGATGAATAAGAATTCCCCAATCAATTATGGCACCAACAGAAATGGCGTAGAGCAAAAGCATTTCATCATCATTTACTTCGGAAAAGTCATTGGTTGGGAAAATTCGTGAGTTAATAAAGTGTTTCCATGCACGCAAGTGAGGTAACAAGGCAGAAGTGGATACATTACGATCACGATCATAATTAGGAAACAGAACTTGGAATGCTTCAGTGCATTTGTTAATGATACCTGTGACTGTATCCAACTACCATTCTACTTCATAATGCTGGTGAGGAGTAGTTTGTGCCTGAGGGATTGAAAAGGCTTGGTTTATAATAGTAGGGGTAAAAGGAACTGCAGTACCACGAATGCAGACAGTAGTAGTGGTTTCAACCGAAGAGGTTTCAGAGAGGACGGCGTAAAATTTACGAACCATGGTTATATTAATCGTCCACGGGGGGTATGAACAAAACGATCCCATCCACTCAAAACTATACGTATATCTCCCCACTCATTAAGTTTGCGTAAGTTTAAACCTTTCTCGACTAAGATAGGAGAATGACAAAAATTGGAAAAGTATCGATCCCTGGCTGTTTCAGTAGCGTAATTGATTATGGTGGGAGTATTATAGCGAACATCATAATGCGGAACAACGGAATCTGGGGAATAAGGAGGTGAAATGGAGGTTACAGAGGGGGGTGATGGAGTGGACATGTGTACAAGAAAAGATTTAAGATAATGAAAAGTTGGTGTAATTTAGTAGGTTGATAAATGGCTATATATAGAATTAGGGATTTTAGGAGGACTTTCTGGTCGGTCCAGAAATAACCAGCCTGGCGCAGACCGGGTAAATCCCGGCGCACGCCGGATGGGAATAACTTCTGACACCAAAAGAATTAAATTGATCATTTTTCTAGGCATAGGGGAGTCAGGTCGGTGTGCAACTTGAGGATCCAGCGCAGACCGAGTATTTCCGGCACAAACCGGGTAAAACGACAAAAGGCTCCCTTTACGGTCTCTAGCGTAAACCGGTGATTCTGGCGCAGACCGGAAAATCACTATTCATGTACAGAGTCTAAAATATGAGTTTGAACTAAATTTTCCTCAATTTATCTGTGTTCAAACAGTTAGGGCAGAAGATTTGGGTATCGAAGAAGAATGATGAAAACAATCAGGAAGTCGTATCGCGGAAGCAAGATACTTCTTCACTCGCTGGTAGTAGTAAGTCGGAGAGTCTATCTGGAAGCTAGAAACACAAAATAAAAGATGCAAAGTTTAGCAGTCAAAAATTTATAAACTAATCAAAGTTATATAAAATAACATTCAAAATGTGCACTACCCACAGAGTGCATCAACCAAAATATCATAATAAAAGTCGTGATTGAACCAATGTATTATTTAAAACATAATAACTAAAAATATGAGGAAATAGTTTTAGAGGGAACTGTCAATCGTCTGACTCTGTCTCAAATTCTTCAATCTCGATGTCTCGAATAGGTCCCGGAAAATTAGCACTAGGCATGGCTATCGTTCCCGGTGGTGCAAAGCTCCTCGGATTCATAAGACCTGCTCCTTGAAAATGTGCCAGATTCATAATGTTTAAGTACTGGAGCGGATCTGAGAAGGCGGCGGATGCTAAAGCATCTAAACGAGTACCAGCAGCACCAGTGGACATAACCACTGACCCTTCTAAGCCCATGCTCCCCAAGCCGGCAGTGACAGACGAAATTGATGACGGAACACCAAATCCAAAAGAAAAATCAACATTAGCACCTGCACCTGTAGACACAAAACCGGCCATACCACCTGGGGCTAAGGTAGTCCTAGGAAAGGTCTGATAGGAGGTATGAGTAGGTGCCTGAGAGATCCAGGTAGGTAAAGTGTACGGATTTGCTTGACACTGGGGCTGATTATCAGAAATTTGTTCATACGCCGGATTTAAGGATCTTATAAAAGCGCGTTGACCCCTGAGACCAACACGGATATCGTCAGCCCAAAGCCGAACTCTCTCAAAGCCTGAGATCATGTTAGCATCAGTTGTGGCTTGGCCCCTTAAAATGGTAGCTAGTGTGGAGTCTATGAAGTCAAACCGAGCTTCCTGAGCAAGGTTCTGAACAGGAAGCATGCTCGAGGAAGAAAACAAAGGTGGAATAGATGCTTGAGAAGACCTAGGAGGTAATCCTTGAGTTCAGGCGGGATTGTTATAGTCTAAGTGGCCAGCCGGAAGTGCAGCCAAGCGAAGGCCAATTTTTGGTGCACAAGGTGATACAATTTGTTGGTCCTAGAGAAGGGTAAAACTATAGTCGAAGGGGGGGGGGTGAATGACTATAGTGGAGTTTCAAAAACTTTTCTTATTTTTAAAAACTTTTGGGCAGCGGATAAGTCCCTTCTTACTATGTTGTTTCAAAGCAGTTTAGACAATCATAGATATAAGTTATGATATATGCAATTTAAATGAGTGCGGTAAAGTAAATTGGAGAAAGTAAGTTGACACAAGGCTTATAGTGGTTCAGGGTGGTGAATCCCTTAATCCACTCTTCTCCTGTGATGATTGGAGGAATTCACTATTGTTTTCACAGATACAATAGTAAGATTGTCCTTGACTTCCCAAGCTACACAATCTACAAGACTATGAATCCTTGACTGCAACAGCTTTAGTGATTCAGTCTCTTTCACTGCTCCTTGAGATCAAATCCTTCAGCAGCTATCACAAACACAACTCCTTCTCAGATGGCTTCTGATTCAGTTGCCTCAGTTTGTTGTGAATGAGATTCACAAACTTGCTTGATCAATCTCAGTGCTGAATATGAAATTGTAGTTCTGATGTCTGAGTTGATCTCTAGATAAATCCTTGTAAGTTCAGAGAGAAGGCTTTTCAAATTGACAGAGTTTCTGCTTGGTTTTTTTTCTTTTTCAAAATCCATGTTTTCTTTGTCTGTCAATGCCTTCTATTTATAGCCTTGAATATCCATAATTTGAAATTCCGTTCGTTGGCTATATTAATGAGGGAATAATCCTTGATTTTATTCTTGATTCCCCCTTAATTATAGTATCCTTGATTTCAGTGATCGGATTTTTCTTCAAACGTTTGGCAGAGAATCCGTCCTTGATTGATCCTCTATTGACTGTGCATTTAATGCATGATCCTCTGAATCTTCATCATAATTTAAATCTGATTTGGTAAGGTTTACTTCGCCGTTCCCTGAACGGTTGAGTGATCCATCTGACTTTGCCGTTTAGATCTTCCTTCACTGTTTTGTCTTCACTCAGCCGAAAGTCAGTTTATTCTGCCGATTCACTGTTTCCTTCATCACTTCAGTTTAAGGAGAATCTTTGTACTTCACTGATCCTTGATTGGGGTGAGATCAGTGTACACCATATTTAAACATTAAGTTCCATCACTTGAAACATAACTTAGACTTATCCAAGGTCATCACGAGACTTCCTTGGTTATAAGTCGACCATTAGGTCTTCATTGCTTCTCTGCTGGTGCTTGGCTGGCTTCACTCTGCCGAATGTCTGTTTTACTTTGCCGTCCTACCATCTAGTACAATACTTGTCTGACTTTAACTTATACAACATGTCGACTCTAAGTAAAGACTTATACAGAGAATTCTAACTTATTTCATGCTTGCTATAACAGCTAGTATGGCCATCATCAAAACATAATAAAATGTTCCTAACAATTTCCCCATTTTTTATGATGCCAAAACCCTCATAAGCCTGAACATAAGTAAGCCAAATTTTTCATAATAATTCACAGAATAAAACTCAACAATTTTATTCATCCATTCAAGGGCAATAGGATATTGCATTTTGTTATTAAAAAACAAAGGCAAATAGAGATAGTTCATTTTAAGCATAAGACCTACTTCTTCATTTCTTCAAACCTGATGCCTTTCCCTTTGATGACCTTTCCCTTATCAGTTGGGCTAGCCTTTGCCTTCAATTTGAGCTTCCTTCCCCCTTTTGGCAGCACCAAAACGTGCTTCAAGATTTGCAGTTGCTGCTTCAGATTTAGGGAGAGGACCATACCTTTTCTCCAGTATCTTATTGGTTGCCTCACCAATTTTGAGAAGGGTGTTAAGTTGTTGCCCAGAGTGCTCCATGATCTCATCCAGATGCTGAATTTGATGAGTGTGAGCATTTAGAGTGTCCACCAAAGGTTTGAGATTGTTGTCAATCGTTTCAGTATGAAACTAAAGGTTGGTTTGGACATGGTAGGGAATAAGATGCTGCAAGTTGCAAAGCAAGTTTCCCTGTTTTTCCATCACCTCATCTTGTATCTTGATGTGACTGATGAGGGCTTCAATCTTGCAGTTTAAGGAGGTTGCGTCACTCCTTAAGGCAGCTTTCAGATTTTGCCTAGTGTGATACTGCTTCACCATGTCTACAATCAGGGGTTGAATGTCCAGATTGAAAACTCTTTCTGGATCAATTTCCTCTGGTGCCACATTAACATCCTCTCCATCTTCATCTTCCTCTTTCTCGGTTTCCACCTCAACTTCTTCTCCTCTTTCGTCTTCCTTTTTATCTTCTGCCTCTTCTCCTCTTTCTTCCACTGTTTTTGTTCTTCCTCATTAAACTCAGGGTCATTGAGATGTTGCTGTGGAGTGTTGGCTTCTTCACCTGTTGTTGTTTCCCCTTGTGCAATAATGGGGAAGTTGACAGGTTCAGCGGAGTGAATTTGATCAGCTGACTCACTCGGCTGTTTGTCAACTTTGCTGAGACTCTTGAGAAGTGCCTCTTGAATAGTCAGATCATAATCAGATATATCCATGTTTTCTTGATTAGCTTCAAGAGGGCCGCCTCCTGAGTGTTCATCTTCTGACTCAGCTTCTTCCTCATCCATCTCCTCTTCTTCAGATGAAGTGAGTTTATATCCTTCCTCACCTTCTTCCAGGTAGGTGATTTCCTCTTGTTGTTTTTCTTCGTCTGTTGCTGTATCATCACTGATTGTCACAGGTTCATTCAAGTTGCTGGTACCAGTCACAGAGATGTTTTCTTGTGCCTTCTGGGATCTAGTTCTTCATCCTACTCCTGATCTGCCGCTTTCTGGTTGTTTCCTCTTTCTTCTGACAGTTGGTTTGGGTTTCATAGATGCCTTGATGTAGGTAAACATTACCTTAGACCTGTGTGGAACCTGCAGATTTGTGGGTTTCACTTTCAATGTGTCAAACAGATGTTGAAGAGGGAACCCATATGATTTCCTCTCCCAGAAATCACCCTTCTTCTACAAACCCTTGCTTGGTGCCGTAATGGACATATCAATCTTCTTTCAAATATGGTCTTTCAACCTATTGAATACAAATGTTGCCCAGTCAAATTTAGTACCTTCATAGATGATTGCCATTAGCTTGATCCTTAACTCAGTTAAGTTTTCCATCGACCCTTTTCTTCCTTCGATGTTTTTGGTTATGACCGGTTCAAACTCAGCAAAGGGAAGTTTTAGTGCTGATCTAGGGAGATTGTATGTTTTGCTATTTTTCTTGGGATTCTTGGCTATCTCAGCCCAGAATTTCTTGATGTCAATCGTCAAAAACTTTACAGTAGTTGGACCTATCATGGGTAGGTGTAGGAATCTATTGAGAATACCAGGTGTAATGGCTACTTCTCTCCCAAAGATTGAGCTTTTTATGCAGTCGGCATCAGTCTTCTTTGTGCTGGGCACAAACTTTGCATTTTTCCAGAATGCAATCAAATTTTCATAACAAATTCTGGTTATTGGGGGGTTTAGAAAAGTCATTAACCCCAGATTTGTACAGCAATCAACCAAGCGTTGAGCTTGTGCATCGTTATCACAAAAGGAGAGATAATGTTCAGGCCTAAAGAATGATCCAGTGATGATAGATTTTTCAAAGAATCGCTATGTGGGGGATAATGAGGATGATGAAGCCATCGATATGTTATTGATGTTTAGAAAAGAACTCTTCGAGTTTTCAGAGAGAATCCAGAGTAGTGTTTGTAATTTGCATGAGAGTGTAAAGATTTCTGAAAATCTCTAAGTGTTGCATATATAGGATGATTTTGGGGTAGTGTGAACATGGTTTGAATATGGAAGGATTTTATGACATAATGGCGTGATTTTGTGTATGTAAATTATGATATTCGAGTGAATTGGGGGAGTGGATTGAGGTAAGTAATGATAGAGCCCGGGAATCGAGGCGTTTGTAATTCGAAAGATAATATGGTTATCTCTATGATTATAAGTTGATCTCCACGTGTGTAATCATCCTTAGAATAATCTTCCATAACTCCCTTATTCTCCACGTGTATAAAAATTGATTTTGTTCACACTTTAATTTTCCCACGATTTCAATATTTATTTCGGTGAAGTGCCTTGGCTGGTCACTTAGCCAGTGTAGTGACTCTTTCACTGAGCTGCTTTATTTGACAGTTCCTAACAATCAGTTAAGTCAACTTCGCTGGATACCAGTGTCTTACCTGCTACATCACCTGTAACGACAAAGTTTTAAGCAGCTGATGAAGTCACTTAGCCGATTACTCCAGTTAGCCGCTCTTTGGTACTTAGTCGATTTCAATCATTCCTAACTCAGTTCTCAACATGCTAAATCTTTCATGACTAAGTGGTTTAGTGAAGATGTCAGCCAATTGATCTTCAGTGGGTATGTGTTTTAGGATGACATCTCATTTTTCAACATGATCTCTGATAAAATGATGTCTCACATCAATGTGCTTTGTTCTTGAATGCAACACTGGATTTTCAGTAATAGATATTGCACTTGTGTTGTCATACATGATTGGGATAGTCTTTTCCTCCACTCCATAATCCCTTAGCTGTTGTCTAATCCAAAGTACTTGTGCACAACAACTGCCTGCTGCTATATATTCTGCTTCAGCTGTTGATGTAGATATGGAGTTTTGCTTTTTACTAAACCATGAAACTAGTCTGCTGCCTAGCATTTGGCAAGTTCCAGAGCTGATTTTTCTATCTATCTTGCATCCAGCATAGTCAGAGTCTGAAAATGATATCAACTTGAATCCTCCATCTTTTGGATACCAAATTCCAACATTAATAGTGTTTTTCAGGTATTTGATTATTCTTTTGGCTGGTAGAAGATGTGATTCTTTTGGGTGAGCTTGAAATCTTGCACATACTCCTACTGCAAATGCTATATCAGGTCTGCTTGCCGTTAAATATAGTATGGATCCAATGATTCCTCTATAGATTTTATGATCAACATCCTTTCCAGTTTCATCTTTTCCAAGAATGACTCTTGCACACATTGGTGTATCTGCTGTGCCACTTGTATCCATACCATACTTGTGAATTAGGTCTTTTGTATACTTGGCTTGACTAATGAAAATACCATCCTTCATTTGCTGTACTTGAAGGCCAAGAAAATAATTTAATTCTCCCATCATGCTCATCTGAAATTTGCTCTTCATCAGGTTTGCAAATTTCTCACATAGCTTTTCATCCTCTGATCCAAAGATGATGTCATCAACTTAGATTTGTACTAGCAATGTGCTTGTTCCTTCCTCTAATTTTAATAGAGTCTTATCTATAGTTCCTTTGTTGAAACCATTCTTGATCAGAAATTGTGATAGTGTTTCATACCAAGCTCTGGGTGCCTGTTTGAGTCCCTAAAGAGCTTTCTTGAGTTTGTATACTTTGTCTTCTTTTCCTTTGAGTTGGAAACCAGGAGGTTGTTCCACATATACTTCTTCTTCCAAAATTCCATTCAGAAATGCACTCTTGACATCCATTTGATAGACTTTGAAGTCTTTGTGTGCAGCAAAGGCTAGAAAGAGTCTAATTGCTTCCAGTCTTGCTACTGGTGCAAATGTTTCATCATAATCTATTCCTTCTGCTTGAGAGTAGCCTTTTGCAACTAGCCTTGCTTTGTTTCTAACAACTGTTCCTTGCTCATCCATCTTGTTTCTGAATACCCATTTTATTCCAATGATGTTGGCCATATCTGGTCTGTCAACAAGTTCCCAGACTTCATTTCTTTCAAATTCATTTAATTCTTCTTGCATGACTGTGATCCAATCTGCATCTTGAATTGCATCATCTATTGTCTTGGGTTCCACTTGTGATAGAAAACATGTTAGCATATGCTCCAGTTGTCTTCTGGTTTTAACTCTTGTGTGAATGTCTCCAATAACTTGTTCTTCAGGATGATCTCTTAGCCAGTTGAGATCAGGTTGAAGTTGTTCTCCACTTGGTGCTTCCACACCTTCATGTTGTGTATGAACTTCAAGTTCTGGTGCTTCTTCTGTTGTATTGATATGTGGCTCATCTTGATTTCCAAAATGATGATTCAGGAGGAAAGTTGGTATAGTTTCTTTTGTATATATTTCCCTCTGTGTTGCTTCTTCTTCTTGATCTAGAAGATCTTCACCATTTGTATTTGGTTCATCAAATATTACATGTATTGATTCTTCAATCACCAATGTTCTTTTGTTGAGTACTCTGAATGCTTTGCAGGTGTGTGAGTATCCCATAAAGATTGCTTCATTAGCCTTTTCATCAAAGGTATGCAGATGATTCCTGTTCAAAACAAAACATCAAAGGCAAAGTCACGAGTTTTAGAAAAAATAAGACGTCCTAAATTAACTGGTATGTCTAGAACGATTGCCCAGGCAATGCAAACATCATCAGAACCAAACGCACTAAGATGTCTAGAGGGACTCACATTATGGCCTAGAAAATGTTTTAGGGCTCGAACATCCTTGATACATCCACCAAACTGAAACCTACGCTCGACCCAAGTGGCAGAAGGATCGAAAGCGTGCTTAGCCTCAAAAGATTTAATGAGCATTAGATTTGGCTGATCAAGACTCCAAACTGTGTAATAATTGTTAGGTGTGATGCCCGAAAGACAATTTTGTAATTGTTTTATTTAATAAATGAAATGATATTATTATTCATTTTTATTATTCTCATATTCACCGATGTGACAATGGTATTTACACTACAGAAAACCCTAAAGTATATCGTTTATGTAATCACTTAACTCAGTGTATGGGATATACACAGGAGGATTGAGTTAGTGAAGATGTACTTAAAATACAATTAGCCCGTAGTGAAGTTAATCGAGAGTATCGGGTCTCTCCTTTAACGTGCTATTAATGCGCCTAGAACACAATAGGTGTGATTGTCTTATCCGGACTTTCGGTTAAGAGAACCTAATGGGGCATTTATATATGATAGATATATCATATAGGGGTATTTGGACCGATTTGATTAAAGTTCACGATATAATTCCGTAATCGAGAAGTCTTGTCGAATCAATGGATGATCATATTTATGGATATATCTTAATCCCGAGGTGATCACGATCAACCGCTTGAATCAAGTATGAGGTTTGACTTGACGGTTAAGGATTACACCGAGTCCGTGGTCCGAATTACCCCATCTTGGCATTGTCTTGGATTGAGTGAGTAGTCTGTGTTATCACAGATACGGAATCCATTCCTTCCATTTCTGGAAGCATATAGACAGTTCCCTTATTTGTTAATCCTAGAAACTGATCGGTCGTACGAGTTCATATTACACTGATTAGCTACCAGTGAGTTGTATGAATTAATTGATCACTAGGGGGTTAATGGTAAATAAGGATAAGATGTTCTAAAAAGGGTTAACGGTAACTTCCCGATTTAGAATGAACAATCTATGGAGGATTAATCCATATGTAATGATTATATCAATGGACGCTTATTATTATTCTCGTGAGGAGATAAATATAATCTCATAATCGGAGGAGTGCAGTCAAGGGATTATGGTGGCATATTCCTGTGATTGATTTATCGAATATAATTATTATGTTCGTAAGATAATTATTTATTTGATTTATCGGAGCCGCTGATTATTAGTCCATGGTCCCCGACGTGCCTCCTAATATAGCATAGCTATTTTCGGACGTCGAATCCTAATAATAGTAATTTAGTTCTTATTGGACTTTATTAAAATGATATGTGAATTAATTGTTTAGTGGACTATTAAATTAGTTGGGCTAAATAATTAAATATGTGGAAAAGACATTTTCCATAATCTTGGCCCAATTATTGTGTAATGGCAAAATTAATATTGACTAGGTCAATATTTGGTGTTTGCGCCCCATGCTCTTTTTTTTGGAACAAGAAATTATTTTCTTGTGTATTAATAAGACATGTGCATAAAATATTTATTGGATAAATATTTATGGTAAGAAATAAAGATAAATATTATTCTAGATTTGTTCTAGAATATTATGGAATTATTTTTATTTAATGGATTTATTTTTATTGCAAAATAAAATCCTTGGAAGCTAAGTTTTACTCTCCTATATAAAGAGAGTTCTTCCAAGCCTTAAGACACACAATATTTTCGACTATCAACTCTTAGAGAGGAGATAGAATTTTCGGCCAAGAGGGTTGAGGAGAAATCTTGGAGGTTTTTTTTCGGGTAGCATATCGGAAGGGTTCGAGTCGAGAATTTCCTTCCACCGGGAGTTGCTTGGATCACACGTACGGAAGATCGTGGTGCTCTTCACGCTTTCCTTCGTTCATCCTATTGCGGTTCTTCAACTTGAATTTTGAGATTCGAGAGGTATGTTCTACAACACCCTTGTAGATATAGATCTAGTTTATTTTATTACGTGTAATTTATAGATCTAGATCCATAAAATCGCTTCCGTTGCGGATGATATTACTAACAGTGGTATCAGTCGCCAAGGTGATCTATATTTATACGTATAAAATATTAGATCTAGAAGTGGTAAAACGTGTAGATTTTTTGTCCCAATTTTTTTTTAAAAAGGGGCCGACGCATGCATGATTTATTTTTTATGTTATGAATGTCTTGGTTGAAGAGATGGATTGGGGTTGGTACTGTTTACTCGTTAGATCTATTGTAGCTCCTTTGTTTAGTAACAATTGAGCATAGGAATTGTATTTATTTTATGTCAATTTTCGAAATTTATATGTAAAAGTAGCATCTTTTATTGTAATTTTGAATATACGGGCTGGAAAAGTTGAAGATCTTGCTGGAAAATTGAAGATCAAGACGAAACCTAAGGTATGAACGAGGAGAAACGGATAAAATTTTATTAAAAACTGCTACAGGATTTTCTGCAACGCTGAAAAGCGTCGCTATAAGTCCTGTTTAATAAAAAAATTGCGGCTAGGGTTGTTTAATGCATGCGGCTGCATGAAATCTTTGGTAAACCTAATTTTTTTTCCATCTAATATTACTGCCGTTTTCGGAAAGAAAGAGAAAAAAAAATGATATATTTTTTGCAAAATCTTTTTTGGTAAACAGCCGCATAGCAGAAAAAGAAAAAATTATTTTTGGAAAATAATTATTAGCAGCCGCATATAATAAAATATATATATATATATATATATATATATGATTAATTATAATAAATTGGATTTATTTAATTAAAAAGACCTTTTCTCCTCTCGGGTGTTCGTGGTTCGTGATCCGGCGGTTCGAGTTCAAGATTCGAAGATCAAGACTCGAAGACATAGATTATGTAATTTCTTGTTTTCCTAGGATAGATTAGATACGGGGGTACCAACAATCCATCTCGGTGTTTAAATTTTCCGCAATTTATTTTTTATGTGTTTGATCATAAAATAGATATAAAATCGGAATTGTCATGACATGCATCATATCATAAATCCACTCCATGCATACATGTAGAATTTTAATTTTGGTAATTAAAACAGGCATGTATACAAACTCGCGTAATTAGTTGAAATTTAATTAATACGTGGTAATTAATTAATTTAGTAACTAATTAAAGATCCGAGGACGGGTTATGAAATCGTTAAGCCTTTCGGTGTGTGTTCTCGGTGAACCGCCTTAAAGCCCAAACGAGATCACGTTTTCAATTCGTGGTGTCTACGAGATTGAATGATGGTAAAAGAACAATAAATCTTGGATAAAAACGGTTCGCCTAAAGGTTGGGTGGTCAACTGAGCTAGGCTCGACCGACTTAACCCTCCTAGTGTGATGTATGCACGGGGGTCCGGCAAGACTAAGCTACACCGGAGAACGGAGGGGTGATTCCTTCTTATCTCAACGGGGCATGTCTTGACCCGATTTCGTCCGACCGTCACATATGTTCCAACGAATAGGACGGGTAGGCTTGCCTACGTTACCGACACCATTCGGAATCCTTGATTCGATGTGTTTTTATGTTAACATCAAAAAGACGTGGTTAGTTAACCCACCACCACTTCCAAAATATTGAGTGGGAGCGGGGGAGGCGACAGCCAACCCCACGGCCTCTATTATAGATACAAGTAAGTGAGAGAAGGGTGACGCCTCGCGGCGCTTTGATTTCGTCCCCCTACGGATGGTGTTCACCCCTATCAACATTCATGGCTTGGTCTCCGAAAGGATAGGATTTCTGGGTACTCGTCGGGTCACTGACCTATCCTACGACGGCACACTCGGGGCGTACCTAAGAGATCCGATATAGTAGGTCACACTCATAAAGGATATTTTTGGTAATATCTAGGCTAAAAAAGGAAGGTAGTCAATGAATAAAGGGATGTTCGATTCTCATGGGATGTTTGATTCTCACAAGTTATTCATTGATGAGATTGTCTTGATTTAACCGTCATCTCTTTGACCTACCATACGGCGGCACTGAGATGCGAGGTTAAAACCTTGGAATGGTAGAGTAGACTTAATTTTAGTTTACAATTCCTAAAATAAATTTATATAGTAGTGTTAAACTTGAATTAATGAATGTCATTTTATTTTCAGCAAAAATGTCTGCTCAAATTTCTGCTTTACTGTCTGAAAAATTATCGGGAAACAACTTTAAGAAATGGAAGAGTAATTTAAACGTGGTACTCACATATGAGAATGTGCAACATGTACTCACTTCTGAATGCCCTACGGTGGCGATCCAAAAACCTGGTAAAGCCGAGATCGAACGGCGTAATCACCGGATCGGCGGATAACCGGGCTCGTGGGATCATCCCGGCGGCGTGTCGGAGGTTATTAGGACCCAGATTGTAGAGTTTGAGACCGCAGGAGAAATCATGCGGAAACTTACTTCGATGTTTGGATCACCTAGCAACCAAGCAAGACACGATGCCATAAGGATGGCTGTTAACACGAAATTGAAGAAGGGTCAAGCAGTGAATGGTCATGTTCTGAATATGATCAGTTACTTCAATGACGCTGGTATTCATGGATCATTGTTCGATGAAGCGACTCAAGTCTCAATGATTTTGGAATCGTTGACTCCTGAGTTTATCCCGTTCAAAACTCAGTATCTGATGGGCAAACATGAGTTGACCATGACACAGATGCTGAATGAACTGACTATCTACGAGGGCCTGCTATCGAAAGATAAGGTCCAAGTAGGGGATAAGAAAGCTGAAGCCAATATGGCCGAAGCCAGGTCATCAAACAAGCCTAAGGCCAAACCAAAGAAGAAGGGTAGTGTTGCACCTGTGCCCAAGCCAATGAAGAAAAAGAAAGCCAAGAAAGTTGACGAGGCCAAGCCCAAGGGCAAATGCTTTTACTGTAAGAAGGTAGGACACTGGAAACGCCATTGTCCGGAATATCTTCGTGATGTGAAAGATGGCAAGATCAAGGCTATCGCTGGGAAAGATAAGAAAGGTAATTTGGAATTACTATTCTTGGAATCTTTTAATGTAGCTAAAGATGTGTCCACTTGGATACTTGATACTGGAGCTACTAACCATGTATGTTCTTCATTGCGATTCTTAGTTCGTATGAAGAGGCTGGAAGAGGGTTCTCAAGTGATGCGAGTAGGCACTCGGGCGCTCATTTCGACTAAAGCAGTGAAAGCCGTGGACTTGCATTTTAATAATAGAATTTTACATTTAGACAATGTTTATTTTATTCCCAATTTCAGGAGAAATTTGATTTCTCATTCTGCCTTAGTTGAACAATCATTTTCTGTTTCAAATTTGAATGGTGAATTTGTTATTTCGAAGAATGGCTTTGAATTATGTTCAACTATAAATGAAAAAAGTTTATATTTTGTAAGACCACATAAAGCTCCCCTACTTAATACTGAAATGTTTAAAACTGCTCATCAAAGATCTGCTAAAAGGCAGAAATTTTCTCAAGTAAAAGAAGATAAAACATACTTGTGGCATATGAGGCTTGGCCATATATCCTTGGAAAGACTCAAAAGACTTGAAAAGGTTAATGCCTTAGGTGAGTCATCTGTTGACACACTGCCTGTCTGCGAGTGTTGCCTGGAGGGAAAAATGACTAAGCGTCCCTTCTCATCAAAGGGTAATAGGGCCACGGGAACTCTAGACTTAGTGCATTCAGACCTTTGTGGTCCGATGAACGTACAAGCTAGAGGCGGATACGAGTACTTTGTGACTTTCATTGATGACTACTCGAGATTCGGTTATGTTTATCTCGTCGCATAGGAAGTCCGAGGCTTTTGGAAAGTTCAAGGAGTTCCAAGCAGAAGCTGAAAGGCAACTAGGCAAGTCATTGAAATGCCTTCGCTCGGATCGTGGAGGTGAGTATTTAGATACTGAGTTCATTGACTACTTGGCTGAAAAAGGAATTTGTTTCCAATGTTCAGCGCCTAGGACACCTCAGTAAAACGGAGTTGCTGAGAGGAGAAACAGGACATTGATTAACATGGTTAGATCAATGATGAGCTACGCCTCACTACCTATATCCTTTTGGGGTTATGCTTTAGAAGCAGCGGTCTACATTTTGAATGCAGTACCGTCCAAGTCTGTCGAAAAGACACCCATTGAGATGTGGTCGGGACATCGCGAAAGCATGCATCACTTCCGCATATGGGGTTGTCCTGCACATGTGCTGATGGATAAGACTACCAAGCTACAATCACGTACGAAAGTATGTTTGTTTGTAGGCTACCCAAAAGGTACACGTGGTGGTCTATTTTACGATCCGGAAGATAACAAAGTGCTAGTCTCGACTAACGCTACGTTTTTTGAGGAAAGTTATATGAAAGACCACAGACCTCGAAGTAAAATTGTACTAGAGGAATTACTCTCCGATGACGCCAGGCCTATTGTGGCTGCTGATGTTCCTGTAAACAACACTAATAATACAACAGTCACTTCCGACATTCCTGTTCCACCTAGACGTACTGCGAGAGTGGTTCGGCCACTGGTTCGGTACGGCATGGATTTAGAGCCAAACGTAGTCGCTCTGATGGGGTGGAAGATGATCCTCCGACCTATAAGAAGGCCTTACTGGATCACGATAAGGATAAATGGATTGACGCGATGAATCAAGAGATGGAGTCTATGTACTCTAATTCAGTCTGGAAACTTGTAGAACTTCCTCAGGGTGAAAGGCCCATTGGATGTAAATGGCTCTACAAGCAAAAGAGATGAGTAGATGGGAAGGTCGAAACCTTCAAAGCACGGCTGGTAGCAAAAGGTTACACACAGCGAGAGGGTATAGACTACGAGGAAACCTTCTCACCTGTGGCCATGATGAAAACCATCCGCATCCTCCTTTCGATTGCTGCATGTCTGGATTATGAAATCTGGCAAATGGATGTTAAGACAGCGTTTCTAAACGGCTTTCTTGATGAGGAAATCTATATGCAGCAACCAGAGGGATTCATTGAAGAAGGTCGAGAGCACATGGTGTGCAAGTTGCTCGAGATCCATTTATGGGTTGAAGCAAGCATCTCGTTCCTGGTATCATAGATTCGATCACACGATCAAGTCTTATGATTTCGAACAACACTTTGCTGAATCTTGTGTGTACAAGAAGGTTATCAAAGATAGTGTTGTATTCCTAGTGTTGTACGTTGATGACATACTCCTAATTGGAAACGATAAGGGGATGATGTCCGACGTGAAAAGTTGGTTGACCACGCAATTCCAAATGAAGGATTTGGGAGAAGCGAGTTATGTTCTAGGGATCCAAATTATAAGGGATCGCAAGAACAGGATGTTGGCTCTGTCCCAAGCAACTTATATAGATAAGGTGCTGGCACGCTTCAGTATGGAGAACGCAAAGAAGGGTTTTCTACCAACCCGTCACGGCGTTTACCTCTCTAAGACTCAGGGGCCTCAAACTCCTGAAGAGGCTGAAGCTATGGGAAGAGTGCCATATGCCTCGGCTGTTGGTAGTCTTATGTATGCCATGAGGTGTACGAGACCTGACATTTGTTACGGCGTTGGATTAGTCAGTCGTTTTCAGTCAAATCCAGGGCAACCGCACTGGACAGCAGTAAAGAACCTCATCAAATATTTGAAGAGAACCAGAAATTATATGCTCGTCTATTCGAGTGGGAGTTTGGAGTTAGCGGGGTACACCGATTCTGACTTTCAGTCAGACAGAGATGATTCTAAATCTACCTCTGGTTCAGTGTTTACGCTTGGTGGCGGTGCAGTAGAATGGAGAAGCCAAAAGCAATCCAAAGACACGGCCGATTCAACAATGGAAGCCGAGTTCATAGCGGCCTCGAGGCAGCTAAAGAAGCAGTTTGGTTAAGAAAGTTCATCAGCGGATTAGGCGTTGTCCCGAATGCTGAAGATCCTATTACTCTCTATTGTGATAACAATGGGGCCATTGCCAACTCTAGGGAACCTCGAAAGCACAGTAATTCGAAGCATATAGAGAGAAAATATTGGGTGATCAACGATTTTGTCGATAGAGGGGACATTTCCGTCAAGAAAATCGCCTCGGCCGATAATCCTGCTGATCCATTCACCAAGACGCTGTCGATTGAAGCTTTTAGTCGACACTTGGAGACTATAGGTATTAGAGACATGTCTCATTTGCTTTAGAGCAAGTGGGAGTGATAGTTTGCTGTATTTTAAATAATAGGGTGTGCTCTAAAACAATTAATCACACGCTTTCGTGCAAGTGGGAGATTGTTAGGTGTGATGCCCGAAAACAATTTTGTAATTGTTTTATTTAATAAATGAAATGATATTATTATTCATTTTTATTATTCTCATATTCACCGATGTGACAATGGTATTTACACTACAGAAAACCCTAAAGTATATCGTTTATGTAATCACTTAACTCAGTGTATGGGATATACACAGGAGGATTGAGTTAGTGAAGATGTACTTAAAATACAATTAGCCCGTAGTGAAGTTAATTGAGAGTATCGGGTCTCTCCTTTAACGTGCTATTAATGCGCCCAGAACACAATAGGTGTGATTGTCTTATCCGGATTTTCGGTTAAGAGAACCTAATGGGGCATTTATATATGATAGATATATCATATAGGGCTGGACCGATTTGATTAGAGTTCACGATATAATTCCGTAATCGAGAAGTCTTGTCAAATCAATGGATGATCATATTTATGGATATATCTTAATCCTGAGGTGATCACAGTCAACTGCTTGAATCAGTATGAGGTTTGACTTGACGGTTAAGGATTACACTGAGTCTGTGGTCTGAATTACCCCATCTTGGCATTGTACTGGATTGAGTGAGTAGTCTGTGTTATCACAGATACGGAATCCATTCCTTCCATTTCTGGAAGCATATAGACAGTTCCCTTATTTGTTAATCCTAGAAACTGATCGGTCGTACGAGTTCATATTACACTGATTAGCTACCAGTGAGTTTTATGAATTAATTGATCACTATGGGGTTAATGGTAAATAAGGATAAGATGTTCTAAAAAGGGTTAACGGTAACTTCCCGATTTAGAATGAACGATCTATGGAGGATTAATCCATATGTAATGATTATATCAATGGACGCTTATTATTATTCTCGTGAGGAGATAAATATAATCTCATAATCGGAGGAGTGCGATCACGGGATTATGGTGGCATATTCCGTGATTGATTTATCGAATATAATTATTCGTTCGTAAGATAATTATTTATTTGATTTATCGGAGCCGCTGATTATTAGTCCATGGTCCCCGACGTGCCTCCTAATATAGCATAGCTATTCTCGGACGTCGAATCCTAATAATATTAATTTAGTTCTTATTGGACTTTATTAAAATGATATGTGAATTAATTGTTTAGTGGACTATTAAATTAGTTGGGCTAAATAATTAAATATGTGGAAAAGACATTTTTCATAATCTTGGCCCAATTATTGTGTAATGGCAAAATTAATATTGACTAGGTCAATATTTGGTGTTTGCGCCCCATGCTCTTTTTTTTGGAACAAGAAATTATTTTCTTGTGTATTAATAAGACATGTGCATAAAATATTTATTGGATAAATATTTATGGTAAGAAATAAAGATAAATATTATTCTAGATTTGTTCTAGAATATTATGGAATTATTTTTATTTAATGGATTTATTTTTATTGCAAAATAAAATCCTTGGAGGCTAAGTTTTACTCTCCTATATAAAGAGAGTTCTTCCAAACCTTAAGACACACAATATTTTCGACTATCAACTCTTAGAGAGGAGATAGAATTTTCGGCCAAGAGGGTTGAGGAGAAATCTTGGAGGTTTTTTTTCGGGTAGCATATCGGAAGGGTTCGAGTCGAGAATTTCCTTCCTCCGGGAGTTGCTTGGATCACACGTACGGAAGATCGTGGTGCTCTTCACGCTTTCCTTCGTTCATCCTATTGCGGTTCTTCAACTTGAATTTTGAGATTCGAGAGGTATGTTCTACAACACCCTTGTAGATATAGATCTAGTTTATTTTATTACGTGTAATTTATAGATCTAGATCCATAAAATCGCTTCCGTTGCGGATGATATTACTAACAGTGGTATCAGTCGCCAAGGTGATCTATATTTATACGTATAAAATATTAGATTTAGGAGTGGTAAAACATGTAGATCTAGGAGTGCGTTCTTTGGCAATTTCCAACCAGTCTTGTTTTTCAAAAATTTGTCTAAATTCAGTGCTTAGAGACCCAAATTCTATACCACGCTCAAGCAGAATACTACAATTACGAAAATACGTGTCATAGGCTTGGATGGCAGCTGGAGTAGCGGTTCTTTGTAAAGAAACTGCCTCTTCCTCGGCAGTGAGAAGGTGGGGCTCGTGGACTGGTACTACAACAACTGGGGTATCGGTTTTTCATTTTTAACCGGAATTTTTTCTACGAGGGTTGGATGACTCGGCCATCTATGGTGGTGATACACAAATTAAAATTGCAGAAATTAATTCTTACAAAATTAAAATTAATAAAAAAAAATTATACTATGAGTTTATCAAATAAAATTTTTACCTTGTTCTTATGTTTATTTTGATGTTGACTAAAATAGAATGGTGGCCAGAATTGATAGTGCCTCGCCGGAAAAAAATGGAGCCGCCAATTCCAAAAAACAAAATGGAGTGGTGCTCTTCCTTGTTGATGAAATGGAGAAGAAGAAAAATAAATTTGTGTAGAGAAAAATTTAAAATAAGGAGAAGAAGAAGAGAAGATGGAGGAAAAGAAAATTGAAACCGTCTGATTTTAATCTGAGCAATCCGGCGCAGACCGGGTTTTACCGGGTCTAATTGTTTCTCTGTTGATGCTATATATCCTTGTATTTTGGAGCACACTAACCTGTAGGGATACCAAGAACCGATGGAAGAATGCTTGATGAAGTCAAGCACCGCAGAGGATGACGATCCAAGAATGAGAGTTCATGTATATCATTTGGAGGCAACTCCTTTTGTCGACACAGGATGCAACAAGAAGCTAGAGCTCGGTTTGACTGGTAAGCTACCAAAGCCGTCAATCGAGGAACCACCTATTGATCTGGAGATGAAGCCGCTTCCTAAGCATTTAAAGTATGTGTTTTTAGAACCTGATGAATTACTTCCTCTTATTATTTCGTCTGCATTAACCGTTTTGCAGGAAGCTAAGTTGATTCACGTTCTGAAGAAACACAAAAAGGCCTTCGGATGGAAGATGGTTGACATAAAAAGGATTAGTGCTGATATCTGCAAGCACAAGATCATCCTTGAAGAGGGTGCCAAGCCGGTCAGGCAGTTTCAGAGACGGCTGAACCCACATTTGCAAGAAGTGGTGAGGAAAGATGTAGTAAAGATGCTTGAATTGGGGATAATCTACGCGATCTCCGATGGTGAATGGGTGAGCCCCACGCAAGTTGTGCCCAAGAAAGGAGGCATCACGGTTGAGCTCAATGATAAAGGTGAGCCCATTCCCACTTGTTTAGTCACTGGCCATAGGGTTTGCATTGATTTTCGCATGATGAATGATAAAACTAGAAAAGATCATTTCCCCCTTCCATTTATTGATCAAATGCTAGAGCGTCTAAGTGGTCATGCTTTTTATTGCTTTTTGGATGGTTTTAGTGGTTACTATCAGATTCACATTGATGTACATGACCAGGATAAGACTACCTTCACGTGTCCTTATGGCACCTTTGCATTCAAAAGAATGCCGTTTGGGTTGTGTAATGCACCCGCGACAGTCCAGCGATGCATGGTTTCCATCTTTGCTGATATGATAGAGCGTTTTATGGAGGTCTTTATGGACGACTTTAGTGTCTTTGGTGATACTTTTGACGAGTGTTTGTCTAACATTGATAAGGTGCTTGCGCGTTGTGAAGAGACAAACTTGGTTTTGAATTGGGAAAAGTGTCATTTCATGGTTACTGAGGGAATTGTGTTAGGACATAAAGTATCGGGTAAGGGAATAGAGGTCGATAGAGCTAAGATAGAGGCAATAGCTAAGTTGCCTATGCCTACAAATCTGAAGACCCTGAGATCATTCCTGGGTCATACAGGTTTTTATCGTAGATTCATTCCGGGTTTTTCCCAAATTTCTAGACCTCTTACTCTTCAGTTGATGAAGGGTGCCCCCGGTGTTTTTGATGCGGCATGTCTAGATGCTTTTCGAACTCTTAAGAAACTTCTTACTTCGGCTCCTATCTTGGTGGCACCTGATTGGTCCAAAGAGTTCGAAGTAATGTGATGCGAGTGATTATGCCGTAGGAGTTGTCCTAGGTCAGAAGGTCAACAGGCTGTTTCAACCTATCTACTATGCGAGTCATACCCTGAACTTGGCTCAACGAAAGTATGCTACCACTGAGAAGGAACTTCTAGCCATCGATTTTGCTTTCGATAAGTTCCGGTCGTACTTAGTCGGATCGAAAGTCATAGTTCATACGGACCATGCTGCGTTGCAATATCTGTTTGCTAAGAAGGATGCAAAACCACGCTTGTTGAGGTGGATCTTACTCCTTCAAGAATTCGACGTAGAGATTAGAAATAGAAAGGGGTGTGAGAATGTGGTAGTTGACCACCTAAGTAGGAAGGAGCCGGGTGAGGAGAGATGTTTTACAAAAGTTGAGATTGATGACCGTTTTCAGGATGAGTAGTTGTTCGCAGTGGATACGATGCTCCTGGTTAAACGAGGAAATTTTATGCAGAGAGGGAAGAAAGGGAATCCATGGTATGCACCATTTGTTAATTATCATGAGTGTGGGTTCGTTGATCCTGAGTTTGATTAGAACCAGAAGAAGAAGTTCTATAGTGAGGTGAACCGTTATGTGTGGGAGAACCCCTTACTTTTTAGGTTATATGTGGATGGGATTCTGAGGAGATGTATTGATGACAGTGAAGGTAGTGAGTATTCTCTCGTTCTGCCATGACAAAGAGGCCGGTGGCCACTTCTCGGGCGAGAGAATAGCATTGAAGGTGTTACAAAGTGGGTTCTACTGGCCCACTATCTTCAAGGATGCACATGCGTACGTCAAGACGTGTGATGCCTGTCAACGCTCAGGACGGATCTCAAAGAGAAATGAGATGCCCCAAAAACCGATAATAGTGTGTGAGGTTTTTTATATATGGGGATTAGACTTCATGGGACCATATCCGTCTTCTTTCGGGAATAAGTACATTCTGGTCTCTTGTGATTACATTTCAAAGTGGGTTGAGGCAATTGCTTCACCTACTAATGACAAACATGTAGTCATAAGGTTCCTTAAGAAACATATTCTATCCCGGTTTGGAGTACCTCGAGCGATAATCAGTGACAATTGAAGTCATTTTGCGAATATAGAATGTGATAAACTGCTCATGAAGTATGGGGTGACTCATAAGTTAGGCACCGCCTATCACCCCCAGACTAGTGGCCAAGTAGAGGTAACCAACCGAGGGATTAAGAGAATCCTAGAGAAGACCGTAAACTCGAACCTTAAGGATTGGTCCAAGAGATTAGATGATGCGCTTTGGGCACACTGAACTGCGTTCAAGACACCCATAAGTATGTCACCCTACATGCTTGTCTTTGGCAAGGCTTGCCACCTCCCGGTGGAGGTAGAACACAAGGCCTATTGGGCGATCAAAAATCTAAATATGGATCACGCATTGATCGGTGAAAGAAGGATGGCCCAGTTGAACGAATTAGATGAGTTTCGCCTGCAAGCCTATGATTGTTCGGTGAAGTATAAGGAGAAGACCAAGATGCTTCATGACAAGTTGCTCAAACCTCGTGTTTTCAACAGAGGTGATGAGGTTCTTCTCTATAACACTCGCCTTCATTTATTTCAGGGCAAACTTAAGTCAAGGTGGTCGGGACCGTATAAGGTTTTGAGAGTCTTCGACTCGGGGCAATCGAGGTAACTCAACCCAAGCACGGGACGTTCATCATGAACGGCCTTTGTCTAAAGAAATATGAGAAGTTGCCCTTCGATGAAGCTCTCGAAATTATGCATTTAACTGACCCCGAACCTTGATCGATCTTTTCTGAGTCTCGTCATGAACTTAAAACTTTGGCAATTCTGATTTTATCACTCCACCGTCCTATCTTTCTATCCTCGTTTCCTTGTTCGTACCAGTAGTATAACTTTGAAAAAACCGGTACAGTATAAGTCATTTGTCGAGCCAACGACGTAAAACAAAGGCGCTTGGTGGGAGGCAACCCACCATTTTCTGAGTATCTTGATAATAAAAGTGTTAGAACAGAGGTTAGAATCCAAGGGGATCAAAGATTCTGAATTGTGCATAGAGCTGGTAGCGAACGGGCGTTTTCCCTCATTGAACGCACGTCCATCCAAGCTTGCCCACGAACGGGCGTTTGAATAGTTCGAACGCACGTCCGTCTCAATTGGCCCAACTCTATACGTGTTTCTGAATAGTCCAAACGCACGTTTGGGAGACCTTAAACGCTCGTCCAGTTCATCACAGCCTAGGTAAACGCCCGTCCAGAGGAGGCAAACGCTCGTTTGCCTCTCCTTCTATATATACCCCTAGCCTGCCCTTCATTAATCCAATCAAAATTTAAATCGAAAAACCGACTCTTCACGCTCCTTTTCATCTCAAATCTTCGTTTTTGACCCTATCGGAGCGATTCAAAGTCCCCCAAACACCTATTGACCTCCTCTTTTCATTTCACAAACTCCAATCCTTCCACATACCTCTTTTGGCCGGATTTGAGACCCTAGCTTGGGCAGTTTTCAAGTTGAAAAAAATCCAAACTTTGGCCGTTTCGTGCATCGTTGGGACATCTAATCACCTCCATCGTCATCCTAGCATCCATATTGGTAAGAATCACTAAGCTATTCATGTTTTAGTTTACGTTTTTTTTGGGCTCGATTTTCGACTCGACCCTTAAACGAACCGCCACTGATTAGGCTTATTTTTCTCTATTTTGCTTTGTTTCTGCTTTGATGATGATCTGGGGGTGCTGTTGACTGGTTGTGGACGTCTGTATTACGATTTTGGGTCGGTTTTAGCGTGGTTTGGTTGGTGTTTTGTTGGGAAATCCCGTTTGGACGATAATCGGGTAGTAATTTGATTTGTTTGTGCTTGGGGTTGCTGTTGGTGTTTAGTTTGAGATATAATGGTGCGTGCTGGTGGTAAAGAGGGCACTTCGGGGCAGAAACAATTCGGAAAGGAGATAGCTAGGGATGCCGGTAAGAAGAAAAAGGTGGTATAACCTAGGCCGGTCAATCCCAGCCAAGGGATTGAAATCCGAGAGAGACAAACCCTCCTAGGGCAGCCCGGAGTCAGGCTAGGGCATCCTTGAGAGATGAATCAGAATCTGAGACCGACGATGAACCTTTGGTGCGGAGGAAGACAGTTGAATCGGAACCTAGGGTTGAGCACATTCTGAGAGAACCTAGGACTACACCTGAGGTTAGAGCTGCATGGGTGAGCCAATTGTGGAACCTAGTCGACCCCCGATGAGGGAAACTGTAGGACCCCCGATCCCGTTTGAGAGGAGATTTGTCAATTCTAAGGCTTTAAAGGTATACAACAAGCATTACTCGACCCACACGATGCTTATAGAGCGAGCATTCCATGATTTTAAAATTGACAAGCTTCTTGTGAAAAACCTGACTGATAGAAAGTTGGGAGCCTTGATGACAACCCCGGAGGTGAAGGTGAATGCAACCTTGGTGCGGGAATTCTACGCAAATTTTTCCGAGTCGAGCTTAGAGGCAGAGATGGTTAAGGTTTGGGGGGTGAAGGTCCCGTTTAGTGCCAAGGCGATCAATGCTAAGTATGGGTTGGCACCTTTAGAGGGTTTGGATTATAAGTAGGCGATGAAAGCGAGACAGGATGCGGGTGAGGACCCGTTAGAGGACCTCCGGCTGTTGGTATGCCTGGATGTGCCTTGGACCCTTAGAGATGGTGGGGTGCAGAAGCAGTTGGTCACTTCGACTTGGGGTGAGGATTGGAAAGTCCAATGCCGATTTATCCAGAACCGGTTGCTACCTAAGAACAACCTAACTCATTTCCACATTAGCGATCTCGGGATGTTGTATTCCCTCAACTATAAACTGAATGTGGACGTGGGTCAGGCCATTTATGACGAGTTGGCCACCAATCAGAAGGTTTACGCCCGTTGTCTGATATGCCCCCATCTGATTTCTAGTTTATCTCGGGACGCTAAGGTTCCGGAGTAGACAGAGGATCACCGGCCTAAGAACCCTCAAGCATTGCAAAGAGAGAAGGTTAAGACCCTAGCCCAGATAGAGCGTATGGCATCACAGCAGCCCAGTTCGTCTTCGGCCCCGACTCAGGCATCACCAGTTCCTTCTTTTTCTCCCTCAGTTAGGATGAGGTTGAGTATGGCTAACAGTTTCCGGAACTGGATAGAGGATCAAAAGCAGACGTAGGACAATATTCTGACTCTCCTCCTACTGATGAGTGAGGGTTGACTGCCGAGAGATCCGGCAGCATTCAAACCGAGCTCCACAGATTACCACTTCTCAGACGATATTGAGCGGACCACCGCACAGATTGTGGCTGAGGATACGTCTTCGTCTGATGAGGACACTGTAGAGACCGAGGAGCCAGAGACCGGAGCTACCACTGATGCTCCTACTGCTACTGATGGTGCTGCTTCTACTTCTGGTGATGATGTTGCATCCGGCCAGACGTGATTTTCTTTTTTGTGTTGTTCCTTATATCGTCTGCGCCCGGTGTTCGGGTTCGTAGGAGTTGTCTAGCCTGTTTTGCTACATGTGTGCTTGTGTTTTGCTACTTTGATATTTTGCTAATTTTTGTAAGCCTTAAGGCATGCTACTACTGTCACTCGTGTTTGGTTTTCTTTGTACGCACGTTGGATAATTTCTTACTTTCTGCCTTTGTGGCTATTCTGCTTAGATGTTCTGTGCTTTACCCGGTTGGGGTTATTTTTCCGTCTATAGCAATCCAATATGTGCGTTACACATTGCATATCGAGTTTTCTGACGTGACAGGGCCTTCACACTGTTATACCCCTTATCACTTTACGATATTTTGCCACGCAGACCATGTCCCGTGCATGCTTTGCTTTGGTTGTATCTATTTTGGTATAGGTATTCGGGTCGTGCTTACACGAGTCTGTCACAGGATTCGATAGCGCCTTTCTGTCGGGTTTAAAGCTAAGTCTTCTTTTCTATCTCATTCACACACTGAGGACAGTGCTTCATTCGATGTGGGGGGTGGAAACGACTTAGCTTTATTTTGTTTCAATAGAAAAATATGCCGGTATTTGCGATATGCTTAGTTAATGTCCATTTTTGAGTCAGTTCGTGGCTTAAAATTTTAAAACTTTTCACGGTTCAACACCGCGTTATATGCATGTTTCTCACGATGGATTTGGTAGATGTCCTAGTAGTCAAGTAATGTGTGCAGGGCGATTCTATTTTAGCACGATACGAACCCCTTTTAATGCACGTAGACCTTGTTTATACTTAGTCTGGTTTCTATACACACTTATACCACTAGTTTCGAGGCGAAATAGAAAGGTTGACCTAAGCCTGATACGGGATGAGAGTCATGGCGCTTCTTTGACCCGCCAGAGCCAAATAAGCCTAAATCCCAACATTATACCCTCGTAACCCCTCTAAGCCTTGATAGGACGGTCTGACCACCGTCCAAAATGAGCCGTTTTGGTTACTTAGCATGTATTACCCTATCCCTGAGCCTTATTTTTGGTCACGTTTCTTTTGATCACCCTATGAGTGGACTTAGTCGTTACTTTAGACAGACTTGCTAAATCAAGTGTGGGTTGGGAGATGGTGCGTGTTTCGAGAGGAGTTGGTTAGTACGAGCGAGTATATGAAGGGGAGGTGCTCGAGGAACATATTGTGAGGCTTGTGGTTCGAAAAAAAAGAAAATGAAACAGAAAAAAAAAAAGAAGAAAAAGAAAGTTTGAATAAAGTTGAGAAAAAAAGTCAAGAGAGGATGTTTTGAGTAAATGAAAGTATGATGTTAAAGTTGGGGTTGTTTATCAATGAGTCTAGAAAGATCGAAGAAGTTTGGTGTGGTTTAGTATGTTTTCAAATAGAAAGTAAATGAGATGATTAGGTTCACTCGTATTTTCTTTTCTCCAGTCCCAAATTTCCTTTTGATTAGCCCCTATCCCGAGCTTGACATTATAACCCTTCAAGTCCTACTTGACCGTATTTAGCCTCGGTTGCCTCAATTAGTGGAGATTCTAGCCCGGTATGAGCTTGTGTGTAGTCATTTGGCCGGTATTCAAAGCCGGTGATCATTTTGAGTGTAGCCCTCGGTTTATATCACACACACTTCGTTTTCGTGGTAAGGTAGAGTCAAGTGGTGTACATTCAGTGTCTACGCTAGTTTTGCCTTGTTGTCGTGAGCGCTATGCATGTTTCGTAAAGTTGATCCCATGGTCTGTTTTAGAGCACCTAATTTACTCGTGGACAAGCAAAGGCTAAGTGTGGGGTGGTTGATGGGAGTCAACTTTAGTGTACTTTGGAGCGCATTTTAACCCCCGTTTATCACTTTTTTGGCATGTTTTGGGTAGATATAGACCTGTTTGAGAGTAATATCGAGAGTTATACGCAGGGAGAGTTAAACTGTTATATCGATAGTAAACTCCACCTTTTTAACGATATTTCACTCTTTTCCGAGTACTTTTGTCTTGCAGAATTACGCGTGGTTTTTGTTCGTCTATGTTATTGCAGGACTTAGGTGACTCGAGGACCCGGAAGGCGATGTTTTGGACTAAAAGACATGTTCGTGGCACGAGAGTTGAGTGAAAGTGGAAGAAAAGCAAAGTTTGGAGTAAAGTCAAGGCAAACTGGCGTTTGCCATACCCCAAACTGGCGTTTACATGAAGCCTACCTCAAAACGGGCGTTTGCCCATTCCAAACGGTCGTTTATAGAGTTGATACTTCATTCAGAAAGTTGGGTTTTCAGCTGGACGGGCGTCCCAATAACCCCTAAGCTGGCGTTTGGATGGGTTCAGCCCGAAGTAAAAAGCTCATATAAAGCAAACGAGCGTCCAGGGTACACAGACGGGTGTTCACCCTCAAGACATGATTCAGGAAACGGACGTTCAGAGAAATGCAAACGCCTGTCCACAGAAGACGAAACCCTAATATCATCATATTTTCCCAGGGAAACGAGCATTTTCCAAGATCCAAACGGGCGTTTGTGACCGACAGAAGCATATCTCTTGGGCGATTTAGGTGCGATTTTAGTGTAGTTTAAACATCCTTTGATCCCCTAGATAACATCCCTTGACTCTATACAACTTTCATAGCTTAGATTTTCGTTTCGTGATCCAGGATTTCATCTTTTGAAGGAGATTTTCATACAATTCAAGGTTTCATCTTTTATGTTAATTATTTCTTTGTCTTTCAATTATTTGATTATGTCTTTGATTATCGATGTCATTATTATTTCGTTTTTCAATTCCATTATGAGTTGCTAAATAGTTGTGTATCCGAATCATGTGAAAGCGGGTGAAACGCCCTAAGGGGGATTAGACGGGAGTAGTGCAGCGCTTAATTAAACGTTTGTATGATTAATCCATGTTCTAAAACTTGTTCTTATAAAGATTATAGCTTTGAATTAGATTGACAACCTAGTTCACTGCCACGCACACATCGAACTTATAGATGTATTTTGCGGTGAGATGTGGGATAATGGGTTTTAGGATCATCGCGTAGACACAGCCTATGTGAGGTTTTCATTGGTTTTCCCGAGCGGCTCTAGATTTTGGTAAACCATGTTAGATTAGTTGGCTTTCTAAAGGGAGGGTTAATTAGCTTGGCATAGGGTGTTAAGCGAGAGTTGTTCAGACCTTAACACAAGAATTAGGAGTTGGCACCCGTGGATGTCATATAAACTGAATTGGATAGGTAGGTCGGTTAAGACATGCTCCTTGTCAAGTCTTTCCTGTGGGGTAAAAGTAACCCGCTGGATCGTAGTTCAGGTATGCTTTTTAATCATATAAGTAAAACCAGTAGTGTAATCGTTATTTCTGCATTAGTTGTTAATCTTTCCACTATCTATTGACCTGAACCAAGTTCTACGTCGACTTTGGTACTTCACTGTTACACCCTGTGGATTCGACCTTTTACCCACTATACCGCCCTAACTTGATACTCTGTCAGTTAAAGTTAGCGGTTAAGTATTTTGATATCAAAGGGCAGGGATAAATCTCGTCTATCGAAGTGTAGAGACATTTGGATTGTACGTGGACGTGTATTAAAGAATGCGTACGTTAGACTGACCCACTTACATTAAGTGTCGCACTATGTGGCGGTTGTGTAATTATCCTTAAGACTGGAGTCTTCATGGCATCACAGTGTGGATTGTCATGCATTGGCACTATTGAGGTTTCCCCTAGCCATGGGGCGATAATGCGGTATTGATTGGGTATGATATTGAAGCATGCGGAGTATACATGTTAGTTCGTCCGGGAATCGCGTATCCTATGATTGGGATCGAATATCTGAAATGACCTTCTTATAAGGAATGTCTAGCTCTCGTGAATCTTTGCAAAGTGGGAGTAAATGTGTTATTCCGAGAGAGCATGATATCCAGATTATAAGATACGATCGTTAATGTATTGACACTCGAGATACGATCATATGGATATTATTACTGCGGTAAGATTGTAATTTACACGGTAACTATTTCACATTAAAGGTAGTAGTCATTGCATTTGACTCTTCCGATGATTGGGGGTCACGGTGTGTTGCTAGACGCTATCCCGTGATCGTTAGGCATGAAGAGCATTTTTGTAATTTGCACTTTGTGTCTACAGCCAACATATTCGGAAGCCTATCGGGTCACACACATATGAACATTTAGCCGGATTAAAATGTGGTTATACTTGATAACCAAATAAGGAAAGAATTTATCTCGTACTATAATGTTTATAGTGGTAAATTAATATGGTGGTATTTATTTATTATGAATAAATATAATAAAAGATATTAATTATGATTAATTAAATATACATATAATGTATGTGTGGAAATTTATTGTGTATATTGATACAAATGGATTTTGCAAATTAATTAATCATAGTATTATATTAATTAAAGAATATTCCGGGTGCCAAAATATTGGTTAAAGGGACGTCATATTCATGCCATATTTAAGTGTATTGCATGCATTTGAATTATGCAATTTAATTAATTAGATTACCATAATATTAATATTAGATATTAATTGATTTTGAAAAAATAGATTTATGGGAACAAGATAATTATAGTCAATATAAGATATTGACAATATTTTAGAAATATTTAATATATGATATTAAATTAAATGAGATAATTCAATAAAAGACATTTTCCTTATTTTATTAGGAAAATGTTTTCATTCTCCCCAATCTACTAAGAAGCGTCTCCCAATCAGATTGGGATCACATAGGGGCGCAGGTCATCCTATAAATATGAGGGCTTGGCTAGCTCTTTTGTGCATCACAATTCCAAGAGCTAATGGTTCTTGTGAAAAATAGAGAGCTTCCTAGAGAGAGATTTATGAGAGAGGAAAAGTCGGTCTAGCAGCCGAGTTTTTCTGGTAGCAATCCATGATGGGATTCCGGCGAGGTGTTCATGTGGCCGAACGCTAGGGCGGCTTCGTGCATAAACTAAAACCGTAGAAAAAGCGTTGATCCAATTAAATCAACCAAGGTATTCTTTTGTCTACTTCTTTTATGCTTGTTGTTTAAAAGAAGACAATCTTGGGGAAAAGGAAATCAAAATTTTGAATTCTGCTGCGTTCCCGTGTTGATTTCCTAACAAAGACACCAATTGAACAAGGGCTTGCTCATGCCCAAGGTCATGGACAAAACCCCAATAATCCAAATCCATCATTACAAAATCTTCCTCCACAACCAAATCCCAATAACCGAAACCCCAATAATCGGAATAACCAAAACCAAAACCAAAATACCCGTAATAACAACCCACCAAACCCAAGGCCCATTTGTCATCAAACCTTGAGAATGAGTGAAACCAACAATCCATTTCGCTTACCCAATGATGGAGCAAATAACTTTGAAGTGAAATCCCATCTTTTTGGCTTGATTGACACATGAGCTCAATTCCTTGGTGAGGATGACGAAGACCCGCATCATCACTTATATCTTTTTGAAGAATTGTGTAATACGGCCAAGAGTCAAGGTGTTCACCGTGAAATGATAAGGATGTCAATGTTTCCTTTTTCCCTAAAAGAAAAGGCAAGAGATTGGTTTATGTCACTCCCACATCATTCATTGAGAAGTTGGGAGGACATTCAAAATGAATTTTTGAAGCAATATTTTACTCCGGGAAGGAATTTGGAACTGAAGTTTGAAATTGCTAATTTTAGGCAAGGATCTAAGGAAACACTTGGAAGTGCTTGGGAAAGATTTAAGAAATTGTTAAGAGCCTGTCCCGATCATGGTTACTCTCTTGATATACAGATTCAACTTTTTTGTCGAAAATTGAGAAAAGACTCACGTGCGGATGTTGATCACGCATGTGGTGGTTCTTTGATGATGAGAGAAGCACAAGTTGTATATGATGCTATTGAGAAGATTTATAAGAATAATAGGATGTGGGAAACCGGTTCTAGCACAAGGAAAGTAGCATTTGTAGGTGAGTCTACATCAAACTTTAATGTTTTAGCACAATTGGAAAATCTTAGTCGGAAGTTTGATGGCTTGCAAGTAAGCAAAAGTATAAGCTCGGAAGGTAATGTATCTGGTGAATATTCGAAAGATGGCATGAGAAGTGATGACAATATATCAATAGGAATGAAAGAATCTGAAGGTTATTCAAGGGAAGAGGTGAATTTTATGCAACAACATCGGAACTTGAACAATGCTTATTCAAACTCATTCAATGCCATCAGAAGAGATAACCCTAATTTTCGCTGGGCCGAGAGATAAAGCAAGAAAGGACAACCTCCGTATCCCACTCAATACAAGAGCTCGTACAATGCAAATGCTCAAACCCAAGGTTATCAAGGAAATACCCCGAACTAAACCCACCAATCACAGCCACCAAGATCATACCCCCAACACACCACCCAAAGCATACCGGTCACTCAAAGTTCAACTCCGCCCGTTATAAGTGGGAAAAATGGATGGGAAATATGATGGGTGTGATTTCTACTCAAGCTCACAATATGGAAACCATGATGACTTCTATAGGCATAATTACAAACGATGTGAGTACTTTTAAAACATCCATGCGTGGACATGATATGAGAATGAAAACCATGGAAGCATCCATGCGAAATATGGAAGATCACTTGAGTAGAGAATGAGAACGAAAGAACAGTAGACCTCCGGGAGGACTACCAAGCAATACCGAAAGAAACCCGAGAGAGGTGAACGCTGTCATTACCCGAAGTTAAAGGTATGTGGAAGCAATGGAGTAGAGAACTCCGGAAACAATGTAGTGGAAGATGCTTTGGATGATCAGTTCGAAGAAGATCTGGAAAATAAGGATGAAAAAGAATTTAGTAGAGAAGAAGAAGAAATTATTGAGAATTTCTTGAGACGTGATAGACATGTTGAAACAGAAAGCGCAGATGAGGAATGGATCAAAGTCTTGAGAATATTGAAAAATCCGAGGGCTAGCGATTTACGGACTTTATTTAATGAACATGTTAGAGAGGACAATGTTGCTGATGGTACGGTCCAAGTGGGGAGTAGCAACACTCAAAAACCAAAAATTTTGGCCCATACTGGACATGACATGGTTCACACCGAGTGTGTAAAGAAGAACTCAAGGTACGTATCAAAGAAGGTAGTGTAGGATCATGACACATGGCGACCACTAAATGCTCAAACATTCAAGGAAGCAACACCATCTTCATCCGAGGAGAAAGGTAAGGGAGGTATGGCTTTGAACCCTAAAATTGTTGATCTTGAATCTTTACCTTACCCACCTAGAGAGCAAATTAAAAAGTTGAAAACGATAGGAAGTATGCACGTTTCCTTGACACATTTCGTCACCTTAAGGTCAATATTCATGTCATTGAAGCACTAATCAACATGCCCACCTATGGAAAGTTTCTTAAGGACATCCTCTCGAACAAAAAATGCTTATAAGAATATGAGAACATTTGTCTTAATGAGGAGTGCTCCGTATTATTGTAACACAAGCTCCCACCTAAACTTAAAGACCCCGATAGTTTTACCATTCCATGCGAGATTGGGGGCTTTTTGTTTCAGAAGGTACTTTGCGATCTCGGTGCGAGCATTAATCTCATGTATTATGAGGATTATACGAAACTAGGAATAGGAAAGCTCAAAAACACTGAGATGACCTTACAATTGGCAGATAGATCTATTAAGCGTCCTAAAGGAGTCATCGAAGAAGTATTCAAGGTAGATAAGTTTTTCTTCCCAGTTGACTTTGTGGTTATGGAAATGGATGAAGGGTTTTCAATGCCCCTCATTCTTGGTCGTCCATTCTTAGCCCCGGGAAGAACCCTTATCGATGTTCAAAGAGATGAACTAGTCTTAAGAGTCAATGAGGATGAGGTCACTTTTAATATCTTGAAAGCTATGAAGCATCCATACAAGTCACAAGAATCATGTTCATTCATAGATATTGTATCCTCTATTTGTATGGATCATTCTAAATTGTAGGTTTTTGAAGATAAGCTTGAAGAATGTTTGGCGTTATCTCTTTATGAAGGAAATGAGTATGACCAAGAGATGGAAGAAGTGATTTTTCACATGGATACATGTGGTTCTCTTATGAGACAACCATGGCATCGTTATTTGGAATTAAAACTGGATGGCCCAGTATTAAAACCCTCGGTGGAGGAGCCACCAAGGAATTTAGAATTGAAACCTCTCCCTTTTACTCTTAAATATTCTTTTCTTGAATCCAATAATTTGCTTCATGTTGTTATTTCATCATCACTAACCAGTTTGCAGGATGACCAATTGTTAAGAATGCTAAGGCAACATAAGAAAGCGTTTGGATGGACAGTGGCAGATATTCAAGGATTAAGCCCCGAGATTTTTGTACACAAAATTATCTTGAATGAAGGCGCTAAACCATGTATCCAACCACAACGCCACCTCAACCCAAACATGCAAAAAGTGGTCAAGAAAGAAGTTATTAAACTATTGGAGATGTGGATAATTTTTCCCATACCAGACAGTGAATGGGTAAGTCCCACCCAAGTGGTACCAAAGAACGGTGGTTTCACGATGAAGGAAAACGACAAGCATTAGTGGATTCCGACAAGAGAGGTCACAGGATATCACATGTGCATTGATTTCCGCAAATTAAATGAGCATACTAAGAAGGACCATCACCCACTTCCGTTCATAGTGTAGATGTTGGAACGGCTGAGTGGACATAAATTCAGTTGTTTTTTGGATGGTTATTCAGGATAATTGAAGATATTTATTGCACAGGAGATAGTGAAAAAATGACTTTCACCTGTCCATATGGAACTTTTGTATACAAAAGAAAGCCGTTTGGTTTGTGCAATGCGCCAGCTACTTTTCAACGATGCATGATGGCAATATTCTGACATGGTAGAAAAGTTTTTGGAAATTTTTATGGACGATTTCAGCATTTTTGGAGACTCTTTCGGAGAATGTCTCTCACACTTAGGGCGTGTTCTGCAACGCTGTGAAGACACAAACTTGGTCCTGAACTGGGAGAAATGCCACCTTATGGTGTCAGACGGTATTGTTTTGGGTCACCGAATTTCTGAAGAATGTATTGAAGTGAAAAAAGCAAAGATCGAAGTGATTTAAAAGTTACCACCACCAGTAAATCTGAAAACTCTGAGAGGATTTCTTGGACATGCCGGTTTCTATAGGCGGTTTATCGCAGACTTTTCTCGCATAGCAAAGCCTCTCAGTCATTTGCTTGAGAAAGAAGTGTCGTTCAAGTTTGATAATAAATGCATGGAAGCATTTGAGACCTTAATGAAACGACATGACAAGTGCACCAGTGCTCGTGGCACCAGATTGGAATTTACTTTGGAACTTATGTGTGATGCAAGCGATCTGACGGTTAGGGCTGTGCTAGTCCAATGCCATGACAAGGTAGAGTTCGACAAATTCAAGTAATGCGAGTTCGGGTGTTAAATCAAATGAAAAGATACTTCATCTATTATGTTTATTTTTTAGGAGACGTCTTTTGCAATTATGCGAGAGAGTTGGAGTTGTAAATTCGAGACATCAGTGGAATTGAAGGTATAGATTTTTGCTATCTTTCATATGTTCTTTTTGACATATCCTTTCATCCCTTCAATTAGCCAATACCCGAGCCTAACGTTACAAACCTGCAAGTCCTACCTGACCTATCTTCTTGAATCCAAGTGCCTTGATTAATGGAGATTTATATCACTCTTAAGCCTATGGTTTGCATTTACTAAGTTCTGCATGCATAAATTCACGATTGGTTGCATAATAGCAAATTTGAAGGATGTTCACACACACCACACTGCTCTCTTAGATAGCTGGATAACATGTAAGCTTTAATTTTGATTGGTTACATCATCTTGTTGAACCTTCATTTCTTGACATTGCATAACTATCGGTTGTGGCTTTAATTGTTTTGTCACTTCTTTTGCTCGAGGACGATCAAAGGCTAAGTGGGGAGTGGTTGATGTATGTCAACCAGATGATGTATTTTGATGTGTTTTAACTCCAATTCTTGAGTTTTTAGCGACATTTTCGTATCAATTAATATTGTGATGGTATGATTTTGTTTTTGTATATAGTAGATATCATAAAATCTCACTATTTTGACATATTTTGAGGCTTATCAGCCTGCTTTTATTATCAGAATTACCCGTGGTTTTTATCGTTTTGTTTTGTTACAGATACCACGTGGTGAAGCCTTGGGTCGTGACGTAAAGCTCGATGGATATGGAAATATAATTATCAGAGAAATTATTATAAAATTTCATTACATCTGACTTGAAGATGCCCGGTTTAAGCCGAAGAAGTCTGGTGCAAGCCGAATGTAAAGATTTATCAGATCAGGGCATTTATTGAGCATTTATTGAACAAGACAGCCAACTAAATGCCTTGATTCGGCCTAAGCCGAATTATTTCCGGCTCAAGCTGGAAATAGACCAATTCAGCATTAGATTACTATTCATGTTCAGAGCTGAAAAGGGAAGAAAGCAGAGAGTTCATCTTCTTGGAGAGAGATCATCTTCTTGGAGGCAACATAATTCCATGGCTGCAAGAGCCAAAAATATAGTTACATATTAGCTATTTTCATCACAAATATAATCCTAGAATGCTAGTTCAACCTCTTGGTGTATTTTGATTGGAAGAAGCTCAACATTTTGCTGAACAACTTCCATGGATGCTATAAGAGAAATGCAAGCTTCCCCTTTACACACTCAACGTTTGTAATCGGTAACATTCTAGTTTTATTTTGTATTGTTAATCTCATTGCTATGAACACTAATTTCAACGCGTTAGTAATTGTAGTAATGAGTACCTAGACTTGTAACTAGCCAGGGCATTGTAGTTGAACTAATTGTTCTCTTTCAGTTGATCGGATGATAATTATGTTATGTATGTTTTATTTTCAATTGTGTTGAAGCTTTTTCTACTTATATCGATTGCTTGTTTGTGATGGAGTAATTAACCAATACTAGCACACACACACACTTAATGGATACCGAACGGAGCTATTAGGTGTGAGAACGAGGTAGAAAAACCGGAAGGTAAAGTTGACCGTTATCGGAGTTCAATTTCTTATCCGGGGAATGAGCTAGTTTGTACTCGTGATTTTATCATGTCAAATCATTAGGTTTAGGGCTCTTAAACCAAAAGGAGGCATAGAACAATTTCGTACACTCGTCAGAGGGGAAATTGTTAGCATAGGAGTACACCGTTTCACACACTTGAACGTCCTCAATAGGCTGGTAGAATCCTTGAAATTGAGAGAGACTGTTGTTCAATGAAATTGTCTTGGATAGTACTTTTATCATTAATCGTTAATTTTAGTAGTGACGTAAACCATTACTTTTATGTTAAACTGCGACTTAGATCAAGATAATAATAGCTAATAGGTGTTTAACCACACTTTGTATTGCGTTCCCTGAGGAGACGACCTTGTTCACTAGACTAACTACAATTTGACCCGGTACACTGCCGGTTAGATTGGACACCTTGTTCAAGCCGATCAAGCTTTTTGGGATTGTACCGGCGTTTGTTCGGTGTGCGGAGAGCATGATTGTTAAGTTGCGTTGTTGCTTTACTTTGTGTTATAAAACGACCAAAGTGTGATAAAAATAGAATTGAACGAGGGCGCTATACAAAGGATGATTTAATATTGTAATTATGAAGAAAGAAAGATCATTCACGTTTGTAAATGAGATAATGACCGCCATCACCCCAAAAAAGAAATAAAGAGAGCCTGGCCATTCACGTTTATCAACGAAAGAATTATATCCATAAACCCAGAAAGTGAAGAAAGTGTAATCTTTCACGTTTTATCAATGAGAGAATGAATGAAATAAACCATTACGTATCGAGTACCTCATGCAATTTCTCTTCTTGCTAGGCAAACCGGCAGATTACCTCGTTGTGCCTTATCCCCATCTAGTTTGTACCTATATATTGAGGACCCCCACGGGCGACCAGTTTCTAGATCTCTCTTTTGAGGTTGCGGCAAGAATCAGTGGTGTGGCTGTGTTCATGTTGGTACTCGCAGTACTTTGTTAATTATATCATGGTCACCCTGTGGGTCGGGCCGCATTGCTGGGTGCTGGCAGCTCATCCCCAGCATCGTACATTATCTGTGCTAGAGGTGCAATAAGAGGGGTGAACTGCTCGTCTCGAAACTTTTCGAGTTTCTTCATTTCCTGGATTCGGATGATGCTTTCCTTTACCGGGACAGACTCAGCCTTTTTTCTTTTCTTTGACAAGCACCGAGAAGGCCTCAGAGGTGCTCCAGTTTCGGGCAAAGGCGAGCATGTCTTGCAAATTGTCCAAGACCTTTACTTCAAATTCGGACATGAGGTGGCCCTTCTTTAAGCCCCTCCCCCCAAGTACCTTTCCCATTAAGGAGCACGTAGCAGTTCATGACCTTTTTGTTGTTTAGACATCGAGTCTAGTCATAGATAGCGACATATCGATCATAGTAGCTTCGTGTCGCTTCGCGTGCTTCTTACCTAAGTTTATATAGATCGGCCTGTGTTTTCTTTGGTTGGCCAGATGATTTGAATTCTGCTATGAACATGGCATGCAGTTCCGACCAGGAGGCGATTGTGCGGGGAGATTCCTGATCCATGGGAAAGAGTAGAGGGCCGATTAAGGATCTCGATCCCCGACGGTGCAAGATGCACAGCTCCCCCGACAGTACATCAAAACGGTGTCGTTTCGATCCGAAACGACGCCGTCTTGACTTTTTTTTTTGTTTTTCTTTTTACATCGCATCGAGACGGCGTCGTTTCGGATCGAAACGACACCGTTTCGATGCATTGTCGGTGGAGCTGTGCATCGAGCACCGTCGGGGATCGAGATCCGCCGATTAATAGGCTGAAGAAAAGAGCAGGCCGAAAATGTTTGTCTACCAGGCCATCTTCAAATGTATCACAATCTTATTACATGTAATATAATTATAAGAAAATAATTATAGTTACAATAACGAGTGTTACAAAACTTCTCCAAAAACAAAACAAACACAGTGCCATATTGTAAATTAATATAACTTCATGGCTAGTTAAAAAGATCACACACAGACATCATATCATAATATTATAAGAAAAACTTAGAGACATTTATATAAAAGCTTTAAACAAAGGAGACGTTACTTTTAAAAATTAATCAACATAACATATTGTACCACAAAATACTCAACACAAAGTGTCGCTATTTATAGGGCTAGGAGGTGACGGTAACATGGAAATTCAATTAAGATATAATTAACACAATTAATTACATGGTGAATATGGTGGCGTCCGTTTCCGGGCGAGCTTCATGAGGGGTGCAACGGGCTATTAACTTGTAACCGTTGAGTTCTAACTCTTGTTGCCTGATTTTGCAGGCTTGGTCCGAGCTGGTCGGACTGTAAACTTAAGGTCGAGCCGACCTTAAGTTTACAGTCGGCCCCCAATGATTCTCCCCGGCCTGTAGAAAGGCGGGTTGAAGGCTTTTGATTGATTGACGCTCTTTGCCCTACCAATGATAGATATCGTAAAGGCATTGGGCGAGCTGGATTGAAGCCTCATCCAGTCCGTCTTATATAGGCGTGGACCTAGGACCATATGCTTATTGGGCCTACGTATCGGCCCAATATGACATTCGCAGGCTTCGTTCCGAGTTTGGCACATCTGTTAAGTATGGTGCATTGTTGACATTGATGAAATTGAACATACAAGACAAAATAAAATGTAGATATCTCATGAAGTATATATAGGGTATACTCAATTAAAACGGTTATATTCTGTTATAACAAATTTAAGAAGGATTTACAATAGAATAAAATGGTTTCTAGATTCAGATGTAAAGTTCTTGGCTGAATTCTTCAAGTCTGCTGATCTCAGCGGAATTCTTCATGTCTGCTGATTTGATCACATATGTTCTGATCATCTCATCTGATCATCACATCTGAATCTTCTTAGTTGAATATTTTGAATTATGAGTGTGTGCACATCCTCTTGTATCTAACACTACTTCATTCAAATCATTATGTTAACACCCTCTTAAGCCGAGAGTGATGAAAGAGTCAGCTTGCACATCCTTCTTGAGCCAACACTACTTCATTCAGATGGAACTAGTTGATAAAATTTAAAAACATCAATCTGATTCAACACATAAGAAAAGGCATGAGCATTCAAATCCTTAGTTAGGATATCAATAGTTCATTTCTATGAATCGACATTAATTTGATTAACCCAAATCTGACATACTCTTGACCCACATGACAATCAATCTCAATATGTTTTGTTCTTTCATGCAAGACATGGTTGTGAGCAATGTGAAGAGAACTGGCATTATCATAAAAGAGAACAACAATAGTATCTCCATATCTTACAAAATGTATATAATCCGCTGAATTTCGCAAGTCGCATTAGCCAATGCACTATATAGTCTATATTCATCCACTGAAGAACTTCTAGCAATTGTTTTTTTTTTTTTTAGTATTTCAAGACATGGGAGCATCCTCTAGAAAAATCATATATTTAGAGATAGGCCTCTTAGTTTCATGACAGCTTGCCCAATCACTGTCAGTAAACCCTTTCAGGATGAGGTTGTTCTTAATTAGCTGGGAAGAAGACTTCTTGCCCAGAATTAGCTTTGGATTTCCCAAGAGCCTATGAACTGCTTTCATGTGATTTTCAGTTGTGGTATCTAAAAACGGACTCAAACTGTAAAGGCAATGTCAAGTCTGATAAAAGTGACGTAAATCGGTTTACTAACCAATGGAGCTGTATCCCCATACTGAAAGGTTTGTTTGGAGTACATTGGACTTCTGATCCGGTTTCACCTAGCATGTCTAGGCAAGATGACCACAAAAATGAGCAGAGAGGCCATGTCGCACCGGGGAAGGAGCTTAATTCATGAAGGAGGGAAGTGGTGGTAAAGTGGGTTGAGGAAAGCTGGAATATAGTAGTGAAGACCTTTTAAAGGGTAGGTCTGAAGCATTAAACAAGTAAGTGGCGGTGTTCATGGCAGAAAGGGGTGGAGTTGAGGTGAAAGATCTCGAGCTGTCATCACCGACGGAGTACGCTGTTGCGAAGCTCTGATGATGAAGAATCGGAGTATCAATGGTCCCAATCAAAAGAGCTGTTGCTGGGATGAAATAACTGTTGACTGAGTAGCATTCGCCGGAGATTGGCTGCCAGAGCGTTTACCATTTGCAGCCTCTGATACCAAGAGAGGATTTTAATAAAATGATAGATACTCTGTTACATGAAGGCATTGGCAAATCTAGACGTTTATACTACCAAATCTAAGAGCGTCCACAACAGTTCCCCAACCCCAACCTTTAAAATTCATTTTGGGGTTTTTTTGACACAATGGTGTCTTTCACAACACCCGATAATGCTATTTTCTTTTTCCAGCCTCGAACTATCAGGGGGCTGCTAGAGTTGCAAGTGGTGTCCATATTCTTTATGTTTTTTTTTAACCTTCCATATTCTTCAAGTTTGATAATAATAATAATAATAATAATAATAATAATAATAATAATAATAATAATAATAATAATAATAAAAACAATCGCAATATTTTCTTGTGATGATAACATAAAAAATAATTCAAGGGTAAAACATATAACATTTCAAATATGAAAAAAACATTTTTTTTTAGAGAAAAGTAAACGAAATAATTAAAACATACGATTTTGTGTTTTTTTGTTACGAACACAAAAAGAATTTATTCCGATTGTGATAGGAAAATGTTAAAAAGCTGAAAAATATATTATGGAAAATTAAGGATAAGGACACAATCTGAAATATTATTAATTAAGCAACAGGACAACTACATATTTTTTATAGGGAGAAGGACAACTGCATAATTTTTATAGCGAGAAGGACAAACAGTGAATCCCGAAAATCAGTGAATCTCCCTAGTGAATCCCGAAATCGTGAATTTCGATAGTGAATTTTGACAGTGAATCTCGAAAATCAGTGAATCCCGACAATGAATTTTGAAAATTAGTGAATTTCGACAGTGAATTTCGGCAGTGAATTTAAACAGTGAATTTCGAACACAAGTGAATTTCGATAGTGGATAAATAGTTTTGTCCTTTATGCAAAAGTTTCAAAAGACTGTCCTTCTACTCAATTGATGAAATATTTTTGTCATTCTCCCTCATTCCCCCAATATATTAATAGTTAGGTAGTTGAGATGGAAAAGAAAAGTTTTTTAGAGGGTGTATTAAGGTTGCTTATTGGAGTAAAAAAGAATTTGGTGTTGAAAAAGTGTTGATGAAACGGAAAACGATATGTTTAGACGGAGTAATTGGGGCCTCTTACTTACTGGGGTCACTCTAACAACTTATGTTAACGGGCTAACAACCGGCATGACAGGTGTACACCTTAATTGCTAACAAGGAAAATGACTATCGCAAAATACATTTTAGTCCTTTTCTTTAATAGAAACCTATGAAGTACTCACACTTCAATCTGTGTGCCGTGCAATGTGTCCAACCAGGGGCGGACTTATAGAGGGGCAAGGGGGGGCTCGTGCCCCCCCTTAAATTTTCCGAGAAATTACTAAAATAGCCTTCCTACTCGGTAATATGTTGCAATTGATGTAATATATATTATATGTTCCTTATCAAGCACAATCTGCGTATCTGGTGTAGTGGTCCAGTGTTGATAGTGAAGGCGGAAGGTTGTGGGTTCGAATCCTCCTTCCTCACTATTTTTGGGAAGCATTTTTATTTTTTATTTTACTCAAAGTTTACTATATTAAATTCCAAATTCTTCATTTTTTTTACTTAAAATTTCAACACTTCTTTTCCCAAGTTTACTATATTAAACTTCAGATTTTTAATTTTATTTACTCAAAGTTTCAACACTTATTTTCTCAAGATTTCTGAACATTTTAAAAAGATAATTGATATGACATCCGAAAATTTGTAAACTTATTTACTTTGTTAATCTTTAGATTGTTTTTTTATCGTCAATTATTAATATGAAAAACAATATAGTCAATGTCTTTTTATAATATAAACCCACAACAACTTTCACATTTGTATATTACTAAAAAAAAACTTTCACATCTGTATAAACCTACAACAAATTTCTTATTTGTATCTACGGAAGTGTCCAACGTATTCTCGAACGACACTCGGCCAACACGCCTCCGACACGTTTCTGACACGTGCCAGTTGATTGAATTAATTTTATTTAAAATTTTAATATCCGACATGCTATCGACACTCCTCGACACGGCGCCGACACTCATAACCCCATTTTTTTTCAAATTTGTTTTTTTTCTTTTGTTTAAGTTTTCTACAATAGAAACTTTAAAATACGTGATTTCATTTTTTATTATAATTTCACAAAAATGCGCGTATTTAGTTTATACGTTTCTTGTTAATAAACAATCATTTTTACAATTTGTAATGTCTTGAAGGTCAATGACAATTTTGTTTTTACTTTTGGCACCATATTAAAGTCGAATATCTATTTTGATATTTATCGAGTTTACGTACTACATATCTTATATTGTCTAGTTTTTTAGATTTTCATAAATCTTATTTACATCATATAATGTTAATGTATATATTATTATTATTATTATTATTATTATTATTATTGTTGTTGTTGTTGTTGTTGTTGTTGTTGTTGTTATTATTATTATTATTATATATGTATGTATGTATATAACTTGTCGGTGGCATGTCGTGTCCTTAAATTTTGGATTTAGCCATGTTGTCGAGTCCGTGTCGTGTCATACAGAGTGTCGGTGTCGTGTCGTACAGCGTGTCCGTGTCCGTGTCTATGCTTCATTGAGAAACTAATCACAAGAAGAACATCGTCGCCCACTTCTAGAAATCCCGATGGCGCAAATTCAATTACGAATGCAACACCAAACTAGAATGACGCCACCATTGTTCCGAACTGTTACTAGTTGAAGATGTATCCCTACAGTTCCTACAGGTTGATATTCTGACCCCATTGGGATCCGAAATTTTTTAGTATTAAAAGGATATAGTTTTGTAGTTAAAAAATATAGTTTTGTTAAAAAAAAATGTAGTTTTCTTGCTCTGTTGGCCTGTCTGGCTGCACTGGTACTTTGGGCTAAATATTATAGGGATAGTACTATTATGGCAGCTAGATTAGGACATAGGCCCTCGTTTATGTGGAGTAGTATTATGGAGAGGCGGAACCATTTGATCATCAGGATACAGAGGATAGTAGGAGATGGGGATTCTGTGTTTTTTTATCCATGATGCTTGGAGGGCACAAAAACCATCATTTTGTTAGGTGTGGTGCCCGAAAGATAATTTCTGTAATTGTTTTTGACAGGATTTATAATTCATTTTAATATTTGCATTTATTCTTATATTAATACACTGCTGAAAACCCTAAGTATATCGGTATGTAATCACATAACTCAGTGTATAGCATACACACGAGGATTGAGTTAGTGATGATATGCTTAAAACTAGTTAGTCCATGGTGATTTAATCAGAGTATGGGTCTCATGATTAATATGCCAATAATGCGCCCAGAACACTTAATGGTGTGACCGTCTTATCCGGACCGTCGGTATAGGGTACCTAGTGGGGCATTTATATATGATGTCTATCATATAGGACTGGACCGATTTGATTTGAGTTCTCGATATAATTCCGTGATCGAGAAATCTTATCGAATCACAAGATGATCATATATGGATTAATCTCAATCCGATCCGATCACGATCTCTCGCTTGGTTCAAAGTAGGGTTTGATGTGTTAGTTAAGGATCACCGGGATACATATGATCCGAACACTTCTCGTTGGCTCTATTCGGAATGAGTGAGTAGTCTGTGACTTCACAGATATGGAATCCATTCCTTCCTGCGGGAAGTAGACAGACAGTTCCCTTATTTGTTAATCCTAGAAACTGATCGATCGGCCGAGTTCATATATATTAGTTATGAACTAATTGATCACTAATGGTTAATGGTAAATAAGGATAAGATGTTTTGAGAAAGGTTTACAGAAGTATCCCGAATCAAAACGAACAGTCTATAGAGGATTTATCCGTATGTAATGATTATATCAATGGACGCTTTTACTCAATGATTAGAGTGTAAGTATATATCTATAATCGATAGAGTTCAGTTTCGGGTTTATGGGGGCGTAATCCCGGAATTAATGGATTGAATAAGAATTGTTCTGTTCGATGAATAATTTTATTTAATTTATTGTAGCTACTGGTTATAGGTCTATGGTCCCCGATGTGGCTCCTAACATGCATATGTTTCTTGACGTTGGACCTCAATGATAATCAAGTAGTTGGACTATTTAATTGATGTCCGAATAATTATTTAGTGGGCTAAATAATTAAATACATGGAAAAGATATTTTCCGTGGACTCGGCCCATTATGTGAAATTTCGTGTGCTAGCCTTATTTGAATAGGGCATGGCGTGTGGTATACATGTTGTAATTAGAGAGAAATTAGTTTTCTTGGATAATTACATGTCATGTGATTAATTGTTTATTTGTTAAATAATTAATCGGGAGATATTAGATATTATCTATTATATATATATCTAAATTAGTTTTAGAATATATTAGATTTATCTTATATTTAATAAAGGATTATTATGATTGATTAATTAATTAATTATTAAATCCTTGGAGGACAATGATTTCTCTCCTTTATAAAGAGAGTTCTCCTAAGCCTTTTCATTGGAAACCATACACACATACATATATACAAAGTTGGCTTAGAATTTTCGGCCAAGCTAGGGTTTTTCGAGTTGGGAAAATCTTCGGGATTTTCCGGGTAGCATATCGAGGAGGTCAAGCATCAAGAATCGACATCCACCGGTCGTTGCTTGGAGATACACATCGGAAGATCGTGGCATCTCAACTATTCGGATCTCGGCTTCTCAATCTTGGAGTTCATCCTTGTTGATTGGTAAGTAGATCTAACCTTCTTGTAGTTTATATCTATTTATTTATATGTTTTAATTTGTATTGATCGTGATCCTTGTTATTCCGCTGCGTAATCGGGCGGATCTAGATCCGTCCGGCGATATTACATCCAACAAGTGGTATCGGAGCCTCCGATCTATAAATTAAAGTATATAATTAATAGATCTAGGAGTGGAAATTGCATGTTTAGATTGCATTGTTTTTTCGTTTTTTTTTTGAAAATCACGATGATGAATGCTTTGATATGTTGTGGTTGAAGAGATGGATTGGGGTTGATATTGTTTACTCGTTAGATCTATTGTAAACTCATATAAATTCGTTTATATGAGTATAGGAAATTTTGTAATTTTAGTTTCTTAGAAGTAGATCTGTTTTGTTGCTGTTCGGTTTTTTATTTATTCCCGGAGATTGAGCCGTTGAAACGACAATCCCTCCGGTCATAATGAAGAATAAAAGTTGAAGAATGGGCCCTCAAAATTTCGTCTCTATTGGAGTCGATCTCGATGTCCAATCGTTGCAATAAAGTTTCTGCTGTGTCGAAAAAGCCCTGCCGCCCTAGCTTTCAGTTCGTCGAATTTCTGGAAGAGATTGGACCGTTGAAATGAAGATCCAACTGTTCAGATTGAAGTAGGAGGAGTGAAGAACAAGTCCATAAAGTTTCGTGACGATCAAATTTTCGTTTGGATGTCCGATCATCGATAAAACGCAGCCGCAGCAGATTAGAAAATTGTAAACCCTAGTTAGGGTTTGTTTATTTTTTCAATAGGTTAGATACGGGGGTACCAACGATCCATCTCGGTGTTTATTTTCCGTAATTGCGTGTATGATCGTATTTATGTGTATAACCGGAAAATTGCCATGACATGCATCATATCATAAATTCACTCCATATGCATACATGTAGCTATTTAATTCTGGATAATTAATTTGACATGTATTCAACTCGATTAATTAGTTTAATTTTTTAATTAATTGTTGTTGGAATTAATTAATTAGAAACTAATTAAAGAACCGAGGAACCGGGTTTGTCAATCGTTAAGTTTTGGTGATGGATTCTCGGTGAATCCCACCTTAAACCGGAACGAGATTGCGGTTTTGTTCCATAGTGTCTACGGGAAAGTTTGACAATTTAAGAAATCGGAAAATCATGATACATGGGTTCGGAAATGGTCTAACCATGGTTGGGTAAGTTCAACTGAGCTACGGCTCGATCGACTCACCCTCCACATGTGACGTTTGCACGGGGGTTCGGCAAGACTTAGCATTCCGACAAGCCTTTACGGCTAAACGGGGCTTCTCCTAGCCAGATCCGACCGACAGTCACATACGTTCCAATGAATAAGACGGGTAGGCTTGCCTACATTACCGACACCATTCGGGTACATGATTTGTTGTTTCTTAAAATATTGTCAAGTCTAAAACCGCGATTAGTAAACCTACCACTTTTTCAAAATATTGAGTGGGAGCAGGGAAGGCGACAGCTGACCCCACGACCTCTACTATAGATGCAAGCAAGTGAGAGAATGGTGACGCCTCGTGCCGCTTTGATTTCGGCCCCTTTGGATGGTGTTCACCGCTATCAAAAGTAATCGACGATTAAAGAGATAAATTTATGATCATTTTATTACGACATTTTACCCCAATATTGATACCATTTTGAGCATTATTGTATCAAATCAAGTCAAAATTACTAAGTTTTATTCAAATGTATAAGTAGTAGTTATTATATAAATTATCGTATTTTTATTCGTTTTTGTACCGGTTTAGTAACCGGAGTGTCGTGTCGGATTTACGTTTGGTATTTTGGTGGTTCATTGCAGGATTATTCATTGACCAAGATCCCACGTAACGACATGTTTTGAGTCTAAAAGATGTGTTTAGAGGGTTAGAAGAAGGTGCCACAAGTTTATAAGTTCAACGGAGCAAATTTTCCTAAGTACTTAAATCGTTACATGTTTTCGACGGAGATTTGACCCAAGCTTAGAGGCATTTTCAGGGGATGACTTCTTCATGAAAGTTGTAGATATTCAAGTAATCTTTCCAACGCATTTTGAATCAAGTCAATTGGACTTCTACAACTCAAATGGTGGTCAAGTGGCTAATCGGTTCATATCAGTGGAAAATCCCGAAAACAACACGTAATGGGAATGGCCCATCAAAAAGGCGTTTTCTGAAGAAGATTCCTTAATGAAAGTTGTAGAGTTTTCCGAGAGCTTAATTATGACATTTGGATCATAATTTTTGGAGGTCTACGACTTAAGTTACGAATTTTAGAAGTTTAATATACAACTATTGATTATGTATAACTTATATAATCATTAGTTTGTAACCGCCTGCACATGGGTTATGATTAAGGCATGTGGAGTAATCATTTTTCCGGACCGGTCCTGCCCCTATCCGGACCGGTCCGGCCTTTACACTTTGCCTATATATATGAGAGCTTCAGCAGATGAATCGATGCCCCATCTTGGCCACTCTTGGCCAAGATCTCTCTTCTCCACCTCCTCCCATTTCTTCCATTCCCCTCTTCTTCACCTCTGTTCTTCATCTCTTTTCTCGTTTTATTTTATTTTCGGGCCCGTATATACATATGTCTATGTATGTATATATGTTTTTATAATTAAATAGAGTAGTATCGTGATAATGCTCGGGAAATTATCAGAAGTCCGGTGTTGCTAAAGTTGTTGTTATGTCCAGAAGAATACGACTTCTGAATCAGCATCGTAATCGGGTAACTTTTTCGAAGTATTTATGTTTATGTTTGTTATTTTCTTCTTTTTACTTTTTATAATGTTATTAGGCTAGATCTAATAACTAGCCAAAGTTATGTAATCGTATTATTTCGATCTTTTCGTTAAAAGAATGATGTCTAAGTAAAAGTGATTAAAATTGAGTTAAAATGAATCTTTTTCTATTTCGCTACGTAAAGATAACATATTCGGAATGACGTAATCAATCATGATGAATACCAGATATAACCTGACGATGAACTGACCAGAGAAGTCAGGATAAGAGTAAAAATAGAAAAACCGGAGGGTAAAAATGGCCGTCGATTAACGGAATCCTATTTCCTACTCGGGGGCGATTTGTCCTAGAAAAACAAATCTTATTAACTTTGTACTCGAGATCTTAATAATGTTAAAATCACAGTTTAATTGAAACTACACCGTTTGTGTTAAATCGATCCGCTTGACAACCGGAGCCTCTTGAATAACATCGGCCATCTGACAAATGGAATCACCTCTTTTATCCGGGGTAGATTTATACTCGGTACCTGTTTTGACTAACTAAGTTTAGCCTGGGGCGATTGTGGACATTGGATCGATGACAATTTGACATATGACAATTTCATACGCTCGTGTGAGGAGGAATTGTTGACAATAGGAGTACACCGTTTCATTTACTCAATTGGACCTAATAAAAAGGAAGATCGAGCACATTCTATTAATTGAAAAGATCGAATAAATTGATTATATATACTTTGGCTAGTCTAGTCTATAAACTATATATTGGTATATATATATATATATATATATATATATATATATATATATATATATATATATATATATATATATATATATATATATATATATATTTTACTATTTATGTACATCTATATATATTTATATATCTATATATATTATATTAGAATAACTTTTAAATTACGCATTTATTTTATGTTGGTTAGAATAGTAGTAATCGTGTTATAAAATTGCGACTTAGATCGAGTTAATAATAGCTTCTTGGTGTTTAACCCCACTTAAAAGAATTACCATGTTTTCCCGAGGAATACGACGACTCACCGGACTAGAGCTACAATTTGACCCGGTACACGCCGGTTAGGATCTGTATAGCCTAGGTAATGTCCGTCGGCTTTACGGCGCCGTTTCCAAGGTTAGGTTTAGGTCGTCGGTATTTTGGCGCCGTTGCCGGGGGAACGTCGCTAATTTCTTTCTTTGTGTCTAGGGTTACTACTTGTATTAGCTCAAAATTCTCGAGGATAAGTCAACACTCTTCTTATCACATTTCTTTTTTATTTTCCGTTGGTATCTACCTTCTTTTAGTTACCAATTTTCTTCTTCTACCAATTTCGAGTTATTTTCTATTTTCGATAGTAGAAAGTAAACGCGGTTCGTTTATTTTTGTTGGTACCTACCTATTGGTAAGATACCAATTAAAAAAAAAAAATACACTCGGTAAATACCGAGTGGACTCGGTAATTACCGAGAGAAAAAAAATGTGGTTTTTTTATTGATTTCGTGTTATTTTCTATTCGATATTTTCTATTCCACAAAAATCATCAAATCGAGTTATGAAAACGGCCGAAATCAGTAATGAAACACCATCTGATTCAGGTTTTATCTATTTCAAGTTATTTTTCTATTTTTCGATAGTTGATGACCAGAAGTGGTAAGGCCTCACTCACTCCTTATAGGCCTGATTTAAACACTTACGAAAGGCAGTTAAGAGTAGAGAGTAAACGTGGTCATATAATCGGGGAAATCGACCAAGTATCACTTTCAAATCGAAATACGAGAATGACCGAAACTAGTGATGAAACACCGAACGAGGGCTTGATCATGCCCAAGGGAATATTAATAAATAAAATAAAAATAGAAATAATCGAATTGGAAGCGAGGTTGGAAGGAACCAAGTTTGAAAGGGCCAATTCAAACCGAACCTTATCCGCCTCAACCCAAATTCACCTCGGTTCAACCAGATAAGGCAACACCATATCCAATGCATATTTTGAAGAAAAAGGTACAGAATGATGAAACACAGTCATTCGAGGAAGCTTTACCATATTCATCTAATGACAAGGGTAAGGGAGGTATACATTCTATCCCTATTACAAAGATGAAAATGGATAAAAAGTATGTATGTTTTCTTGACGATTTTAGTAAGGGAGAAGTTTGGGAGTTAATCATGAGAGCGTTGTCTTCAACACTTACAATTCATTGAAATATCCATGCATTACACTAGAATCTTGTTCTTGTGTGTACACTTTGTTTTTTTTTTTTTTTTTTGCTGTAGATTGTACTAACACGCAGGTAATTGAAGAAGATGACTTCAGCAATAATGTGAAAGCTCGCAAACCTAAAGCTCGAAAATCAAAGGAAAAGGTCAAGAATCGTTTGGATTGGTGGGAATTGTCTAACCTCTCGTTGGAAATCGGTATTGAAGAAGGATGCGGTGCGTGAGGATGACCCACCACCGGTGCCTTAAAAAGCGAAGCACGGTAAAGTCCGGCTATAGACTATAAATGTAGTCAATGACGGGTACTATCCTTCCTTTTTACTCCTTAAGCATTTATTTTTAGTGGATTATGTGCTTAATTGTTACGTGCTTTTGTGAGTAATTGTTAGAAGTATCCCGTTTTGTTTAGTATATTATATTAGTTAATCCTTATCATTTTGGTCGAGCAAACGACGTTAACCAAAAGCGCTACCGGGAGGCAACCCGTAAAAATGTTAAATATAATAATTACTCATACTTTGGATGATACTTTGCTAATACTTAGGATTGATTTTCATTTTGTTTCACCAAGTCTTAGGATGAATGTTTGAATGACATTAAAAGGGAACGATTAGGCGGTTATCCGAAAATCCTGATGGAAAAAAAGAGAAAATTCAAATGCATCATTTCTTGGACTTAGGTTGTTAGAACGATTTGAAATAACCCTTGAGGATCCGGGTATAAAAGACTCGAGTTAATACTTTGTCACACATTTCATATCATGATCTAGTCTGTTTTAAATTTCAAATAATGTGTGACATGTATTAGTTCAACTACTGTGGAATATTGTGTGTTTTAAATCAATAAAAGTTTATGTGGTGTGTTTATCTACCCTTTTGCATTACACTTTGTCACACTCCACATACTTTTATTTTATTTGCACACACAACGGTCATAACTTTGACCCACCCACCCACCCTTTTTATCATCCGAGTATTTGTTTTGACTTGTTTTAGTGCACCATTGCTTTCCCAACAACTTATTTACACTCACTTTACATTGAGGACAATGTAAGTTCGTAAGTGGGGAGTGGAGTCGTTGGTCTAGCAATGGAATTAATGCTTATTTTGTATCAATAAATCCCTTAGTTTTTGATTTTTTTTCGAGCATTATTTAGTTGATTAAAATAAACTGTATAAGGTATATATTTCATGGATTTGAAAATGTAATGATCAATTTGGATGTGTATAACCAACGTGAACCGTAAGTGCATTGTAATTCCAAATATATTTGTGTAACATGAATTCCTTCACGTAAAGCCTTTGATATTGAAGCGGAAAATTTTAAAGTTTGTATCCATTCGGTATTCTAGTGGTTATCCTACAGATAATAGCGGTAACTTAGTACCTAACTTTTGAACGTGTACTTGTGAATATACGAAGGTTTGAATGTGATAGAAAGGATATAAGTTAAGTGGATTAAAATAAAGATGAACTATCTATATGTCGGTTGTAGCTACCAATGATTTGAGTGCGGTAGGGCGTTATCACGAAACGTCCTATATCACTATGAGGTTTAAAAGCTCCCGATCGCTCGATGATAGTAGTCCGGCTAGGGGTTATCACGAAATGTCCTATTCTTTGGGAATGAAGGCATATGCTACACATGTGAAATTAAGTTCATCAAAAGAAAAAAAATAAAAAATTTTAAGCGTGGTTGAAAACTTAGCTATCTTCTGACTATCCCCAGTATAAACTGAATGATATGCTTTAGGGATTATCCTAATAAGTACTCGGAAGAACTTTGTGTGGGCTATTCTTGCTTATACCTAGGAAAGTCATTAGGGGCATGTCGAATGGATATTTGTGTGTTTTGCTTGATTTATTCAAGAGAGGATAGTGGAAATTGAAAAGGCTTGTCACACACACACACTCTGTTATACATTTATATTGAGGTTAACGCCTGGTTGTAATTCTAATGGTTGTATTATCTAGTTGTCCCTTATATCTTCTATCTTCATGAATTTATCTCTCATTCATTTTGTTTTATCGCTTGTTTTGATCGAGGACGACCAAAAGCTAAGTAGGGGGTTGTGATGAGAGATAAATTTATGATCATTATTACGACATTTTACCCCAATATTGATACCATTTTGAGCATTATTGTATCAAATCAAGTCAAAATTACTAAGTTTTATTCAAATGTATAAGTAGTAGTTATTATATAAATTATCGTATTTTTATTAGTTTTTGTACCGGTTTAGTAACCGGAGTGTCGTGTCGGATTTACGTTTGGTATTTTGGTGGTTCATTGCAGGATTATTCATTGACCAAGATCCCACGTAACGACATGTTTTGAGTCTAAAAGATGTGTTTAGAGGGTTAGAAGAAGGTGCCACAAGTTTATAAGTTCAACGGAGCAAATTTTCCTAAGTACTTAAATCGTTACATGTTTTCGACGGAGATTTGACCCAGCTTAGAGGCATTTTCAGGGGATGACTTCTTCATGAAAGTTGTAGATATTCAAGTAAGCTTTCCAACGCATTTTGAATCAAGTCAATTGGACTTCTACAACTCAAATGGTGGTCAAGTGGCTAATCGGTTCATATCAGTGGAAAATCCCGAAAACAACACGTAATGGGAATGGCCCATCAAAAAGGCGTTTTTTACGAAGAAGAGTCCTTAATGAAAGTTGTAGAGTTTTCCGAGAGCTTAATTATGACATTTGGATCATAATTTTTGGAGGTCTACGACTTAAGTTACGAATTTTAGAAGTTTAATATACAACTATTGATTATGTATAACTTATATAATCATTAGTTTGTAACCGCCTGCACATGGGTTATGATTAAGGCATGTGGAGTAATCATTTTTCCGGACCGGTCCTGCCCCTATCCGGACCGGTCCGGCCTTTACACTTTGCCTATATATATGAGAGCTTCGAGCGAGATGAATCGATGCCCCATCTTGGCCACTCTTGGCCAAGATCTCTCTTCTCCACCTCCTCCCATTTCTTCCATTCCCCTCTTCTTCACCTCCGTTCTTCATCTCTTTTCTCGTTTTATTTTATTTTCGGGCCCGTATATACATATGTCTATGTATGTATATATGTTTTTATAAATAAATAGAGTAGTATCGTGATAATGCTCGGGAAATTATCAGAAGTCCGGTGTTGCTAAAGTTGTTGTTATGTCCAGAAGAATACGACTTCTGAATCAGCATCTGTAATCGGGTAACTTTTCTGAAGTATTTATGTTTATGTTTGTTATTTTCTTCTTTTTACTTTTTATAATGTTATTAGGCTAGATCTAATAACTAGCCAAAGTTATGTAATCGTATTATTTCGATCTTTTCGTTAAAAGAATGATGTCTAAGTAAAAGTGATTAAAATTGAGTTAAAATGAATCTTTTTCTATTTCGCTACGTAAAGATAACATATTCGGAATGACGTAATCAATCATGATGAATACCACATATAACCGACGATGAGCGTGACCGGAGAAGTCGGGATATGAGTAAAAATAGAAAAACCGGAGGGTAAAAATGGCCGTACGATTAACGGAATCCTATTTCCTACTGGGGGCGATTTGTCCTAGAAAAACAAATCTTATTAACTTTGTACTCGAGATCTTAATAATGTTAAAATCACGAGTTTAATTGAAACTACACCGTTTGTGTTAAATCGATCCGCTTGACAACCGGAGCCTCTTGAATAACATCGGCCATCGACAAATGGAATCACCTCTTTTATCCGGGGTAGATTTATACTCGGTACTTGTTTTGACTAACTAAGTTTAGCCTGGGGCGATTGTGGACATTGGATCGATGACAATTTGACATATGACAATTTCATACGCTCGTGTGAGGAGGAATTGTTGACAATAGGAGTACACCGTTTCATTTACTCAATTGGACCTAATAAAAAGGAAGATCGAGCACATTCTATTAATTGAATATATCGAATAAATTGATTATATATACTTTGGCTAGTTTAGTCTATAAACTATATATTGGTATCTATATATATATATATATATATATATATATATATATATATATATATATATATATATATATATATATATATTTTACTATTTATGTACATCTATATATATTTATATATCTATATATATTATATTAGAATAACTTTTAAATTACGCATTTATTTTATGTTGGTTAGAATAGTAGTAATCGTGTTATAAAATTGCGACTTAGATCGAGTTAATAATAGCTTCTTGGTGTTTAACCCCACTTAAAAGAATTACCATGTTTTCCACGAGGAATACGACACGACTCACCGAGACTAGAGCTACAATTTGACCCGGTACACTGCCGGTTAGGATCTGTATAGCCTAGGTAATGTCCGTCAGCTTTCTGGCGCCGTTTCCAAGGTTAGGTTTAGGTCTGTCACAAAGTTTAATCATCGAGAGAGATTGTCTCAGTTTAACCGTCATCGTGCTGATACCGACCCCCTAGGCGGCGGAACGATGCGAGGTTAAATCCTTGGAATGGTAGGATAGACTTTTACAGTTTATAATTCCTAAAATTTATCTAGTCGTGTATGTATGAATTTTTTCTATCAATTTTGTTTACAACTATCATCTCTAGGCTACTAAACTGCTAGTGTAATGACTTCGTTAAAAGTGGAAAGTAACAAAAACGTTGAACTCATCGAAGAATGCAGTTAAATTTCGGAAGAGATATTCCTCTTGAGCCTTTAAAACTTAAGTGCAAAGTATAGGTATGTCACGGCTGCCACTCGTGTTGAACGAGAGACGCACTTAGTTCAAAGATGATGTAGGACTATATAAAATTCTATTAGTGAATTTTAATTGTGTGAGTAATCACACAAGAAATTTCTAATTGAAAAATCATAAATAAAGTGTTGCTAGTTAGACGGTATTTGGAACCGATAAACTAGTGGGAGCTTTATTCTTATGATTTGTTGTTTTTCTGAATCATTAGAAATGTGTAAGAGACTGCACAAGAGTTTTTTCCATTCCTGGAAAAACATGAACAAAGCATTACTAGTTAGACGATATTTGGAATCGATAAACTAGTGGGAGCTTACTTCTGGTAATTTTCTAATCTTTGAAAAATCAAAAAATAAAGCATTGCTAGTTAGACGGTATTTGGAAGTGATAAACTAGTGGGAGCTTTAACCTTATGATTTTTTGATTTATTAGAAAAATCAAATAGTCCAAACGAGTAACACTATCATTAGACATCCCACAGTTCACGAGTAGTATCTACTCAAATGAACTGCTAGTTCAAGACTGTTTCCATATAAGGAAAGTCAAGAATGGGAAAGAATGTCTATACGTGTTAGTCATCTAAACTAAGTACTTTTAAGGCTAAACCGGAATATTAATAAATATAAAATCAGAGGATAAGGAAGGTGATTTCGGATCACTGACCAATGCATCCTTAATGATTTCCTCGAAAGCTAAGTTCTTTAGAAGAACAAGGTAGCTATGCATTAAACGATAAATAGAGTAGACAACGGGCAGTTATTTCAGCTAGAATAGTGGGAGTGATATAAGGAAATGAATTTCGGATTCAATCCTTGAATATCACAGAAAATTTATTTTCTGTTTTCAGATTCGTTGGAACAAATGGATTCACTTTCAATTCGATAATTTCTTTGTCTTATAGAAAGTGAATATGACATTTGAAGCACGAATCCAAGACTCGGACTTTTGTTTGATAAAGTCAGAACCACTAAGAAATGCTGAAAAGGTATATGTAACAAATCTTAAACTATTAAAGGAAAAAGGTTTCCGTATTTAGATAAACACTTCTTCATACTCTATTAATTAGTGCATATTTCCTAAATACAAGATCTGAAGACTGGCTTAGGGTGATTCCTATCTCCCAGTCAAGGAACACTGTCTCAAAGGAACAATGACTAAGCTTCCTTTCAATCGGGAAAGGGTAATAGATTTAAAGAAGTAACATAGCTTGTTCATAATGACCTTCGGTGTCTTGTGAAAGATACAAGTTAGAAGGAGCTTCTGAGTAGTGACATCTCGTTAGACAACTACTCGAAACGCCAGTAAGATTATCTAAAATATTTGGAGGTATCTATGATTTCACCAGAGATAGAGTATTCCATGCTCAGTAATAGGCCATAGCATAGTCTTGGGACTGATGCTCGGCATGCCTCCCAGTGGAATTTATCCACTGAGGGATAACACCATAAATTTGCCTCATATAGTTATTCATGTGCTACAATACACTGCTTAACTCATTTAAGATATTGTTTGCGAAATAACGGTTTACACTATCATGTAAAACCGAGAAGTCTACCTAGAAGATGCTTACACATTTACGGATAAGGAGTGAATTCGGTTTACCCCACTTCCGTAAATATAGGCATTTAGCACTTAGTGCTTGAATGTAGGACTGGAAATGTTGCGTACACGTTCAGATGATGACTGTTCGTGCAATATATTATACGTTGAGAAAAGGTTGGTTGTAAGATTCTAAAGATCAAAAAGTGACGGTTATACTGTCACACCCCTTCTGATAGAGTCTATAAATATCAACCTTGGACCTTGAAGTACGGATACTCAAGGTAGTTACTAACTTATTTGTTCAGACCACATCCAATATCGAATGTTTATGACAACACTAATAATTACTACTGTACTAGATCAGAACATCGATCCACCAAAAACGCAATGAGAGTATGGTTTAACCATCACCTTTTGCGGTTTTCTACAGACTTTGAAGTTTACAGAGGTGATTGATAACCTATGGTTCCTTGTGGGATGTATAGAATTATGATCATAGAGGTTGGTTTAAAAACCCAGTGAATGGAGTTTTGGTACTCCAGTTATGTTCACACTCTAGTAGAACCACCTGAGTGTCTTAGGCCCAGTGGGAGTAATTGGATCTACATGATAAGAGTCGAATGAATAGAAAGTTTAACTTTCGGTACAAAGCTGAGTGGTCTAGGGGTGATTCCCTAATAAGTAGAGATTTAACCAAACCGTGAACTCTCTCACCACTCGGTCTTGTTTGATTTCGTTAGAAAGCAGAAAATAGGGGTGATTCCTTGGGACTTTCTTGCCGAACAAACGGAATCTGAATTCATTCGGAACAGAAGGGTTTTAGCTAAGAACAAATGGCAGATTCATTAGAAAGCAGAAAATAAGGGTGATTCCTTGAGACTTTTTTACTGAACAATCGGAATCTGAATTGATTCAGGAACCACGGCTTATATCCTTTTACGATAAAAGCAAACCTCTAGGTCATTTAAAAGTCACATATTTCAAGTATGTGGACTTGACCAGAATATTGATAAGTCTTTCATAGACTGGATGTCAGTATTGGTAAAATAGTATATACATTAGTGTTCATGAATGGTAACACTGAAATAGTTGGAAACAACATGGGTGTGTTATCTGAAGTCGGAAACTGACATGCCAAGATTCTCTTTATGAAAGAATCGGACTACATTCTAAAGGCTTTGATTCGGTCAAATTCCCGAGAATATGTGACTGGCAATCCCATCTATCCTAATGGTTAAGATGATTTTTCATATCGGTATGCAACATTCAACGAAGTAGTCCTACCCTACCTCTCACGGAATGCTTCTCTAAACTTGAGGATGAATAGAAAATGGGATAGACTCTCTTTTGATAAGAGAAAGTCAAGTAATTACAAGTTAATCGAATCTTGGATTCGAGTATTAAATAGCAAGTTTAGTACGTCCTCGAGTATCTTTGGAGAACGAGGAATAATATGCTAGTATATTCGGGTGCGAACTTGGATATAAGAGATTACATTGATTCTGACTTTAAGTCAGATTAAGGATGATCGTTAAGTCGATCTCGGGCTCAGTGTTTACTCGTGTGATTCTGAATTTAAGTCAGATTGAGCATATTGGGAGAGTACCACCTGATTAGATGGACCGGCAACGTTTCGATCCTAAAGATTGTCTTAAGCTGACAACCTAACGGATCAGTATTCTAAGTCGCGTGGCATTTAGATGTTGCATACTCACCGAGTCAATGACCGACCCTGCGGCGGCACACTCGGAGTGTATTTTGACATCTAAATGGTTTGATGCACTTGGCGGGTACAGAATTGAGGGATATATCTCATTTGTTTTAGAGCAAGTGGGAGAATGTTGTGTATAAGGGGTATGCTCTAAACAATTAATCACTTGCCTTTCGTGCAAGTGGGAGGTTGTTAGGTGTGGTGCCCGAAAGACAATTTCTGTAATGGTTTTTGACAGGATTTATAATTCATCTTAATATTTGCATTTATGCTTATATTAATACACTGCTGAAAACCCTAAGTATATCGGTATGTAATCATATAACTCAGTGTATAGCATACACACGAGGACTGAATTAGTGATGATAATGCTTAAAACTAGTTAGTCTGTGGTGATTTAATCAGAGTATGGGTCTCATGATTAATATGACAATTATGCACCCAGAACACTTAATGGTGTGACCGTCTTATCCGGACCGTCGGTATAAGGTACCTAGTGGGGAATTTATATATGATGTCTATCATATAGGACTGGACCGATTTGATTTGAGTTCTCGATACAATTCCGTGATCGAGAAATCTTATCGAATCACAAGATGATCATCTATGGATTAATCTCAATCTTGATGTGATCACAGTCTACTGCTTGGTTCAAAGTAGGGTTTGATGTGTTAGTTAAGGATCACTTGGATACATGTGATCTAAACACTTCTCGTTGGCTCTATTCTGGAATGATTGAGTAGTCTGTGACTTCACAGATATGGAATCCATTCCTTCCTGCGGGAAGTAGACGGACAGTTCCCTTATTTGTTAATCCTAGAAACTGATCGATCGGCCGAGTTCATATTATATTAGTTATGAACTAATTGATCACTAGTGGTTAATGGTAAATAAGGATAAGATGTTTTGAGAAGGGTTTACAGAAGTATCCCAAATCAAAACGAACAGTCTATGGAGGATTTATCCGTATGTAATGATTATATCAATGGACGCTTTTACTCAATGATTAGAGTGTAAGTATATATCTATAATCGATAGAGTTCAGTTTCGGGTTTATGGGGGCGTAATCCCGGAATTAATGGATTGAATAAGAATTGTTCTGTTCGATGAATAATTTTATTTAATTTATTGTAGCTACTGGTTATAGGTCTATGGTCCCCGATGTGGCTCCTAACATGCATATGTTTCTTGACGTTGGACCTCAATGATAATCAAGTAGTTGGACTATTTAATTGATGTGCGGATAATTATTTAGTGGGCTAAATAATTAAATACATGGAAAAGATATTTTCCGTGGACTCGGCCCATTATGTGAAATTTCGTGTGCTAGCCTTATTTGAATAGGGCATGGCGTGTGGTATACATGTTGTAATTAGAGAGAAATTAGTTTTCTTGGATAATTACATGTCATGTGATTAATTGTTTATTTGTTAAATAATTAATCGGGAGATATTAGATATTATCTATTATATATATCTAAATTGGTTTTAGAATTAGATTTATCTTATATTTAATAAAGGATTATTATGATTGATTAATTAATTATTTATTAAATCATTTGAGGATAAGGATTTCTCTCCTATATAAAGAGAGTTCTCCTAAGCCTTTTCATTCGACACCATACACGCATACATATATACAAAGTTGGCTTAGAATTTTCGGCCAAGCTAGGGTTTTTCGAGTTGGGAAAATCTTCGGGATTTTCCGGGTAGCATATCGAGGAGGTCAAGCATCAAGAATCGACATCCACCGGTCGTTGCTTGGAGATACACATCGGAAGATCGTGGCATCTCAACCATTCGGATCTCGGCTTCTCAATCTTGGAGTTCATCCTTTTTGATTGGTAAGTATATCTAACCTTCTTGTAGTTTGGATCTATTTATTTATATGTTTTAATTTGTATTGATCGTGATCCTTGTTATTCCGCTGCGTAATCGGGCGGATCTAGATCCGTCCGGCGATATTACATCCAACACATTTCACATACCATATGCAGGCCACGAGCTCCCAACTCATCCTTATTTCTTCCTAACATTAGGGCTTGGGATGTTTCTCGTGTTCGGGACATGTTCCTGCCTAAGGAATGTGACGCAATATTGGCAACCACCATTGTCCAAGGTTCTAACTTGGATAGAAGGATATGGCGTTATGATAGAAAAGGAATTTACATGGTGAAATATGGGTATTATTTGGCTCTATCCATTTATCGGTCATATTTTACGATTTCCTAGCCATCCACGTCCATGGGTGTGTGGTCGGGCATTGTAAACATTGAGGCACACATTGTTTCATTATAAGTGGCTGACAGAATCGGGAGGTCATCCCTATTTCGAGAGATGCTACGGTCTCTCAAGTCTTCTTTCTTCGTTGATTTTTTCATGCGTATAGTGGAGGATGAAGAGCCCAAGAGGACTGTACATTTTGTCTGGATACTTTGAGGGATTTGGAAGGCTTGGTGTTCGGCGGCGTTTGATGGTCAATCCGTTCATGTCTCTACTATTTGTGCCCATTCTCTGACAGCGTCGAGTGAGTATGTGGAAGCAGTGGCGGCTTACCGGGAGCATGCATCATTGCACCACTTTGCGGATAAGTGGAAGAAACCACATGCGGTGGTGGTAAATGTAATTTGGATGCGTCGATGGTGGAGTCAGGTATGGGCATTGGCATACTTTTTTGGCACTCACATAGCATTGTACCGGCTTCTCTGGCTTATCATTTTGACCCAATGGAGTAGGTTGAAGACCATTTTTCTGGCTCAAAAGGATGCAGTGCGTCACGGGTGGAGTTGGAAAGTGACTACTTAGCGTGTTTCCAGAGGCTTAATCGTCCTACAGAGGATTTTTCAGCACTTGGTTGCCTAGCGCATGACTGCTTGGCTAATTGGCCCAGGTTTAATTCTGTTGTATTTTCTTTCAGTAGGCATGTAGGGAACGCCCAAACACACCTTCTTGTATTTTGATTTATCTATATAAGCAGGTTCACGAATATAGTCTAACGTTCACGAGTAAGTTCAAGGCCGGCCCTGGCATTTTTTGGGCTTAAGGCCAAGTTCCCGAATTGGGCCTTTTAGTTGAAGTTATTTTTTTTATAAAAACATACTTATCTCATTTTTAACATCTGTAAATACAAAATTCAATCTATTGATAGCCTCAAAACATACCTACAAAGTAGTCTTTTCTAGCATATTTAGAAACAAAAACCAAATTCATACGTATATACAAAACTATTAGATATTTTTTCATAAATAAATGTTTTGATTATCGTTTGCATACGAGTCTCCGAACGAATTAATGTTATCACTTCATGAAGGGATATGCATTTTCGAATTTATGATCCTTTTCAGATTCTGAATTTCGAATTGATGCACCTCTGCATGCGAACGGTGATAACCCGTACCTTTTCGTGTAGGAACACCTCAGTTCGAATTGGGCTTCCTTCAGCCTATAAAAAGGCATAGTATGCATATGGATTTTAAACAAGTTTGAAAGCATCATTGGAACAAAAATTTGGGCCTTTAACAAAAAAAATTAACATATTATATTAGGATAGATCGGATTGAATCTACACGATTTATTTTTTTCTTTTAGCGAAACATGTACTGTTGGGCCTTCCCGGCACCGTTGGGGTTAACACCGCGGTCTCTCTGGCCTCACTATAGGGCCGGCCCTGAGTACGTTCATGTTTGTTCGTTCGTTTAGAAAACGAGATTAAAATCTTGTTCAAACTTGGTTCGTTAAGATCAACAAACGAACATCACAAATACTAACGAGATTAACACGAAATTCTTCGTAAACGACTCTGTTTGATTAACAACACAATCGGATACCCAACTTTGAACAGTCCACTTGTAATACATGCCAACCTTTCACACGAGACAAGCTAAAATTTGGCGGTTTCCTATTCACCTGGGCCACAACACACTACATTTGACAAACTTTTCAAAAGACAGTATTATCATTATGTTCTTTTTGTATATTTTTTTTTAAATTCTCGTGAAAAGAATATATTTAATCATAAATTGATGTTGAGAGATAATGGACCGAAGAACAAAGTTTGAGGTTTATTGGTGACTTATGTCGAACACTTAGGATAGAAGTTAGTTAGGAGTTGCAGTTGAGTTTGTTACAGCAAGTTCCAGCTCCACATTCTATATAAACACAATTAACTGTTGCAGAAACTCTCTAAGAAGTTTCAATTACGTTTTGGTTAAGCTCATTCATTGTAATCCTTTCAATACATTGTTCCCGCCTTTTCTGTTTTTGAACTTCTTCATCTTCTTCGTTCATTCATAAAGAACTTCTTGAAAAAATTTCTTGATTCATAAGGTTTCAGTTTAAGTATCATGTTCTTGTTCAAATTCAACATGGTACCAGAGAATTAATTGATTTCCGCTGATCGATTTCTGTCAAATTCATGAGTTCTTGTTTCCAGTTTCTTGAGGATTCTTCAAAATGGCAACAGTTCCTGAAAAATCTGAGAATAATCTTGATAATCCCAGTGTGGTTATTGTTCGACCACTGCTCAAAGGTGTTGATAATTACAATCATTGGAAGAGAGCAATGACTAAAGTCTTATCGTCTCGTGGTAGGCTTAATCTTGTGGATGGTTCCTCAACCATGCCTGAAATTACAGATGCAGGGTATTCAGCCTCGATGCAAATGAATGATTTGGTGCATTCTTGGCTCATCAATTCAATGATCCCTTCAGTTGCTGAAAGTGTAATGTATTTCGATACTGCAAGGGAAATTTGGACAGACTTGCAAGACAGATTTGGAAGAGGAAATGCGTACATGATCTCAAATCTTGAAGAAGAAATTGAGAAGACCAAGCAAGGAAACTTGTCAGTCATAGATTACTATACGAAATTGAAGTCTCTATGGGATTAATACCTCGTTCTAAAGCCTATTCCTTTTTGTATATGCCCTGCCATACAGATTATCAAAGAATATTATGATAATGCTTACACTACAAGGTTTGTTAAGGGTTTGAATGGAAACTTCAACAATGTAAAGTCTCAAGTATTGATGACACTGCCTTTGCCAGATATCAAAACTGCTTTTGTTATGGCATTAAATCATGAGCAGCAACTCAATTACAATAGCACAGATTATGTAGCTCTTGTTACTAGGTCTGATCAGTTTGCAGAGGCAGACTGCAATCAGGTCATGGGAAGTTTTAGACCTACAAATCAAGGTAGAGGACAACGGAGAGGTTCTGGTAGTGGAAGAGGTTTTCAAGGGAATAATAAGAAGCCCTATTGTACCTACTGTGGAAAAGAAAGGCATACCATAGACAAATGCTACAAGAAATACGCTTATCCACCAAATTTCAAAGGATATGGAAGAGGTGCAGGAGCATCAATGGCAAATAATGTAGCATGTGATGAAGATCTTGAGGAACCAGATTCTTGCAATGTGCATCAACATAATCAGGGTCGAAACAATGGAGATGCATCTATTACCAAGTCACAGTATGAACATCTACTGTCCTTGATCTAGAATCTGCAACCACAAAATGCTCAATGCAATGTAGTAGTGATGGCTACCGGCAGTGGATCTCAAGGCCAATGTATCAAGGACAGTTTAGTCCACTGGATCATGGATTCAGGGCTACTGGCCATATCACTTTATCTTTAAAACATATGTGCAATGTTCAGATTGCTAACAATCTATATGTCAAATTGCCAAATGGTTCATCGGTAGAGGTTACACACACTGGTGATGTCAAAATTAATAATGAGATCACACTATATCATGTGTTTTGTATACATACTTTTAATTATAACTTGATCTCTATCAGAAAATTATCTGCCGACAATAGATTATCTGTTGTTTTTTGTGCTAATGGTTGTCATGTGCAGGCACTACCAACTATGAAGAAGATTGGTACAGCTAAACTTCAAAATGGACTATACATTCTTAAGGCAGTAGACACAAAAACTTTGACAGATGCTGTTTGTTCAACTTCTAGTCATATACATCCTGGTGTCTGCAATTCTTGTTCATTGTCCAATACTGATTTGTGGCATTATAGACTAGGACACCCTTCTCCTGAAAGACTGAAAGTTTTAAAGACTTTTGATAATAGAATTAAAGTTCCTGATCATGATTGTAATGTTTGTCCTTTGGAAAAACAAAAGAAACTCAGATTTCATGTTAGTGTATCCACTACTTCACAATGCTTTGATCTAATTCATGTAGATATTTGGGGTCCAAATAGAGTACTTTCTGTGGATGGTCATGCTTATTTTTCATCCATTGTAGATGATCACAGTAAGTTCACATGGATTTTTCTTATGAATATAAAAGATCAGGCATGTGAACTATTAAAACAATTTTGTATGTTTGTCCAGGCACAGTTTGATGGATGTGTAAAGACTATTAGATCTGATCAAGGTGCTGAGTTCACCATGAAACCTTTTTATAGGCAAAAAGGCATAGTACACCAAATGGCTTGTGTTAGAACTCATCAACAAAATGGTTGGATTGAGAGAAAACACCAACATATATTGAATGTGGCCAGGGCCATTAGGATTCAGTCTAATGTTCTTGTTGAATATTGACACTATTGTGTTATGCATGTTGTTCATCTGATTAACATCATACCTTCACCATTGCTTAACAACAAAACACCATATCATATCTTGTATAACCAAAATCCTAGCTATGATATGCTTAAGGTTTTTGGATGCTTGTGTTTTGTTTCTACTTTCTCTCAAGGCAGGGGCAAATTTGAAGACCGAAGTACAAAATCTGTCTTCTTAGGTTTTGAACCCCATATCAAAGAGTACTGTGTCATGGATCTCCATACTATAAACATTTCTGTCTCTAGAGATGTGGCTTTCCATGAGAGTATTTTCCCTTTCTTTGATATATAATAACTCACAAGATATTTGTCTACCATTACCTATAGATCATAATGCTTCACATGATCACTCTATGGTTAATCCATCAAATGATCCTGAACCTGCACATCACTCAACATGATCTTCGATACTTACTTTTAATGAACCACCACTTAGAAAATCTACTAAACAAAGATCTACTCCATCCTATTTGATTGATTACATTTGTGCTAATCAGGTCAAAAGGACATCTCCACATGTCTTGGATCATGTTATCTCTTATACTAATATTTCTTCTACTTATCAGGGTTTCATTGGTAGTCTTAATGTTGAAAGAGAGCCTGCATCTTACAAAGAAGCAGCCTCAGATTATAGATGGCAAGAGGCAAAGAATCTAGAATTACAAGCTTTGGACAAAACAAACACTTGGTCTTTGGTTACCTTACCCAAGGAGTAAGACCAATAGGATGTAAATGGGTATTCAGAATAAAAAGGAAAGCAGATGGAAGTGTGGAAAGGTTTAAAGCAAGATTGGTGGCAAAAGGATTCACACAAACTGAGGGTATTGATTTTCTGGAAACCTTTTTCTCCAGTTGCCAAACAAACAACAATAAGACTATTTATGGCACTAGCAGCTCAACGGGATTGGCATATTCACCAACTGGATGTTAACAATGTATTCTTACATGGAGACTTGGAAGAAGAAGTATACATGAAGCCACCTGAAGGGTTAGCAACAAATGGCCTTGTTTGCAAGCTTAACAGATCATTATATGGATTGAGACGGGCCAGCAGGCAATGGAATGCAAAGTTAACACAAAAGTTAATAGATCATGGCTACAAACTATCTCAAAATGATCACAGCTTGTTTACAGGGGGACAGGGTGACAAGTTTGTAGCTTTATTGGTATATGTAGATGATGTTGTGGTGGGAAGAAGCAACATGAAAGAGATACAATTTCTAAAGGATCTCTTACATTCTGCATTCACCATTAAGGACCTTGGCACTCTCAAATATTTTTTAGGGTTTAATGTTGCTAGATCAAGTAGTGGCATTGTTATCACTCAAATGAAGTACTGCCTGGATTTATTAAAAGAGTTTGGTTTCACTGATTGCAAACCAGTGGCCACACCTATGGACACACATCACAGAATCTAACCTAAGTAGAAGCTCCACTTCTGGAATATGACACTTTATACAGAAGTATAGTAGGTAAGCTCCTATATCTAGGAAACACAAGGCTAGACATAGCATTTACTGTTTAATAACTAAGCCAATTTCTGTCCAAACCAAATGAAGCACACCTCAAGGCAGCACACAGACTGCTCAGATTCCTAAAATCTGCTCCTGGCAAGGGATTATTCTTTCCTAGTCAAGGATCCATTTCTTTAAAGGCCTTCAGTGATTCAGATTGGGCTGGATGCACAAAAACTAGAAGATCAACTACAGGATATTTGGTATTTCTTGGGGATGCATTGATATCTTGGAAATCTAAGAAGCAACCTACTGTTTCTAGGAGTTCAAGTGAGTCAGAATACAGAGCCATGGCTATTACTGCTTGTGAAATTCAATGGCTTCTCTATTTGCTCAAGGATTTTCACATCCACTACACTAATATTGTGCCCTTTACTATGACAGTAAAAGTGCTTTGGACATAGTTGAAAATCCTGTTTTCCGTGAAAGAACCAAACACATAGAGATTGATTGCCATTTTGTGAGGGAAAAGTATCAAGCAAAAGTATTGATTCCTTTACCAATCAACACCAAGGATCAGCCAACAGACATATTGACAAAACCACTGGATAGCCACACGCTTGACAAATTACTTCAAGTTTTTCCTTTTAAAGACTTGTATGCTCCATATAAAGGACTGAAGAACAGAGTTTTTGTCAAGCTTCACTTTAATGTCATTCATGCTCAGCATCAGAGGGGTGTTGAGATATAAAGGAATTAAGAAGGACTGAAGAACAACGTTTTGTGTTCATTGGGGACTTATGTCGAACACTTAGGATAGAAGTTAGTTAGGAGTTGCAGTTGAGTTTGTTACAACAAATTGCAGCTCCACACTATATATAAACACAATTAACAGCTGTAGAAACTCTCTAAGAAGTTCCAATTACGTTTTGGTCAAGCTCATTCATTGTAATCCTTTCAATACATTGTTCCCGTCTTTTCTGTTTTTGATTTTCTTCATCTTCTTCGATCATTCATAAAGAAGTTCTGGAAAATTGTTCTTGATTTATTAAGGTTTCAGTTTAAGTATCAAGTTCTTGTTCAAATTCCACAATTGACTAAATTTTCTATTAATCTAAAGTGGAATAGTCCACTCAAAAAAAAAGTGGAATAGTTATAAAGTGATTAAATTGATTCTTGGTCTAAAGTGAGATGGCAATTGTCATTTGACTTTTCTCTAATGACTTAATGAATCCTACGTACGTCATCCATTTCGAAATAATTGATTCTATTGTCAAAATAATTTGTTCAATTTTACTATTAGATCGCAAGTTCAAATCTGTCTTACAACAAATAATTTGTTCAATTTTTAGTTAAAACAGTTACATTTTAATGCATAATTATAATGTTTGCTACATTTATCATTTTTTTTAACAAAATAGATATTTTATCCATAAAAAAAAGGGGAACTCAGAGACTAAGTTCCTAGCTTTTAGGGAAAAGACAAAAACAACAGATCAAAGATTTTCCTTTTCCTTCGGTGTCTAGTTATCTTCTGAGAAGGAATCAGTTTAACTTTAGAGTTTTTATCAGAAGAATAACCAGCCAACCGAGCATGGTGACTATCAAGACTCAAAAACTGAAGATCATCTTGGATGTTTTCTATACCCACCGGATCCTCCGTATTTGGCATAGAAAGCATCTCAAAGGAGTTCCGTGTAGTTAAGGCTTATGATGTCTCAACTCCTTTACAAAATAGAGAGGGTGCAACCAGGGGCGGAGCCAGGATTTCCATTAAGGGGGGGCGGATTTTCACTTAGACGCATAAAAACTAAAACTAAAAATTTTAAAGGCAAATATAAGAGACAAAATAATTTTGATACCAAAAACTCACATGTCACTTGTGATTTTAAGCAAAATATTTGCAGGACTACATATTGTTTAGCCCCCCCGACACCCCTAAATCAATTCTTACGGTTGACCTCTACGTTTTGCCATTTTTTGAAAATAATCCATGATACATCCATTTGATATATATCTAAATACGTCTCCTTCAATATATAACACTAATGAGTCATTTAAAAAAATTTCACCCATTCCATTCCGTAATCGATCCTTCACATGCTTCATAGCTGACGGCAATTTGGGCGAGATGTTTGAAATTTATAGAGCAGGAGGAAGGAGTTTTAGAATAGAAAAAGAGGGGTGTAAATGTGTATTGGTATAATGCTGGAAGAATGATTAAAACAAAAAGGTAGAAGGATTTTAAAACAAAAAGGTAGAAGGATTTTTTATTTTAAAAAAAGGTAGAAGGATTAAAAACAAAAAGAGGTAGATGGAGGATTCGAACTGCTGACTCCAAGGAAAAAGATCATGCATCCTACCACCAAACTACTCAGATTTTGTATAAACAGCTGGCCAAATAATTATTAATATTATAGTTTAAAATATTAACAATATGCAAGGGTATAATTGTAATTTCGCAGCAAAATTTAAGGGGGGGCATGAGCCCCCCCTCGCCCCTACACAAATCCGCCCCTGGGTGCAACATAAGTTTCTTCAACCTTTCCTTCTTCTTGTACCTGCTCCTGTCCCTTAAACTGAATTAGTCTGTGTTGTTGCACCGGGGAGGGAGCTGATTGCTTCATCAACTGATTCTCATCAGGGCCAAATGGGCATTTCTCGTGATCTAGCTCAATAGCAGGTTGGTTGAGTTCAAATATTACTGCAGGTCACACAATGTGTCCTGCTTTTGAAGGTTTGCAACATCTGTTTATGGCTGCATTTGCATTCTTCCATTAACATCTGCAGCTTGGTTCTCTATTTGTTGTGGTCTATCTATATTCAAAATTAAGGCTGCTGAATTGTGCCCATTTTGGGTATTAAAATTTCAGGTATAGTAAGAGGTTAGATTGATGGTGGTGAGTTTATGAGAAATGGTTCTTCCCTTTCTCTAAATAAAAATAAAATTGCAGGTAGTTCTTTAATACTATTAAAAGAAAAACAAAAAACTAAATATGGAGCTTTTGTTTCTGTAAGGTTTTCAAGAGTTGAACAAGATAGACCTGACTTTTTCTGGGTGGTGGTGGAGATGAGGTGGTGGGATGCTTATTTAAGCACCATAGTTGAATACTTGAATGACAGAGTAGTGAGAAAAAAAAATTAACCACTACAATATCTCATCATATAAATACATTTACAAAATCTATCTAAACTTTTTCTCCAATCCTAGATGTCCACATGGCGTGATTTGTCAGCAACAGATTTCCAACCATTACGGTTGCTCTAAGGGATTTCATAGAGGGATTCGTTCTTCTTATTTTTATACATTACCATTATTTATTAAAGAGGGGAAATAAAAAACATCATTGTATTAATTATAGTGTAGGAGTTTTTATTAACCATTTTGATATTCAAATTAAAGTTAAAGAGTGAGATAATAAAAACATCGTTGCATGAATTGTAGTTTAGGAGTTTCTTTTTTATCATTTTGATATTCAAATTAAAGTATTAACTCATCTTCTTAATATGCGTGTTTTGTCTAAGTGCTACAGTTATTTTGAAACATAGAGTACTTGTTCATATTTTATATACCTCTGTCCCAAAATATAAATCCGTTTGGATTTTTTCAAATCCGATTAGATTTTTTCACACAGATTATGAAAGTTAATTAAATTTGTTATATGTCATTAATTATCATTAAAAAGTCTAAATAACATTTGATCATTATTAATGCAAATGTCATATGAGGGTATAAGGAAAAAAATATAATAAATGTATCATTGGTTTTCTAAATGAATTTACATTTTGAGACAAACAAAAAAAACTAAATAAAATTATATTTTGAGACTTTTTAAATTGACTTACATTTTGTGATAAAACCAAAAAACTAAATTTATTTAACGCAATTTTTTATTACCATTACATAACATTATTTTATGAAGCAAACGATAGTTTTAGTTCAAATAGATATACGATTTACTTGCATCAAAAAAAAAAAAAAAAAAAAGATATACGATTTACAAGTAAAACGAAATATATGTTTTGTATATTCATCCAAATAATATTTCTAAGGGTAAAAGACCTTTTGCGCCCCTGTGGTTTGCCAATTGAAGCGTTTGCCCCCTCGTCGTTCAAAAATATATGGTTCACCTCTTCAGGGTTTTAAACAAACTGTCAACACTAAATTCCGGCAAATATAAAAGAATATTCCGTCGGAATATTCCTTTTTGAAATAAAATGTCAATTTTGCCCTCAGTTTTTTACTACTCTTTTTTGCCCTCAGCTTCTTCTCTACTGTATTATTTCTCCAAAATTAAAATCGCAAGAACGGGAAGAACGGAGGACCGACGACAGGCGACAAAGGTTTCATGGGTTGCGATTTCCGGCCAAAGTGACCATTCTGACTGCGATTTGCTCCTTATTTCGTCAAGGTAACTGATTTGCTTCTTTTTCCCCCGATTTGCTGCTTCATTTTCACCTATTTATCACCGATTTGCTGCGATTTCCGGTGGGCTTCGCAACTCCGATTTTCCGTTTTCCGGTGGGCTTCTCTTTTAAATTGTGGTCAATGGTGGTGCTGGAACAGGGGCTGGTTCAGCTGCGGATTACGGTATAATTCTTGGTTCTTGACAGATAAAGTTTGGATTTTTTTTGTGGGTAATTTTTTAGGGTTATTATTTAGGAAGAATTATAGATAAAAAAAGAGTGTTGTTGGGGGGTGCAATGCTAAGTGAGTTTTACTAATTGGGTTATGTTTTTGATGAAGTGATCAAATACGAAAGAGAGGAAATTTAATTGATTGAGAGGGTGGGAAATTGTATTAATGGAGGATGATTGTACTACTGTTCTAAGAATATGAGAATTCTTGGACAAAGTTTTGGTTAATAAAGAAAAATCTGAATTCTTGGTTATGTTTATTTGATGTGCATTCCATTGAATAGGGGGGGGGTAGGCATATGCGCATGTCTTTGTGGCGCTAGCCTCGCTTCTTTGCTTTAGCAAGAACCCTAAATTATGTCACCGTTTCATCACCCCTTGCATATTCTAAATTTGGAAATTTGGGCTCGAAAACGAGAGGATTGGGAATCATGGTTCGAATATAACTTCATCGGGAATATAAAACTGAGGGCAAAATTGACATTTTATTTCGAAAAGGAATATTCCGACAGAATATTCTCTTATATTTGCCGGAATTTAGTGTTGACGGTTTGTTTAAAACCCTGAGGAGGTGAACCATATATTTTTAAACGACGAGGGGGCAAAAGCTTCAATTGACAAACCACAGGGGGCAAAAGGTCTTTTATCCTATTTCTAATACTTAACATCAAAGTCACGGATTATTCGCATAACTAATAGAAAACCTAAGAGCGCCGGCTACTCTCGCCGATCTTCACTTTCTTGCCATAGCCGTTCGCTTCCACCACCATGGAGCCACCGGCTGCCATGGAAACAGACGACACTGGTCAACATACTGAAGAGGTAGACCGACTTCGCAAAAACTCAGAAAAATGGGATGAAATCATTGGAACGCTGACCGAATCGCAATCCCCATGGTCACTTCGAGGGGGTGCGGATTTGTTGAAGGAGCCCAAACGCCATTCAGCATACTATACCGGAGAAGGGGAGGATGAATCGGACATAGCCGATTTCATCAAGATCGTTGAAGACTGGAGAGGGGAAGAGGTAGATGACGATCCAATTGAAATTCCAGTTGAGGACTGTGTCAAATTGTGGGCACCTTGGAGGAGGGCTGTTATTATAAAGGTTTTAGGTCGAAATGTGGCCTATCGAATTCTGCATTAGCGGCTTCATAGCTTATGGGATACTGGTGGAGGTTTGGACATTGTGGATTTACAGTCTGATTTCTATGTGGTCCGGTTCTCTTGCAAAGAAGACTATGACAAAGCCATAAACATAGGACCATGGATAGTGCAAGGTCATTACCTAACTGTGATGAAATGGCGCCCATTCTTTCAACCGTCTAAGCAGAGGATACTTTCAACCCATGTGTGGGTTCGATTTCTAGGTATGCCGCTAGAACTGTTTGAGAAAGAGGATTTTTTGCTCAATTTGGCCAAAAGAGTAGGCAAACCTGGAAAAGTTGATGTGGTAACGACTAAAGCTACTAGAGCAAAGTATGTTCGAATCTGTGTCGAGATGAATCTTAACCAAGTCTTAAGATCCAAAGTTGTGCTTAACGGAAACAGCTTTGCAGTAGAATACGAAGGCCTACAACATATTTGTTTTGAGTGTGGAAAACTTGGGCAGAGAACATCAGAATGTCCCACTCTTCACCAACAGGAAGACCAAGGTCAGGGGCAAAATATACCGAGTATAGGACAATCAAAAAAACAGGATGGGCCGACACCAGACAGACCATTTGGCCCTGGATGATTGCTACGAACAGACGAAGATGGCCAAACCAGGGGCAAAGAGGCAGAAATGATAGACAAGGACCCAGGCAAAACAATGAGCAACAAGATGAAGTGACTAGAGATCATGAGGACATCCCTAAGGAACACGAGAAGAATGTTGTAGGGACTGGGTCTAGATTTAATGTCTTATATGAAGATGATATGATGGAAGAGCAGCAAGATCAAGGACAAGAATCCGTGCCCCTCCAAGACTTGCAAGTGCAGATGGAGGCTGTTGGTAACCTCAAGGAACCGACAATTTCATTGCTATCTAAGGACCAGCCCAATGTGCAAAAGGATAAACTAAAAGACAACTCCCAGGCTAGGAAAACAGATCCTCCATGAACTTCCAACCAGGAAACTCAGAAACGTAAAGGGCCGGCTGTTAATGATAGGCCACAGGCGACATCTTCTAAGCGTCCTACAACAAGTGCAGGGAACACCAAAGCTGTAAGTACTGTTACAAAGCCTCTGGATGATATATCCAATGCAAAGCACAAACACAATAACCTAAGAGACGAAAGGCAGAATGTAAAACAAAATCGAGAGGGCAATGCCCAAGTTAAATCTGTAGCAAGTGACGTGGGTAAAAATCTCAAAAATAAACCACCTGATAAAAGTTTTGGTAGTGAGCCGAGTCACCAACAGAGGAAAGAAGTGGGGAGAAATGTAGGAGAATAGAGGTTGAGAGACGAACCTCCGGACAATCCAGGTTCAAGGGCCACCACGTCTCCACCCACAAATTGTTAATTAATGCGGATTATTGTTTGGAATTGTAGAGGAGTGGGGTCAGAGTTGTTTTTGACAAATTTAAAAGCCATTCTGTCTGATCAGAAACCTGATATTTTATGTTTATTGGAAACACGAGCAAGTAGTCAAAAAGCATGGAGGATTTTGGACAATTCAAATTTCACCAAGGTGATTTGTGTCGAAGCCAGGGGATATACTGGGGGTATTTGGTGTTTCTGGCAAGATATAAGTGTTGAGCTAAAATTGTTGCCTAGCATAAACCAATGCCTCAATGTAGCAGTGATGCAAAACAACGAAGTGCGGTGGATCTTGTATGTGATTTATGCTTCCCCTACTCCAGTTATTCGTAACGAGTGCTGGACTTACTTTGAACGCCTATCAGGTATCCTAAACTACCCTTGGTGCTTAATAGGTGATTTCAACCAGGTAATAAACCAAGAAGATAAAAGCGGAGGTCGGCCTTTGTGTACTATTAATGCAAATAGTATGCGCAATATGCTTCAAAAGTGCAACATGACGGGAATTCAATTTACCGGACCAAGGTTTACTTGGACTGGGCCAACGTATAAAGGTAAGCCTATTCTAGAAAGACTATACCAAGCATGGTGCACGCCGTCTTGGCTAACTCTCTTTCCCGATGTGACGCTTACACATCTCCCAAAAACGCATTCGGATCATCATCCCCTCTCTCTTACTTTGACACGGCGGTATACAAAAAAAAAAGCGGTCTAGCCAACTTTATTTTCAAAACGCCTGGTTTGATCATCCAGATTTTGCAAGTTTTGTTGACCATAGTTGGGATTCTTTCAATCCGGATTTTGGTACAGTGGCTAGAAAATTCATGGAAGAGGCGTCATATTGGAACAAGACCCATTTTGGCAATATATTCTATCGAAAAGAGAGGTGTCTCAGACGGTTGAAAGGAATTCAAGAGTCCCTTTCTAAACAGCCGTCCAACTATCTTGTAGGATTGGAAAAACAACTAATCGAGGACTATAATGTGATCTTACTTCAGGAGGAAAAGTTTTGGCATCAGCGATCCCATTTGCATTGGATACTCAAAGGAGAAAGAAACACACACTACTACCATACCACCGACCTTAAACGAAAACAACGATCGAAGGTTACTTCTCTTAAAAGACTTGACGGGAACTGGAGTGTTGATGAGACGGAAATTCAAAGGATGATGAGAGATTATTTTGTTAATCTTTATGCATGTGAAGCTGATCATCATGTTTGTAACTGTGAGGTACATTTACCTGATCTTGGTGAGGCGGACATCCAATACCTTAACAGAGAAGTGTGTGAAAAGGAGATCGAAGACGCATGTTTTAGTATGGGTACATATAAAACGGCTGGTCCGGATGGTCTTCCCTCAATTTTCTTCAAGAAGTGTTGGGGCATAATCAGTGACTCGGTAGTAAGATTTGTTAAAGGTACATTTGAAACGGCTTGCTTCCCTCCACAGCTTAACGAAGTCCTGATTACACTAATTCCTAAGGTTGATCATCCAGAATCCCCATCTCAGTTTCGACCTATTGCCTTGGCTAATGTGATTGTGAAGCTCATAACCAAGATCTTAGCGAATCGGCTGCAAAGTGTTATTGGGCAACTAGTAGATACTACCCAGAGTGCATTTATTCCGGGAAGGGGAAGCTCGGGAAATATTATCCTAGCCCAAGAGGTTATTCATACTCTCCACACAAAGAAGCATGGAAAGAAAGGGTTCATGGTGATCAAAGTCGATCTAGAAAAGGCCTACGATCGTGTGAATTGGCAGTTCTTGAAGAACATTATTCGGAAAGTGGGATTTTCACAAAAGATGCAAGACCTTCTAATGCATTGTATCACCACTTCCAAACTTTCGGTTTTATGGAATAGAGAAAAGTTAGAAGCCTTTACACCCAGCAGAGGCCTCAGACAAGGGGACCCGATAGCACCGTACCTTTTTGTGCTATGCATGGAAGCCCTTAGTCATAAAATTCACGAAGCTGTCAATCAAGGAAGATGGAAACCTCTGAAAATCTCTCGACATGGTCCACCAATTTCACATATGTTCTTTGCCGACGATTTATTATTATTTGGAGAAGCTTCAGAACGCCAGGCCAAGATTATTGAAGAGGTACTCTTAGATTTTTGCAATTGCTCTGGACAAAAAATCAGCACTTCCAAATCCAGATTTTACACATCCACCAATGTGGGATTCAAACGATTGCAACTTTGTCCCACTGCTTACGAATGAAGTACACAAAGGATTTGGGAAAATATCTGGGTGTTCCCCTACTCCATGGAACAAAGAAAGTATCCCATTTCCGGTATCTCGAGGACAAGATGAGGAACAAACTGAGTAATTGGAAATCGAAATGCCTCTCCAGAGCGGGGAAACGTATTCTTATATAGAGTTCTTTGGCAACACATGTCTTTTACACCATGCAAACTACCCTGCTCCCTATTACTGTTTTGAATAAATTGGAGAAGACATGTAGACAATTTTTTTGGGGAGACGATGACCAAGGCCGTAAAATGCACACGATAGCCTGGGATACTCTCTGCCAACCAAAACAGGTGGGCGGACTGGGCTTCAAAAAGCTGTACGATATGAATATTTCATTTCTTGGGAAATTGGTGTGGGATCTCATTACCCAGAAGGACACTCTGTGGGTCAAGGCCTTATCCCAAAAGTATAAGGAATTGTCAACCATAGCTAAAACAAGAAGTTCTTCAACATGGAAAGGTATCTGTAAGGCTTATTCATACATTATAGACGGTCTCGAATAGGTTGATAATGAGTTTAAATGGAAGGGGGATCCAAAAGGTAAGTATACAGTGGCGTCGGGGTATTCCTTACTTCGACCCACGGCTGATCAAGGGATTCTGGATGACATCTGGAAGAAGATCTGGGACCTAAAAGGACCGACGAGAGGCAATTATAATTTATGGAGTATCGTTCATGGTGCCCTTTCGGTAAACCGTATGCTCTATGACAGACATATAGTGGACGACCCAACTTGCGACATTTGTGAGGAAGGTGAGGAGTCCATACTTCATGCCCTCCGCGATTGTAATTGGGCTAAGAAAGTTTGGAACCATTGCGTACCTCGTGAGGAGCAAGGGGATTTCTTTGGGGCTACCTCAGTGGTGGATTGGGTACGACTTAATTTGAATATGAATAGGAGGAATCTCTTTGGGACACCGAAGTGGATGTATACGTGAAGGGAAGCATTGTACCGGATTTGGATGTGGAGAAACAAGCACACTCATGGACATGAGGAGGATAAGCCGCCATCGTTTGCTTTTGTTGCCAAAGTTGTGGAACGAACAAGGAATCTCCGTCTAGCTTGGTGTTTATATTAGTCCGTAGATTTTCTACTAAAAACACATTTGTAATTTGATGCTATTGTCTATTTGAAGGCAAGTCAATAAAAAGATCTCTTTACTAAAATAAAAATAAAAAATATTTCTAATAAAATATTAACAGTCCGATACAATACTACAGTTGTTTGTCTCAAAATTCTCCCCCTAAATATTAGAGAGGGTATATTGGTAATATTCGCAATATATGGAGCAAGATGCAACCGAGACGACGGCAATTTCCGCCACACCTTGTTACCGACCGCCGGCAGCATAACCGTAGACCACCGGTACCGATGGGTGATATATATACTTTGCCTTGTAAGTTTGAGGATGTTTTAGGTTTAAGAAATCAAATTTAGACGACTGACGTCCTGCCGGAGTGAAGTACACCGGGGAACACGGCGGAGAAAACTGCTTCAACGGCGATTTCTGGAATAATACAGCTCGTATTTTCATACCCGGCGCCTCACGATCATATTCACCAATAATATTCTGAAGATCCTCATCGGATTTTATGGATATTAACAAGTCAAGATCCTCTTTTGGGAGCTTACATTTCAAACTCATCGAAGCTCCACACAATTCCACGAATTTCACCATCAATTCTAAAAGCCACACAGAAAAATAAACATTAAAAATTGAAATTAACATCAATAAATCGAAAAAAACAGCAAACAGAAGTGAAGAAACCTGCAAAAGAGATAGAACGGTCAACGGAGAGCACACGATTGAAGCCGCCGATGTAATGGAGAGTACCATCGGAGCGACGAAGAATTATCCGGCCACCATAACTGTAGAGAAACTTGATAGAATTACTGGGTTTGTTACCTTTACTGGCTAAAATTGAAGTTCGAGTCATTGTTCAATTAATTGGAAAAAGCTAGTGCTGTGAGAAGTGGTTGATGACCGAAGGAAGCCTCCAGGAGTAAAGGAGATGACCTAGGCCCATATTTATAGTAAAGGGGATGGGACATGAGGGTAAAAATGTATATTCAGGCCCAGTAAGGAATAATCAAGAAATATTCTTCATAATAAATCTTTTTTGCTACAAAAAAAAAAAAAAAAAAAAAAACGAAATTCAGTTTCAATGAGAATTCAAAGTATCAAATTTTCAACCCAGAAATAAAAATTCTAATTACGAGGAAGCGTAAAGTGTACGTAATTTTGTCATGAGTGTAAAACGAGTCGAGCAATTTAATGTTTGGTTCGTGAAAAATTCACATAAATATGATTTAATTAATATTGAGCCGAACTGTCTTACCGCAGAGTAAGAAGTCAAGCTATGCGCGGCCGTGTCGAACTCTGGATTAGTCGGACCAGTGAATTCCGGATACCGGGGCTTTAAGCAAAAAAACAATATTGAGCCGAACTCGAATAGTTCATCAATATTAACGATTTGAACTCGAGGACTTGAATGCTTAATTATAGATATTTATAAACTTTATCGAGGATTATTAAATTAGATTTAATATATATATATATATATATATATATATATATATATATATATATATATATATATATATATTGATATGCCAAGCACGTAAAAGAGTCCGCGATTCTCGTTGGCCTCCTCGTAGGCTTAATAACGAATAGGGTCCATGACCCAAGAAGACCGCACCTTCATAAGCCGGACTAGGTCAGGTATAATCCAACCCGCCTCGCGTCCTTACGATTCGTATCATTGGCCAGGCAATTGGCGTCGATAAGCAAAGCCTTCAGTTCGTCCTCTATTGGATATCATGAAGCACTGGGGGCCAGCTCGCCTGCCCCTGCTCGCAGCCCGCCAGCTCGGACCAAGTCCACTTGACTAGGCAAACGGAGTTCGACTAGAAGGTTACAAAGCATGAAGCTCGCGGAAGCTATGAAGTCAGGTCGCCCCTCTAAGGACCGACCTCTCTATAGACTTAGTTAAACGTATTTCATTCAGCGAGCCAGTAGCTTTACCGCCATGTTGTAACCACCGAATCTAGCCCCTATAAATAGTGGCATTTATTACCGTTCTGGCAGACATATAACACGAAACGCAGAGAAACTCTGTCAATTTGTCGACAGCCTCTTGTCTTCATATTTCCTTCATCTTGCATGCATATTGTTCTTGAGCATTTCATAGCAAAACACATGCTTCAATACAGACATCCACCGTCAAACTCTAATAATCTTGTTTGTGATATTTCCGACGATATCAATTGGCTCTGCTACCCGGAAAATTACACGTTCGAGCATTTTTTCCGGTCAGATCTTAGTTTTACGATAGCCGTTCTTCAGCTCCGGCAATTGGAAACCTCCAGCTAGCATTAGGTTTTCCGATCAAGCACTCATCGGGGTCTTCATCCAGTTCATCCATATTCCCATATCTTTATATGATTCTTCATATGCGTCAACAAGAGAATCATCTTGTTCATAAAAAATATATCTCAGATCTTCATCTTCTTCACCATAGATTCACCGTATCTTCATCAAATCTTATAGATCCAAGAATATGCCAATAGAAACTCGATCGAGTGGTCTCATCCGAAAGGACGGTCCTCATCCTCCTCCGGGGAGGAAGAATTAAGGTAATACATATTCAGTTGCATAAGGATCAAATGGTGGTCACGACACCACACACATGAGCAAGAAGGTAATCATCATCTAGCTCGCCGCGTAAAGACATTCAGTACGACACGTGAAATTACTTGGACAGCACGTCTAAGTCTAAACAAGCCATTGCTCGTCTCGCAGTTGTCACTGAGGCAAACAAAGGGAAGGACGTGGCAGGAGCATCAAAGCCAGCTCACTCTCATCAAATATTACCCCATGAGGAGATGGAGGCATATGACAAGCTCTACGAGAAAGCGTTGAGTGCCCACGCCGCATATGCTGAAAGGATACATCAGACCAATTAACTATTGATTCATCTGAGAGAACCAACCCTTCCCGAACCTGAAAGAGCCAACCACCGTTAAAAAGGTGCAGAGGCTAAACGGTAGAATCATCGCCCTTGGCAGATTCATCTCCAACTCGGCTAAAGAATGCTTGCCTTTCTTCAAAATCCTCAAGGGTGACAAGACCTTCACTTGGAATGGGGAATGTGCTCAAGCTTTTTGAGCTCTCGAGGAATACATGAGGAAACCTCCACTTCTGGTCAGCCCAGCTCTAGGAGATAAGTTATTTTTGTATTTGGCGGCCTCATACCAGGATGTTGCCGCCGTACTTTTCAAGGAGGCCGGCACCCTCCAAAACCCATAAATATTATGCAAGCAAAACTCTCAGTCCGGTGGAGATCCGGTATTTTAATATAGAGAAGTTGGTCTACTCGCTTGTCATAGCCGCCCAAAAATTAAGGGCTTATTTTGCTTCGCATACTATCAACGTGTTGACAGATAGTCCTTTACGCCAATTTTTGCACAAACCCGACCTTTCAGGTCACATGCTTCGATGGGCCATTGAGTTAACAAAATTTGAAATCCGCTATCAACCCAGAAAAGAGATCAAGGCTCAGGCCCTGGCTAACTTCATCATCGAAACCAGTTTCAGAGCCGAAAAACCGAATCCTCAGCAGGAACTCGAGCCCACCAATGCTCCGACTGTTGGAAGTAGTGTCCGAAAGATAATTTTTGTAATTGTTTTATAATTAGTAAATAACATATTTATTCTCTTCTTATTGTTTTCTTCGTGCTTATAAGTAATACAATATTGAAAAACCCTAAGTTGTATCATACGTAGCCGTATAACTTAGTGTGTGTCACACGTGAGGATTAAGTTTATGGTGGTACACTTAAACAATTACTCCGTGGTGAACTTAATCAAAGTATGAGGTCTATTGATTATACCACCATTAATGCGCCTTGAACACTTTATGGTGCGACCGTCTTATCCGGACCGTCGATATTGTTTATCTAAGTGGGGCATTTGCATACGATGTAGTCATATAGGACTGGACCGATTTAATCTGTATTTCTCATATAATTCCATGATTGAGAAATCTTATTAAATGACAAGATGATCATGTATAGATTAACATTAATGCTGAAATGATTGTAGACTCCTGCTTATTTCAAATTAGGGTTTGAGGTGTTCGTTGCTAAGATGAGCGGTCCGAATAACTTTCACATTTGCACTACCGAGAATGAGTAGTTGGGAATGTGTTTCACAGATACAGAATCCATTCCTTCCAGTGGGAAGTAGAAAGACAATCCATTTATTTATTAATTCTAGAAACTGATCGATCATCCGAGTTCGTATTGGTTATGAACTAATTGATCACTAGTGGGCTGATGGTAAATAAGGATAAGATGCAATGAAAAAAGGTTTACAGATACATCCCAACTTCATTACGGATAGTCTATGGAGGGTTAGTCTCTATGTAATGATTATATCAAAGGACACTTATTGACCCAACATTTTGAGAATAAGTTATATCTATAATAAATAGAGTTCAGTTTCGGATTTATGGTAGTGTAATTCAAGAATTAATAAGTCAAATAGAAATGTTATGTTCGATGAATATTTTATTCAATTTATTGAAGCTATTGGTTATAGGTCCATGGTCCTCGGGTTGACTCCTAACATGCGAGTCAACACTCTTATTGTGGAATATCGAGAATAAATTAAATAGTTTGTCTATTTAGTGAATATGCAAAATATTGTTTATTCGGTAAATAATATATAAAATAAAAAAGACATTTGCTATTATCCTGTGGCATAAATGGCTCCACATGTGGGAAAATTGGGAAAAGAAATTTTTTTCCTAAATTATATCACATGTGTAAGTAATTATTTATTTCTTAAATAATTAATGGATAAATAAGAGATTGATTGTATCATTCAAAGGTGATTATCTCTTATTTAATGAAAAATATCTTTTGCTTAAATAAAAGATAATTGTTTTGTGAAAAGGATAACTCTCTCGACCGTTTACTTTCCTATATAATGAGAATTTCTCCCAACATAAGAGTACACATTACTTGTGCCAGTTTTTTTTTTATTTTTTTATTTTAATAATAAGGTTTTATTCCATAGAAGGATTGGGTTGGAACTCACAAAGTTGAGTTCCTATCTTTAAGGAAAGACAGAAACCTATAGATCAAATATTTTCTTTTTCTTGCAAGTTCTAGTTATCTTCTGAAAGGGAGTCAGATCTTTATCAGAAGAATAGCTAGTCCGCCTTACACTATGACAATCTAAACTCAAATTTTGAAGCTCATCTTGGATGCTTTCTATACCCAACGAGTCTTGCATAGAAAGCATCTCAAAGGATGTTTTTGTAATTAAATCAGCTGAAACTTCAATTCCTTTACAAACTAGAGCCGGTGCAACATAAGTTTCTTCAACCGTGCCTTCTTCTTGGACATGCTCCTGTCCCATAAACTGAGTTTGACTCGTCCTATCTTTAATCTCGGGGGAAAGGGCTGTGTGTAACTTTGGTGCTCTATCATCCGAGGTGCCCTGTTTTTCAATAGCCACATATGCCTGCTTCACATTAATTGGAAATCTATCACCACTGGAGCTGAATCTTGTTCAATGATGCTTTCTATATGCAGCTTCTCCTGCTCATCAATCATGATATTCTCAGAATTAGTAATAAGTATTGCAGCCTCTTTATCAATTATGATGTTCTCTTTATCAGCCTCTTTATCAAATGCATGTTCTGTTTGGCCAACTTCAGCAATGCTCCCTTTTGCCAAATCAAAATGATTTGTGGGTACAGAACTATAGGATTTTGGCAAAACTCCAGGGGCTGCATCTGAGGTTGAGCTTGATCCCTTGTTTCCAATCATTTCTACAGCTGCCTCTTCACAAATTGTAACACCCTTAAATGGACCCATTTGTGCTTGTTCTTGTGCTGTATCGAGGACTTCAGCTCCAAACGCTGAATCAACATGTTTTTCAGGTTTGCTAGCATTCCTTTCTTGTTGTAAGATGCATTCCATACTTTCCACAAATTTTGATTTTGGCTTGAAAACTTGCTGTATACCTGTCTCTCGTTTATCGGTGTAAAATTTCCTGATTCTGGGTATTTGACTGCACAATTATGTGTTAGGAAATCTACGCGGGAACGCAGCGGAATTTAAAATTTATTTCCTTTTAACCAGGATCGACTTCGTTTAAACAATAAATAAATAAGTAGTATACGATAAAGTTACCTTAGATGATCTAAAAGATCGAAGCTTTATCGTCTACGAATAAGTAGTGGCGCACGGAGCAGCCCAAGAGTTCGGCATCTACCTCTAGTCCACAGAACAACCCGCCGGAATCCACCATTTGATTGCTACCGGAAAAAGTCAGCTGCCGCCTTTTTCTCTCTCCAAAACTCTCTCCTAAAAAGCTCTCTTTTTATCTCACTAACATATTGCAAGAATATTGTGTTGTAAAAGAGTTGGCACAAGTCCCATTTTATAGGGAGATAGACGCCATATTCACATCCCAATTTGATTGGGAAAAGCTTCCTAATGGATAAAAGAGAAAGAAAACCAATTTCCAATAAAATAAGGAAAATATCTTTGATTGATTTATCGTGTTGAGCATGGATATAAACAAACACGGTACAACCAAAGATCTTTGGAGGCAATATTGAGAGCAGGAATATCTTGGGAATGATTAAAATATTCAATATCTTATATTAAATATATTTCCAAGATATATATTGACAAATATATTTCCAAGATATATATTGACAATACCTTATAATGAATATATCTTTATCTTATTACCATAAATCTATTATTTCAAAATCAATTAATATCTAATATTATTATTATGGTAATCTTATTAATTAAATTTCATAATTCAAATGTATCCAATACACTTTAAAATGGCGTCCCTTTCCCCACTAATTTGGGAATTGAGATTTTCTTTATTTATATAATACTATGATTAATTAATTCATAAAATACATGTATATCATATATATATATATATATATATATTATATATATATATATATATATATATATATATATATATATTCGAAATATATGTATCCATATACATATTTAATTAATCAACATAATTAATATATTGTATTATATTTATTCATAATAAATAAATACCACAATATTTTTTTACCACTATAACCTTTATAGTATGAGATAAATTCTTTTCTTATTTGGTTATCACTATAACCGCATTTTAATCCGGCTAGATGTTCTTATGTATGTGACCCGATAGGCTTCCGAATATGTTGGGCTTTGGCACAAAGTGCAAATTACGAAAATGCCCTTCATACCTAACGATCACGGGATAGCGTCTAACAACACACCGTGACCCCCAATCATCGGAAGAGTCAAATGGAATGACTACTACCTTTCACGTGAAATGGTTACCGTGTAAATATAATCCTATCGCTGTATTAACATCCATACGGTCGTACGTCGAGTGTCAAATATCAACGACCGTATCTTATAATCTGGATATCATGCTCTCTCGAAGTAACTCATTTACTTCCACTTTGCAAAGATTCACGAGAGTAAGACATTCCTTATAAGAAGGTCTATTTGGATATTCACCCCTACTGATAGGGTACGCGATTTCCGGATGACCAAACATGTATACTCCGCATGCTTCAGTATCACACACAATCACTACCGCATGATCGCCCCATGGCTAGAGGAAACCTCAATAGTTTCAAAGCATGACAATCCACACCGTGATGCCATGTAGACTCCGGTCCTAAGGATAATTACACAACCGTCACATAGTGTGACACTTAACAATGTAAGTGGGTCAGTCTAACGTACGCATTCTCTAATACACGTCCATGTACAGTCCAAATGTCTCTACAATTCAATAGATGAGATCTAGCCCTACCCTTAAAGACATAAGACATCTAATACGTGCTAGCATTTTTGTACTATCATTGACCTGTTTAAAAGTACATAAACCTAGAGACACTTAAGTATCAAACTTACTAAAGTGATTAGAGATCTCATGAACCATAATCTCCTATCATGGTTTCTCTATCACAGTTTAATACTAAGGACGTTATCATATAACCATTCATATTTGGTTCTTTAAAATAACAAATATATGACAACAGAAAAGGCCATTTATCATATGTATAAACATAAAGAAATAGTAGAGATGATCCGACCCGGTCGGATCCGGTCCAACCCGATTGGGTTTAGGACACTATTTCAACATTATGCTCCTCATGTCCAATGTGCCAACAATATTTATAGTATGAAGGTAAAGGTGCATCTAATGCTACTGATTGGCAAAAACCAGCCCCCGATTCATCCTGAACCCAAATTCGAGCAGGCAGTAATTCTAGCAAGTCAAATTCAACTTGCACTCTTGCAACCGATGGCCTTTTAAGATTTTCAGTTGCTTTATCTATTCTTAGCGGCTTACTAAATGAAGAGACTAAAGATAAGATGAAATCACGATTAACCAAGTGAATCGGTAATCTAGGTAGGGATATCCAAATTGGAACTATTGATGGCTCATTATCGATCTGAAAATCAGGAGTCCATTTCAATATCCTCATAAGCTTTCCAAAAACATTCCAAATTGGCCTTGTAAAAATTCGAATATAATCATCACTTTCCTCAAAACGCAGTAGTATATGTTTGTTATCCAATAGACCTTCTATAACTTTTCCATTAAAATTCTGGACGGATAGATATTTGTGAATCAATTCTATACTAGGTTTTCCTTGAGAAAACTTACCATAAGCGTTTTCTCAAATTTTGTTGCGAGTGTTCCTTGGGAATGGTAATTGCCGGTTCCCCTTTCCATTACCTGTGCTAGTTTCTCAAAGAAAAGGGAGAAAAATTAGTATCTTGGAGTTTTTCGAGGGGGTTCGAATGCGGGATCAACGACCACCAGTCGTCGCTTGGAGATACAACACGGAAGACTGTAGCTTCTCTTCGGTTGGGTAAATATTCAACCTTCTTGTAGTGTAGATTAATTTATTATGTGAATCTTGTCGTGGTAAAATAGTAAACGAATTTTGATTCGTTGCTTCCACTGTGCGTGATCGAGGGTCTCGATCGGTGATGTGAATCAGATCTGAAGATTTGAAAAGGGAGAAAAATACGCTCATTTTTGCAAGCGTTCTCTTGCAATTGCAAGCACCGGAAAATTTCCGGATTCGGTTTTTCCTGCGTTTCGGATCCTGAATTGGGGTTATGTATATTCCGCAACGACTTGGGACGATCTCGGGCTCAGTGTTTACTCATTGTGATAGAGCTATAGTCTAGGGAAATACAACACCGCCAATTCAATTTTAATTAATCGGATACGTAGCAGCTTTCGGGGCAGCTAGAGTGGCGATATAGCTTAGGAATTTACTTCCTGATCTGGGAGTAATTCCAGGTCCAGTGAGACGATATCACTTCATTGTGAAAACAGTGAAGAGATAGCTTAGAAGGATCTTCTCGATCCTTTAGAGGTCAAAAGCATATTGAGAGAGAGTCGCTCGATTAGATGGACCGGCGACGTTTCGATCCTAAAGTTCGTCTCGAGCCGATAACCTAACTAATCAGTGTACCAAGTCGAGTGCTTGGAGGGTACGGCATTGAGGGATATATCTCATATGCTTTTAGAGCAAGTGGGAAAGTGTTGTGAATAAGATGAGAATGGGTGTGCTCTAAAACAATTATTACTTGTCATTTTGTGCAAGTGGGAGATTGTTAGGTGTAGTGCCCGAAAGACAATTTGTGTAATTGTTTTTAATAATGGATGACATAATTTATCTCACCTTATTACTTGCTTTGTGCTTGTAAAGTAATACACTGCTGCAAAGCCTAAGTATATTTGTATGTAACCGCTTAACTCAGTGTATGGCATGCACATGAGGATTGAGTTAGTGGTGATATACTTAAACTGTTAGTCCGTGTTGAACTTAATCAGAGTTTAAGGTCTCTTGATTAAAACACCAATAATGCGCCCGAACACCTTAGGGTGTGATAGTCTTATCCGGAGTTTGTCGGTAGAGGTACTATGTGGGGCATTTATATATGATGGCATTCATATAGAATTTGGACCGATTTAATCCGAATTTCTCGATATAATTCCGTAATCGAGGAATCTTATTAAATCATTAGATGATCATATATGGATCAACCTTAATCTGAGGTGATCACGGGGTCTTGCTTGTCTCGGGGTAGTGTTTGATGTGTTAGTTACGGTTCACTTAAATATGTGTTCCAAGCCACTTCTCATTGGCACTATCTCCGATGAGTGAGTAGTTCTGATTTTCACAGATATGGAATCCATTCCTTTCTGCGGGAAGTAGAGAGACAGTCCCCTTATTTGTTAGCCCTAAGAAAATGATCGATGGGCCCAGTTCATGTTAGACTCATTAGCTACTAGTCAGATATGTGAACTAATTGATCACTAGGGGGTTAATGGTAAATAAGGATAAGATATTCTGAGTCGGATTCACGGAGACTTCCCACTCAGAATGGACAGTCTATGGAGGGTTAATCCGTATGTAGTGATTATATCATTGGACGCTTATTCACTCTATGGGTTGAGTATAAGTATACATCTATAATCGGTAGAGTTCAGTTTCGGGTTTATGGTGGCGTAATCCCGGAATTAATAATTAATGTACTTATTCTGTTCAATGAATAATTAGTTATTGGAGCTATTGGTTATAGGTCCATGGTCCCCGATGTGGCTCCTGTAATTCGGATGTTTTTCCTGTTTTTGGGCCTCAGTGATAATTAATTGGCTGGGCTAATTAATTGATATGCAAAATATTATTTAGTTGTGCTGAATAATATAATACACATAAAAGACATTTTCTGTGGGCCTAAACCCTAGTGTGTGGCGCCTCCTAGCTATCAAAAGGGCAAGAATTTATTTTCTTGTGTGATTAATTATTTACTTGTTAAATAATTAATTAATGAAAGATAATTGATTTGTAATTGATTGATTGATTAATCACAATCTTTTATAAATGGAATTATCCTTTATTGTGATTTCTTTTTAATTATTTATTTAATTAATTAGAAACTTGGAGGCCAAGGATTTACTCTGCTATATAAAGAGAGTTCTTCCAAGACAAAAGAGAGGGCAAAATTTCGCCCCCACACTAGAATAAAGAGAGAAAAATTTGTTTCTTGTCTTGGGTGTTTGGTTGAAGAAAAACTTGGAGTTTTTCTTGAAAGCATATCAAGGAGGTTTCAAATCCAAGGATCGGTGTCCACCAACCACCGTTTGGAGAACACATTGGAAGATCTTGACTTCTCTTCCCACTATTGGTAAGATAAACTTAACCCCCTTGTAGTTGTTAAATCCTTTATTTATGTATTATGATATATGAATCGTGATCCGTCCGCTGCGCGTAGATCTAACTCCTGCGTCCTTCAGATGCATCTGTGTATGCAACATTCAACGAGGAAGTTCTACCCTATGCCACAGGAATGACTCTCTAAATCTTCGGATTAAGAGAAATGGGATAGATTCTCTTTCTAGTAAGAGATGGTCAGGTTATTGAACGTCAACTTTGATCGAATCTTAGATTCAGCGGTTAACAAAGCAAGTTTTAGTATGTCCTTTAGTATCTTGAAGAGAACGAGGAATAATATGCGGACATATTCATGTGTGAACTTGGATATGTGTGATACACTGATTTGGACTTTAAGTCAGATTGAGGATGATCGTTAAGTCGATCTCGGGCTCAGTTTTTACTCTTGTGTTAAAGCTATTTCCTGAAGGAATCCAGCAATGCCAACTCGACTTTAACTAGTTGGGTGATTAGCGGCTTTTGTAGTAGCTAGAGAGGCGATATAGCTTAAGGATTTCCTTTTCATATCTGGAGTGATTCTAGATTTGGAAGCCGATACCACATCATTGTGCAAACGATGAAGGGGTAGCTTAGAAGGATTTTCGAAATCACTAGAGGTCAAAAGCATATTGCGAAGGTACCACATGATTAGATGGACCGGTAACGTTTCGATTCTACGGATCGTCTCGAGCCGATAACCTGACTAATCATTAAGACCCATGACATTTAGATGTAGGTACTCCCCGAGTCACTGGCCTATCCTACGACGGCACACTCGGAGTGTACTTTGTCATATGGCAATGGTTATGATATGCTTAATGGGTACTAGAATACGGGATGGGTCTCCATTGCTTTAGAGCAAGTGGAAGATGTAGTTTGTTGTATTTTAAATAATAGAGTGTGCTCTAAAACAATTAATCACATGCTTTCGTGCAAGTGGGAGATTGTTAGGTGTAATGCCCGAAAGACAATTTTGTAATTTTTTTTATTTAATAAATGAAATGATATTATTATTCATATTTATTATTCTCATATTCACCGATGTGACAATAGTATTTACACTACAGAAAACCCAAAAGTATATCGTTTATGTAATCACTTAACTCAGTGTATGGGATATACACGGGAGGATTGAGTTAGTGAAGATGTACTTAAAATACAATTAGCCCGTAGTGAAGTTAATCGAGACTATCGGGTCTCTCCTTGTTGGTCCCTTGGAAAGGCTAACACAAGTTTAGAGGGGGGGGGGGGTGAATAAACTTGTCACCAAAAACTTATCCTAAGCTGGAAAAGCCCCAGGAACTGAGTTTCTCCGAAACTCAAACTGATCTACAGTTCAGTTTTGTTCCTGTCCCTTAACTTGTGCGGAGTTCAGTTAGCTCAACTGAGTATAAGTCAATGCTGATTTATATTCAGTCTTGTTAACTGGCAGCGGATAAATAATAGCCTTTAAAAACTAGTTAACTTAGTTTTGGTATGAAAACCACATAAATATAACTATAATAAAGTAAATGAATGCATAAAGTAAATAGACAATATTTATAGAGGTTCCAGGTGGTGTAATCCTGTCAATCCTCTCTTCCCCTGTGATGCGGAGGAAAATTCCACTGGAACTTCTTTGAGATGGCCGGTTACAAAAAGTTCTAAACTGATAGTCCTTGACTAATCCCTAGCTTCACTATCTAAACACTTGTAGAACAGGTAGGATTGCTGCTCTTCAACTGTTTGAACCACTGGTTCTTGGAGGTAGAATTGCCTCTTCACCAGCTCATCACAAACACAGTCTTCCTGACTGCACTCAACTGTCCTTCACACCTTCTTGGTGTTTCACAGTCTAAACCTTTGATAAAATCAAAGTTGAGACTTTGAATCAATAACTATGATTCAACTGTGATTTGAGCTTTTCTTCTGGATGATTAATTTAAGCACGGCTCTGTATTTCTTCAAATGAAAGATCTTGAATCTGCTTGAATATGCTTGAACACTTTGAAGAAATTTCTTGATCTTGCAATTAAACACTTAGCAGGTATTTCTTTGAATTTGGCTTTCCCCCTCAATTTGATCTTTCTTGATTGGATAGATTCATTTTAATTTTCTTGCTTTGTTATCACATACCTGCACACCCTTTTTTTTATGTCGTAGAAATAATCTATTTATAGGGGTTCATTCAACGTTCATCCTGCTTGTATCTTGCAACGGCTATATTTTATGACCGTTCTGATTTGTCAGTGGTTCAACCAATAAAATTGCTTCCTTTACAACGTTCGACTGTACGATCAGTTTGATGGATGACTGATATATAAAACTGAGTTTCCTTATCAGTTTTATACCGAGTTTTTCACTTATCAGTTTCTAACTGACTTGGAGCATTAACTGAAATTTTACTCTTCTTCAAATATCAGTACTCCAATTTTCATCTGATTATTATTGACTTAATCAGAGTACACCATAACTTATTATCATCTAAGAATTCATTGTCCTTGTGATTCTTAGGTCTTCATACAAGATCCATAAAGTCAGTTCAGGTCTTCACAATCTTGCCTGAAGTCTAACTTTACAGTCTCGACTTGTAATCTTCATAACTGAGTTTGAGCCCTCAGTTCTTCAATCTTCAATAACTGAGTCTGTGTCCCTCAGTTCTTCAGTCTTCTAGATAGGCCAACCGAGTCTGTGTCCCTCAGCGAGCTTATCTTCTTCAGTCTTCTGTTGGTGTGCTCTATGTTCAGTTTCTTGTAGAATCACAGTTAGATTAAATCTCAGTTTCTTCATTTCTCAGTTCCAGCCTAGAACTATTACAGTGCTTGTCTGATTTAACTTATACAAATATCATACTCTAATAAATCCTATACATTGATATCTAGACATCTTTTTGCTTTGCACAATAACAGCTAGTTATGACACTTCATCAATGGGGTTAAGAACAATTAACAAATAAGTGATGAATCATCATTAAAACATAAATTTTATTTCCAACAATTTCCCCCTTTTTGATGATGTCAATACTGACAGACCTAAACCTAACCTTGGAAACGGCGCCAGAAAGCTGACGGACATTACCTAGGCTATACAGATCCTAACCGGCAGTGTACCGGGTCAAATTGTAGTGCTAGTCTGGTGAGTCAGGTCGTATTCCTCAGGGAAAACATGGTAATTCTTTTAAGTGGGGTTAAACACCAAGAAGCTATTATTAACTCGATCTAAGTCGCAGGTTTATCATTTTTCTCGGGTTAGATTATGTTAGATCAGTTAGATTGTTAGTAAAACAGTAAATAAATATAAAAATAGATAATATATATATTTTTGGATCTAGCCAAGAATACTTTACTGAATCAATATCTTTTTTAGTAGAATTGAATGAGACAGATCTTCCTTTATTCAAGGTGTAAATTATATATGAATCGGTGTACTCCTAAGCTAGACAACTCCTCCTCACACGAGCGTATGAAATTGTCATATGTCCATTGCATCGGTCCAAGGTCCACAATTGTTACGGTTTTTTACGAACGGGTCCCGAGTACAAATCTACCTTTAGATAAAAAGGAGTCACTCCGTTCGTCAAACGGTCAATTTTATTTAAAAGGCTCCGGTTGTCAAAGCCGGACGATTCACCTTTCCGGTTTAAGTTTCAATTAAAGCGATGATTTAACATTATTACGATCTCGAGTACAAATTATAATAAGATTCATTTCTCCCAAAACAAATCTACCCCCGGGTAGGAAATCGGATTCCGTTATCACGTTGTTCACACGGCCAATTTTACCCTCCGGTCTTTCTATCTTTTATCTCGTATCCTAACTACGAGGCGTCAATTCATAATTAGATTATGAATTCCTCGATCAATTAAATACGTCAATACGAATACGATCAAAATAGAAAAAGATTCATTATAATTGGTTTTAATCATGATTACCAGAGTCGATCATTCATTTTACCAAAAGATTAACTAATTCAGATTCATATCTTGGCTAGACATATTTTTAGTTTAATATCATATATAAATAGAAATAGAAATAATAAACATAACAATTTTAGAATATATTACCGGTTATGACTATCGAATCGGGGTCGTTTCCACCGGATCTAACATGCCAAAGCTTCGAAATCAACAATCTTCGATAATTATTCCGCCATTACAACGATACTATAACCATTTTATTTATATATGTGAAAAACATATATACATACATACATCGACATATATATGTATATACGGGCCCCGAAAAGAAAATAAAAAAAGATAGATGAACTATATATATACGGATGTATATATATATTTTTGGGACGTGTGTGTGTGTATATATATATATATATATATATATATATATATATATATATATATATATATATATATATATATACAAAGTGATCTAAAAAATAAAAAAAAGAAGAACAGAGAAAGGAACGAAAGAGAAAGAAAGAAGGAAAGAAAAGGGGCGATTTTATTCATTCACTTGGCTCTGTATATATAGGAAATTTTGCTCTTGCCGGACCGGTCCGGATTGGTGCCGGATCGGTCCGGAATCATGATTGCAAATGATTACACTCAATTGCTCAGCATGTGCACGGTTATGTATATATAATTATATATTAAACTTCTAAAATTCGTAACTTGAGTTGTAGACCTCCAAAAATTGCAAACGAAATGCCAAAATTACGGTCTCGAGAAACTCTAAAACTTTCATGAAGGACTCTTCTTCAGAAAACGTCTTCTTGAGTACCTCGTGTTCCTCCGAACGTTTTTTCGGGATTTTTACGAAATTGAATCAATTAGCCACTTGACCACCATTTGAGTTGTAGAAGTCCGATTGACTTGATTCAAAATCCATTGGAAAGCGTTCTTGAAGATATACAACTTTTATGAAGGAAACTTCTTCAGAAAATGTCGTTTTGATGAGCCATTCGTATTACGAAGATATTTCGGGATTTTTACTAATCCGAATCGGTTAGTCACTTGACTACTATTTGAGTTGTAGACCTCCAATTGACGTGATTCAAAGTGCGTTGGAAAGCTTATGTGAAGATCTACAACTTTCATTAAGAAGTCATCCCCTGAAAATGCCTCTAAGCTGGGTCAAATCTCCATCGAAAATAAATTACGGTTTAAGTACTTAAGAAAATTTGCTCCGTTTGAACTCGTAAGCTTGTGGCACCTTCTTCTAACCCTCTAAACACATCTTTTAGACTCAAAACATGTCGTTACGTGGAATCTTGGTCAATGTATAATCCTGCAATGAACCACCAAAACACCAAACGTAAATCCGACACGACACTCCGGTTACTAAACCGGTACAAAAACTAATAAAAAACTTATAAAAATACGATAATTTATATAATAACTACTACTTATACATTTGAATAAAACTTAGTAATTTTGACTTGATTTGATACAATAATGCTCAAAATGGTATCAATATTGGGGTAAAATGTCGTAATAATGATCATAAATTTATCTCTCATCACAACCCCCTACTTAGCTTTTGGTCGTCCTCGATCAAAACAAGCGATAAAACAAAATGAATAAGAGATAAATTCATGAAGATATAAGGTATAAGGAACAACTAGATAATACAACCATTAGAATTACAACCAGGCTTTAACCTCAATATAAATGTATAACAGAGTGTGTGTGTGACAAGCCTTTTCAATTTCCACTATCCTCTCTTGAATAAATCAAGCAAACGCACAAATATCCATTCGAGACAAGCCCTAATGACTTTCCTAGGTATAGCGAGAACAGAGTTCCACACAAAGTCCTTCCGTGTACTTATTAGGATAATCCCTAAAGCATATCATTCAGTTTATACTGGGGATAGTCAGAAGATAACTAAGTTTTCAACCACGCTTAAAATTTTTTATTTTTTATTTTTCTTTTTCTCTTTTTTTTTTCTTTTGATGAACTTAATTTCACATGTGTAGCATATGCCTTCATTCCCAGCAATAGGACGTTTCGTGATAACCCCCTAGCTGGACTACTATCATCAGGCAGTCGGGAGCTTTTAAACCTCATAGTGATATAGGACGTTTCGTGATAACGCCCTACTGCACTCAAATCATTGGTAGCTACAACCGACATATCGATAGTTCATCTTTATTTATTTTTTTATTTTTTTATATATTTTTTTTTCATAAACTTAACTTATATCCTCTCTATCACATTCAAACCTTCGGATATTCACGGTACACGTTCAAAAATTAGGTACTAAGTTCGCTATTTCTCTAGAATAACCACTAGGATACCGAATGGATACAGTTTAAAATTTTCGCTTCAATATCAAAGGCTTACGTGAAGGAATTCATGTTACACAACTATATTTGGAATTACAATGCACTTACGGTTCACATTGGTTATACACATCCAAATTGATCATTATATCTTCAAATCCATGAAATATATACCTTATACAATTTATTTTAATCAACTAAATAATGCTCGAAAAAAATCAAAAACTAAGGGATTTATTGATACAAAATAAACATTAATGCCATTGCTAGACCAACGACTCCACTCCCCACTTACGAACTTACATTGTCCTCAATGTAAAGTGAGTGTAAATAAGTTGTTGGGAAAGCAATGGTGCACTAAAACAAGTCAAAACAAATACTCGGATGATAAAAAGGGTGGGTGGGTGGGTCAAAGTTATGACCGTTGTGTGTGCAAATGAAATAAAAGTATGTGGAGTGTGACGAGTGTAATGCAAAAGGGTAGATAAACACACCACATAAACTTTTATTGATTTAAAACACACAATATTCCCCGATAGTTGAACTAATACATGTCACACATTATTTGAAATTTAAAACGAGACTAGATCATGATATGAAACGTATGGCAAAGTATTAACTCGAGTCTTTTATACCCTAGATCCTCAAGGGTTATTTCAAATCGTTCTAACAACCTAAGTCCAAGAAATGATGCATTTGAATTTTATCTTTGTTATCCATCAGGATTTTCGGATAACCACCTAATCGTTCCCGTTTAATGTCATTCAAACATTCATCCTAAGACTTGGTGAAACAAAATGAAAATCAATCCGAAGTATTCGCAAAGTATCATCCAAAGTATGAGTAATTATTATATTTAACATTTTTACGGGCTGCCTCCCGGTAGCGCTTTTGGTTAACGTCGTTTGCTCGACCAAAATGATAATGATTAACTAATATAATATACTAAACAAAACGGGATACTTCTAACAATTACTCACAAAAGCACGTAACAATTAAGCACATAATCCACTAAAAATAAATGCTTAAGGAGTAAAAAGGAAGGATAGTACCCGTCATTGACTACATTTATAGTCTATAGCCAGACTTTATCGTGCTTTAGTTTTCTAATGTCGGTGGTGGGTCATCCTCACGCACCGCATCCTTCTTCAATACCGGTTTCCAACGAGAGGTTAGACAATTTCCACCAATCCACACGATTCTTGAACTTTTCCTTTGATTTTCGAGCTTTCGGTTTGCGAGCCTTCATATTATTGCTAAAGTCATCTTCTTCAATTACTGCGTGTTAGTACAATCCACAACAAGGGGACACAAAGTGTCTACACAAGAACTAGATTCTAGTGTAATGCATGGATATTTCAATGAAATGTAAATGTTGAAGACAACGCTCTCATGATTAACTCCCAAACTAAACTCTCCCTTACAAACATCGATGAAAGGGATATTAATATTTAAGCACCGAAAAGTGTCGAGAAAACATGCATACTTCTCATCGTTAAACGAAGATGGTAAAGCTTCCTTGAATGATTGTGCCTTTTGAGGACATTGTGTGTCATCATTCGGTACCTTTTTCTTCAAAATATGCACCTTGGATATGGTGTTGTCCTTCCGGTTGAACCGAGATGAATTTAGGTTGAGCCGGATAAGGTTCGGTTTGAATTGGCCCTTCCAAACTTGATTCATTCTCAACATGATCATTGGTCAAGGTCTACTCATTCTTGGATTTTTCAATATTCTAGGAATCTTGACCCATTCCTCATTTTCAGGTTCAATATATCTGTTCTGTCTTAAGAAATCTTCAATAATGTCCTCTTCCTCTTTAGTGAATTCCGGTTTATTTTCCATATCCTTTTCAAATTTACCATCTAAATCATCCTCTACTTCATTAATTCTCATGTTTTCTAATCCATTACTTCCACAGATTCTTCTACTTCTAGTAATAACAGCATTTACCTCTCCCGGGTTTCTTTCGGTATTACTTGGTAGTCCTCCTGGAGGTTTACTGTTTTTACGTTCCTCTTCTCTACTCAAATGATATTCCAAATTCCGTAATGAAGCTTCTACAATTCTCATTACGGTATCATGTCCACTTATAGATGTTTTCAACGTACTCATATCCTTAGTGACTCGTACCTATAGAAGTCATCATGGTTTCCATATTTTGAGCTTGAGTTGACATCATACCCATCAGATTTTCCATTAATTTCTCCCATTTATCAACTCCTTCAGGTTGAGTTGAACTTTGGGTGACTGGTATGCTTTGAGTGGTATATTGTGGATACGATCTAGGTAATGATTGTAGATTCTGATTCGAGGTATCTCCTTGATAAACTAGATTTGGATTCTTATATTGGATTGGATACGGTGGTTGTCCTTGCTTACTAGGGGTTTCAGACCAATGAAAAGTAGGGTGATCTCTTCTTATAGCATTAAACGAGTTTGAATATGCATTGTTCAAATTCCTATCTTTGTAAAAAACTCACCTTTTCCTTGAATATCCTTTTGGTTCTTCCATCCCTAATGACACATTATCATGACTTGAGTATTCATTTGGTAAGATATTTTACGAGTTTACATTTTTCTTGGCTAATAAGCCGTCAAATTTCCTACTCAAATTCTCCAAGTGTGCTAGAACTTCCGTATTCGATGTATATTCTCCTGCAAATGCTACTTTTCTTGTGCTAGAACCGGTTTCCCACATACAATTATTTTTGAAATCTTTTCAATAGCATCGTAAACTATTTGAGCTTCACTCATCATTAACGAACCACCACATGCATGATCTACATCCGCACGTGAGTCTTTCCTTAATTTACGACGAGAAAAGTTGGATTTGCATATCTAAGGAATAACCATGATCGGGACAAGCTCTTAATCGCTTTTTAAATCTTCCCCAAGCATTCCCAAACGTTTCTTCAGATCCTTGTTTAAAGTTAGCAATCTCGACTATTAATTCCAATTTTCTACCAGGAGTAAAATACTGCTTTAAGAACTCGGTTTGAATATCCTCCCAACTAGTCAATGAATGATGTGGAAGTGACGAAAACCAATCTCGTGCTCTTCCTTTTAAAGAAAAAGGAAACATAGACATCCTCGTTAATTCATAATGAGCACCATGAATTTTGGCTGTATTACACAATTCTTCGAAAAGATAGAGATGATGATGTGGGTCCTCATCATCTTCTCCTAGAAATTGGGCTCTTGTGTCAATTAAACCAAAAATATGAGATTTTATTTCGAAATTATTTGCTCCTTTATTAGGTAAAGGAATTGGATTATTAATCTGGTACCTTCTTACGGTCTGATCACATATAGGTCTCGGGTTAGGCTGGTTTCGATTATTACGATTATGCTTATTCCGATTCTGATTATTTCTATTATTCTGATTCTGATTATTAGGTTGAGGTAAATTCTGATTAAGGTTTTGGCCATACCCTTGAGCATGAGCAATCCCTTGTTCAGGTATTTTACCAACGGTTTCGACCATTTTCGTAACTCGATTTGACAATTCTTGTGGAATCGAAAATATCGAATAGAAAATAACACGAAATCGATAAAAAAACCACTTTTTTTTTTCTCTCGGTAATTACCGACTCCACTCGGTATTTACCGAGTGTATTTTTTTTTTTTTTTTTTTCGGTTTTTTTTTCTCTCTCTCTCTCTCTCTCGGTAATTACCGAAGCCACTCGGTATTTATCGAGTATTTTTAGAAAAAAATTGATATCTTACCAAATAGGTAGGTACCAATGAAAATAAAAATACAAATGAGATTGAGAAATGTATTGACTTATCCTCATTTGTTATGACCACGTTTACTTTCTACTATCGAAAATAGAAAATAACTCGAATTTGGTAGAAGAAGAAAATTGGTAACTAAAAGAAGGTAGATACCAACGGAAAATAAAAATAGAAATGTGATAAGAAGAAAGTTGACTTATCCTCGAGAATTTTGAGCTAATACAAGTAGTAACCCTAGACACAAAGAAAGAAATTAGCGACGTTTTCCCCGGCAACGGCGCCAAAATGCTGACAGACCTAAACCTAACCTTGGAAACGGCGCCAAAAAGCCGACGGACATTACCTAGGCTATACAGATCCTAACCGGCGGTGTACCGGGTCAAATTGTAGTGCTAGTCTGGTGAGTCAGGTCGTATTCCTCAGGGAAAACATGGTAATTCTTTTAAGTGGGGTTAAACACCAAGAAGCTATTATTAACTCGATCTAAGTCGCAGGTTTATCATTTTCCTCGGGTTAGATTATGTTAGATCAGTTAGATTGTTAGTAAAACAGTAAATAAATATAAAAATAGATAATATATATATTTTTGGATCTAGCCAAGAATACTTTACTGAATCAATATCTTTTTTAGTAGAATTGAATGAGACAGATCTTCCTTTATTCAAGGTGTAAATTATATATGAATCGGTGTACTCCTAAGCTAGACAACTCCTCCTCACACGAGCGTATGAAATTGTCATATGTCCATTGCATCAGTCCAAGGTCCACAACTGTTACGGTTTTTCTGAACAGGTCCCGAGTACAAATCTACCTTTAGATAAAAAGGAGTCACTCCGTTCGTCAAACGGTCAATTTTATTTAAAAGGCTCCGGTTGTCAAAGCCGGACGATTCACCTTTCCGGTTTAAGTTTCAATTAAACTGATGATTTAACATTATTACGATCTCGAGTACAAATTATAATAAGATTCATTTCTCCCAAAACAAATCTACCCCCGGGTAGGAAATCGGATTCCGTTATCACGTTGTTCACACGGCCAATTTTACCCTCCGGTCTTTCTATCTTTTATCTCGTATCCTAACTACGAGGCGTCAATTCATAATTAGATTATGAATTCCTCAGATCAATTAAATACGTCAATACGAATACGATCAAAATAGAAAAAGATTCATATAATTGGTTTTAATCATGATTACCGAGTCGATCATTCATTTTACCAAAAGATTAACTAATTCGATTCATATCTTGGCTAGACATATTTTTAGTTTAATATCATATATAAATAGAAATAGAAATAATAAACATAACAATTTTAGAATATATTACCGGTTATGACTATCGAATCGGGGTCGTTTCCACCGGATCTAACATGCCAAAGCTTCGAAATCAACAATCTTCGATAATTATTCCGCCATTACAACGATACTATAACCATTTTATTTATATATGTGAAAAACATATATACATACATACATCGACATATATATGTATATACGGGCCCCGAAAAGAAAATAAAAAAAAGATAGATGAACTATATATATACGGATGTATATATATATTTTGGGACGTGTGTGTGTGTATATATATATATATATATATATATATATATATATATATATACAAAGTGAAAAAAAAAAAAAGAAGAAAAGAAAGGAAGAAAGAAGAGGAAAGAAAGAAGGAAAGAAAAGGGGCGATTTTATTCATTCACTTGGCTCTGTATATATAGGAAATTTTGCTCTTGCCGGACCGGTCCGGATTGGTGCCGGATCGGTCCGGAATCATGATTGCAAATGATTACACTCAATTGCTCAGCATGTGCACGGTTATGTATATATAATTATATATTAAACTTCTAAAATTCGTAACTTGAGTTGTAGACCTCCAAAAATTGCAAACGAAATGCCAAAATTACGGTCTCGAGAAACTCTAAAACTTTCATGAAGGACTCTTCTTCAGAAAACGTCTTCTTGAGTACCTCGTGTTCCTCCGAACGTTTTTTCGGGATTTTTACGAAATTGAATCAATTAGCCACTTGACCACCATTTGAGTTGTAGAAGTCCGATTGACTTGATTCAAAATCCATTGGAAAGCGTTCTTGAAGATATACAACTTTTATGAAGGAAACTTCTTCGAGAAAATGTCGTTTTGATGAGCCATTCGTATTACGAAGATATTTCGGGATTTTTACTAATCCGAATCGGTTAGTCACTTGACTACTATTTGAGTTGTAGACCTCCAATTGACGTGATTCAAAGTGCGTTGGAAAGCTTATGTGAAGATCTACAACTTTCATTAAGAAGTCATCCCCTGAAAATGCCTCTAAGCTGGGTCAAATATCCATCGAAAATAAATTACGGTTTAAGTACTTAAGAAAATTTGCTCCGTTTGAACTCGTAAGCTTGTGGCACCTTCTTCTAACCCTCTAAACACATCTTTTAGACTCAAAACATGTCGTTACGTGGAATCTTGGTCAATGTATAATCCTGCAATGAACCACCAAAACACCAAACGTAAATCCGACACGACACTCCGGTTACTAAACCGGTACAAAAACTAATAAAAAAACTTATAAAAATACGATAATTTATATAATAACTACTACTTATACATTTGAATAAAACTTAGTAATTTTGACTTGATTTGATACAATAATGCTCAAAATGGTATCAATATTGGGGTAAAATGTCGTAATAATGATCATAAATTTATCTCTCATCAAATACCCTCCTTAAAAGCAATGCAAAAAGATAAAAGACAAAATACAGTAAATAACACTATGAACTGAGAATCTGAGAATTTATTTGATAACTGAGTTACAATGCTGGGTAAGTAATAAAATACAACATGATAAAAAGAACTAGAAGATAGTTTCTTTTTACTTGGCAGATTGAGAAGGTTGATTATCAAAGTTTTCCGCAACAGTTCTCATTGCATCATTTGTGGCTGAATGTTCAATTCCATGAATGCTTGCCCAAATGTTCCATGATTCAGATAAATTGTTTTTCTTGAAAAATTTACTTTTGAATAGAACTGCAAATGTAAAGACTGATGTCCTTAGTCTTTCAATTGGTGCCTGTTCTCAATAGATTTTGAACAAATTCAGGTTCAGCCTTTTCAACTTTCTCTGAAACTCTATCTAAGGTGCCATCTGCTTCCCATTTCTTCAGTTTATTCCAATAGTATATGAGTATCTTCTGCATGTGTAGAAATGTTTCAAGAGATTCTTATTTTGATACTTCTTCTCTCTCTGGTAAGTTATTGAATATATTGTAGAGACGAGAATCCAGACCAACTCTTTTGTCAGTCGGTTCTGAGTATTTAACAATCAGTTTCATCTCATCATCAGTGAAATCTCCTCTTGCTTTCTTCAGTTCACTCAACTTATCATCAACATTTGTGAGGACTTGTGGCATTTCAGCTGCATGGACTTTTAAGATATCCAAACTTTCCCCCTTATTGACATCATCTTTATGAATCAGGCTTTTGATGTAAGCATTCAATGTTTGTTGAGTTGATGCCAATATGGTTTGAGCCACAACTGAGTCCTTTATGCCCTGTTCCATTAAAAACATTCTATCGACTAGATTATTAAGAATACCTTCCCATCTGTCTTGAGTTTCATTTCTCCTTGTGACATGCTCAGTGGTTGTTTTCCGAAGCTCAAGCAGAGTGGTTTGACAGTTGTCATTCACAGTGTCCATCTTCTTTTCAAGTTTGGTTCGTTCATCTTGACTGGCTTCTAAGGATTTTAAAACATTTCCGAATAAGCTTCGGTCATCCTTTTGAATTCTGAGTATCTGATTGTGATAATACTTAATGAGATCAACTTGAGTCGGAACATCATGTGAATTTCTTGCTTGTTGATCTTTTCCTTTGTTTGTCTCAGCCTCAGTTGGTTTAGCTTGCTTTAGAGGTGAGAGAACAACTTGCTTCTGTTTTTCTTTAAATTCAGCTGATTGTCTTTTCTCTTCAGATTGTTTCTTAGCTCCTTCCAATCTTGATGAATCAATAACTTTCATAGGTGACAGATGTACTTCAAGTTCATCATCTGATTCTTCTCCAGGCATGTTTGCCAAAGTTCTTGCTATTTCAAGTGTGGATTTATCAGTGGGAGATTGGTATCCTCCTTCTGCTTCTTTGTCCAGCTGTGTTTTAGATACACTTTCAGAGCTTGAACTTCCCATCGCTTTCTCCGAACTACTAGAATCATCTTCGTATTCAGTTCTGTTGCAGTTTTCTTTTCTTGTATAGAGGCAAGAATCCCTTTTTGTAGATCAGGATCTTCCTCAAAATCATCATTATCAACGTTCTTCTTAGAACTTCCACTGGCTATGGCTTCCCTCCAATAGCTATTTCTGATCAGCGCATATCATTGGTTTAGGAATTCGTCGGTATTGATTATCTCCGTTAAACTAGTAATGCTGTAGATATCGAATACCCATTTCTCAATAAGCTCCATTTCTACACGCTGACTTCTTTGATTATCAATAGAACTGAACTTCCAAGTTCTATATCTTTGCAATCGCTCATAATCAGCTTTCATAAGTTCTGTATGATCAGATGAGGATTTGAATGGTGTGAGGGTGTCCTCTGATTCTCTTGTGATCTCATGATCTTCTTCTTGAATAGAAACTTCAATCTGCATGGGATCAGTTCTTGCAGTATCATCAGTTTGCATAAGATCGGTTCTGCTGGTTTCTCCCTCGGCGAAGAATCGGGACGACTGATGTGTCTTTTTCAGTGACCAAAACTGAGATTGTCTGCTCAGTTTGCAAAACTTTTTCACTTGAAACTTCTTCAGCGACTAGTTTTTCACTAAGCTCAGGTTCCAATTCAACAACTGGAACTTCCATCGTTGTGTGTTCAGTGGGTTCAACTTCATGAACTTGCTCATCCAACTGAATGATCTTGGTTGATTCTATTTCTGCTTCAGCCTTCTTTTCCAATTTGAGGAGCTGAAAATTCTTTAGCAGTTTCCTCATGTTCCAATCTGGGGACAGATTCTTGAGGAGTAGACTTGGATTTTGAAAGCAACATAAGCATGTTCAATGTTGTTACATCAATCAGTCTTTCATCACCATCGGATTCTTCATCATCAGGCTCAGTTCTCAGGGTCTGTTCCCCCTGAGTTATAACTTCTTTCTGCAAATCAGTTTCAACGATACCGTTCTCGTTGACAACTTCGATTTCTTCTACCATTTCCATTTCTTGTGAATGCATTTGGTTCTTGAATTGGTAAAAATTCAGTTACCGAAACTGGAATAGATTCGGTAAGATTAACTTCAGTTTGCACTTCTGGTGCTGATCCGTCAGCAACTCCAGGTCTTGCTTCTTGAGTTGATTTCTTAGTCACTTGATCAGTTAAGCCTTTTTCTGATTCTTCCAACTGTCTTCTTCTTTCCTTTAAATCTTCAATTTGTGCCAACACTTCATCTCCAGTTGCAGGTTTCTTTGATTTCCTACTTTTCTTCTTCTTGGGTTCAGTCTCAGATTTCTCAGCTTTTCTTTTTCCAGCTTTTTCTTCCTTAACGACAATTTTCCCATCAGCAACTGGTGTTTCATTCCTCTTAGCAATTCCAAAGTGGTCGAGTATCCTCTGGACTACTAACGCAAGAGTCTTCTTGTGATAAAATCGTCCTTTCTTTTCATCGGTCTTCTTTTTAGGTACGTCAATTGACTGTGCTATCAATTGATCAAATAGATACCTTGCCCAATTGAAATCTTTTTCAAACCAAATCACATATAGCAAATCTAGTTTTGCTCCGATAGATTCTTTGAAGTTTCCAAAGCATTCCCAATTATGCAATTTGCCAGCATCTTTGAGAGAAAATTAAATTCTGGCTTGAGCAAGCTTGTGCTCCCTGTCTGTAAGACAGCAGATTCTCCAATAATCGCTATATCTTTCCATAACTTCTCCTTCTGTTCCTTAGTCAGCTTAATGGCTGCTGCTCCTCCGGATTTGTCAAATCCAAAGATTTCTGCAATTAGATCTTCAGTGACTTTGATTTCCTTATCATTGACAGTGGTGATATAGGTTTGTGTGTCTTCTCCTTCTACAGTTGTTCTACCAAATTGATAGAAGTCTCCGATGCTTTCTAAACATACACTTTTCAGATCGATGTTGAATACAGCCTCCAATCCTTTAATTTTTCGGATTTTTGATGCAATTGAATTGACTAGAGTTTGATCAATATACTTTGCAATATACTGGTCAAGAGAAACGATCATTCCGGGTTCAACAAGAGTGAAAGTCATTTTTCTGGATTTGATTGAAAATTTGAAAATTTGAAATTCAGAGAGTGGATTCAAGGTTTAAGCGTAAAGAATTATGAAAGGAAATACTGGGTATTTATAATTTGTAGCAAAGGTAGTTAAGAAGTGAGTGGGACTTTAAAACGTCTTGTCATAAGTGTTTTGAGATTGCGAAAAGGTGGGTGAGTGGAAAATATGAACGGTTTAGATTGAGAAGGACCACATCTTTCGTAGCTAGATAATAGAAAGTAGAGTAGGTACGGTGTATCAACAGCTGTATACGCTCAGTTTTGTCCTTATGCTGAATTCAAAAACTCAGTTGTAAATACAACTCAGTTTTGTGAATTGCATTTTTCAGTTCTCAGCTGGTGGTGTTTCTCCTGCAAAACAAAGTGAGAAATTTTTGGTACCCATATCTGTTTGGGTCCTAACTGATTCATTTTTGATGGTACAACTTTATTTTTAACTTTATACCTCTCTTGATATTTTGACCGAGTAAAGTCAGTTTTCACAAACTTTTCCTGTTTTGTCATAACAGTTTTAAATTTGTTCAGTTTGTGAAACTGATGTGATGGTTCATTCCAATCTTCATCAGTGGGAAATAATCTTCCTTTCCCTATGAGTCTATTATTCCATGAATGATCTTCATTCTTAGATGGATATGACTTGAAGATTTTTCTTACTGACTTCGGATCAGTTTTACTGTTTTCAGCCTTCTGAGTCTTCCTGTAAAATTTGTTGGCTTGGTGAATTTTACCAACTGATTTTTCAGTTTTATCAGTTTGTGCGTTTGGCTGTGCTGAGTATCTAACAGTTCTAATAACTTTATCGAGCTTTTTTCGAGTTCTTGATCGTTGAGTAGTCACAAATTTTATTGCAAGCGATCTTGGTCTTAGCTTAGAATTATACCGATTATCAAACCCTAAACCAGATCTATCTCCAAATGGTTTTCTGGTTTGAATTGAACTTTGGAAATTGGATCAACTGATGATTCACTGATGTTTATAACTTTTGTTGGTTCATCAGTTGGTCGAATTACCTTGGTTCCATTATTAGTCTTAATTAGATTGATTCCAGCATTCAATCTCGAAATTTCAGTTTTCAATAACTTTTTCTCCTTTTTGACATTCTCATAATTCTTTTGAATAACCTCTAATTCTTTTATGAGTACGTCCAAGGTTTCATTGAAATCTTCATTTCCTTGATTGTTTAGGATAGTGTGAGTTTTGGATGTAGAAGCACTTACCTCCTGATGTTTGACAGGTAAACCTTCTGTTGAGGAATCATCACTGATTAGAACTTGTTTTCCTTTATCAATAGCTCCTAGCAGTAAGATTTCTTCATCGCTTTCACCTCCATGACTTGTAGGTAGAGTCTGATCAATATCTGTGGCTTTTGCACTGGATGTATCTCTGGTTAATTTTTCTTCTATAGAATCAGCTACTCGAAGTAACTCTTTTTCTGCTTCTTCTGAAAGATCGCTTAAGGATGGAAATCTTCCGGATTCATCATCCATATTCGTATTCAGCTCCATGTATTCATCATAACCGAATTGAGGTTCTGGATTTGTGTGAGAGCTTGTAGTACCGAATCTTTCGAATACTTGATCGTGGAAATCATAGACAACATTCTGCAAATAGCCAGTCAGGGGGTTAGTTAGCCAATTTCTAATTCTAGATGCATCCATTAAAAATATTTTTAAGACAAATACAGTAAGGGGTTTTCAACAACTGGTTGCTTTGATCAAAGTAACAGCTCTGAAACCAATTGTTGGTATCAGAAACAACTGAACCTTGAAGCGGTAAACGATTTGGATCACCTTCAAAAGAAGGAACCGCTCTGATACTAATTGTTGGTCCCTTGGAAAGGCTAACACAAGTTTAGAGGGGGGGTGAATAAACTTGTCACCAAAAACTTATCCTAAGCTGGAAAAGCCCTAGGAACTGAGTTTCTCCGAAACTCAAACGCGATCTCCGGTTCGGTTTTGTTCTGTCCTTTAACTTGTGCGGAGTTCAGTTAGCTCAACTGAGTATAAGTCAATGCTGATTTATATTCAGTCTTGTTAACTGGCAGCGGATAAATAATAGCCTTTAAAAACTAGTTAACTTAGTTTTGGTATGAAAACCACATAAATATAACTATAATAAAGTAAATGAATGCGTAAAGTAAATAGACAAGATTTATAGAGGTTCCAGGTGGTGTAATCCTGTCAATCCTCTCTTTCCCTGTGATGCGGAGGAAAATTCCACTAGAACTTCTTTGAGATGGCCGGTTACAAAAAGTTCTAAACTGATAGTCCTTGACTAATCCCTAGCTTCACTATCTAAACACTTGTAGAACCGGTAGGATTGTTGCTCTTCAACTGTTTGAACCACTGGTCCTTGGAGGGTAGAATTGCCTCTTCACCAGCTCATCACAAACACAGTCTTCCCGACCGCACTCAACCGTCCTTCACACCTTCTTGGTGTTTCACAGGTCTAAACCTTTGATAAAATCAAAGTTGAGACTTTGAATCAATAACTATGATTCAAGCGTGATTTGAGCTTTTCTTACGGATGATTAATTTAAGCACGGCTCGTATTTCTTCAAATGAAAGATCTTGAATCGCTTGAATATGCTTGAACACTTTGAAGAAATTTCTTGATCTTGCAATTAAACACTTAGCAGGTATTTCTTTGAATTTGGCTTTCCCCCTCAATTTGATCTTTCTTGACTGGATAGATTCTTTTTAATTTTCTTGCTTTGTTATCACATACCTGCACACCCTTTTTTTATGTCGTAGAAGTAATCTATTTATAGGGGTTCATTCAACGTTCATCCTGCTTGAATCTTGCAACGGCTATATTTTATGACCGTTCTGATTTGTCAGTAGTTCATCCAATAAAATTGCTTCCTTTACAACGTTCGACTATACGATCAGTTTGATGGATGACTGATATATAAAACTGAGTTTCCTTATCGCTTTATATCGAGTTTTTCACTTATCAGTTTCCTAACTAACATGGAGCATTAACTGAGATTTTACTCTTCTTCAAATATCAGTACTCCAGTTTTCATCTGATTATTATTGACTTAATCAGAGTACACCATAACTTATTATCATCTCAGAATTCATTGTCCTTATGATTCTTAGGTCTTCATACAAGATCCATAAAGTCAGTTCAGGTCATCACAATCTTGCCTGAAGTCTAACTTTACAGTCTCGACTTGTAATCTACATAACTGAGTTTGAGCCCTCAGTTCTTCAATCTTCAATAACTGAGTTTTTGTCCCTCAGTTCTTCGGTCTTCTAGATAGGCCAACCGAGTCTGTGTCCCTCAGCGAACTTATCTTCTTCAGTCTTCTGTTGGTGTGCTCTATGTTTAGTTTCTTGAAGAATCTCAGTTAGATTAAATCTCAGTTTCTTCATTTCTCAGTTCCAGCCTAGAACTATTACAGTGCTTGTCTGATTTAACTTATACAAATATCAAACTCTAATAAATCCTATACATTGATATCTAGACATCTTTTTGCATTGCACTATAACAACTAGTTATGACACTTCATCAACGGGTTTAAGAACAATTAACAAATAAGTGATGAATCATCATTAAAACATAAATTTTATTTCCAAAACTCCTTTAACGTGCTATTAATGCGCCCAGAACACAATAAGTGGGATTGTCTTATCCGGACTTTCAGTTAAGAGAACCTAGTGGGGCATTTATATGTGATAAATATATCATATAGGGCTGGACCGATTTGATTAGAGTTCACGATATAATTCCGTAATCGAGAAGTCTTATCGAATCAATCGATGATCATATTTATGGATATATCTTAATCCTGAGGTGATCACAGTCAACTGCTTGTATCAGTATGAGGTTTGACTTGACGGTTAAGTATTACACTGAGTCTGGGATCGAATTACCCCATCTTGGCATTGTCTTGGATTGAGTGAGTAGTCCGTGTTATCACGGATACGGAATCCATTCCTTCCATTTATGGAAGTAGATAGACGTTCCCTTATTTGTTAGTCCTAGAAGGCGATCGATCGCGCGAGTTCATATTACACCGATTAGCTACCGGTGAGGTGTATGAATTAATTGATCACTAGGGGTTAATGGTAAATAAGGATAAGAGGTTCGAAAAGGGTTAACGGTAACTTCCCGATTTAGAATGAACGATCTATGGAGGATTAATCCATATGTAATGATTATATCAATGGACGCTTATTATTATTCTCGTGAGGAGATAAATATAATCTCATAATCGGAGGAGTGCGATCACGGGATTATGGTGGCATATTCCCGTGATTGATTTATCGAATATAATTATTCTATTCGTAAGATAATTATTTATTTGATTTATCGGAGCCGCTGATTATTAGTCCATGGTCCCCGACGTGCCTCCTATATAGCATAGCTATTCTCGGACGTCGAATCCTAATAATATTAATTTAGTTCTGATTAGAATTTAATTAAAACGATATGTGAATTAATTGTTTAGTAGACTATTAAATTAGTTGGGCTAAATAATTAAATATGTGAAAAAGTCATTTTTCATAATCTTGGCAAAATTAGTGTATTATGGCCGAAAATAATCATTGACTAGGTCAATGACATAATTTCGGCCAAGAGGCATGTTTTTAGGAAACAAGAAATTGTTTTTAAGACATGTGCACAAAATATTTATTGGATAAATATTTATGGTAAGAAATAAAGATAAATATTATTCTAGATTTGTTCTAGAATATTTTGGGATTGTTTTTATTTAATGGATTTATTTTATTTGCAAAATAAAATCCTTGGAGGTCAAGGATTACTCTCCTATATAAAGAGAGTTCTCCCAAGCCTTACACACACACATAATTCGACTTCTACCTCTTAGAGAGGAGAAGAATAAAATTCGGCCAAGGGGAGAATAAGGGGAAAATCTTGGAGGTTTTTCCGGGTAGCATATCGGAGGGATTTGAGACGAGAATTTCCTTCGACCGGGAGTTGCTTAGATCACACGTACGGAAGATCGTGGTGCTCTTCACACCATCGTTCGTTCTTTCTATTGCGGTTCTTCAACTTGGATTTTGAGATCCAAGAGGTATGTTCTACAACCCCTTGTAGATGTAGATCTAGTTATTTTTATTACGTGTAATTTATAGATCTAGATCCTTAAATCGCTTCCGTTGCGGATGATATTACTAACATCCTGGTTTCTTGCAATGATAGCACAAGTAATCATTATCTTTCTTTGATTCATCCTTCTTCTTTTCACTGAATTTCTTTGTAAAATTCCTTGGAGAACCCTTTCCAGTTTTCATCGTTCTGATTTTCTTGCTCAGTAGGGCAATTTGCTCTTGCATCTCATCCAGCAGATCATCTTGGGCTCCTGTTGTCTCTTCTTGATGTGAAGCAGCCAATGCAGTGGTCTTTGGCTCTTCTTTTTCAGTCTCAGGCACAAGCTTTTTGCTGAATTCATAGGCCTTAAGATCTGAAAACAATTTGAAGGTGTCTTCTTCATGCAAACTCCTCATTTCTTCTATGGCAGTCACCTTCATCTCCCAAACTTCTTTTGCAGGTAATGCTTCCAAGATTTTTGAGTTGATTTCTTCTTGTGAGTACTTCACACTCAGTAGGGTGAGTTCATCCATGATTGCATTGAATCTTGACTCCATTTGTTCAATGGTTTCATTTGGCTTCATCTTGAATTCTTGAAACTTTTTCTTGGCCACACTGATTTTGTTTTTCTTGATAGCATCAGTGCCTTCACAGATTAACTGTAACTTGTCCCAAAGTTCCTTTGCAGTCTTGAAATCTTTCACCTTCATATACATATTGCTATCCAAGGTTCTGTATATGATATCAATAGCAATATTATTGAGATTTGCTCTTTTTCTATCTTCAGCAATCCATTCCTTTTTTGGCTTTGGAATGTACCGTGTCTCATCTCCCACTGTTACTGACTTGGTAATCTCCAGTGGTCCATCTGTCAGCACATCCATCATTTCCATCATGTGTTGTAGCTAGATAAGCCTGTATACGACGTTTATACTCATCAAAACGATCTAAGGAACACATCAACATTGTTCTAGCATACTGGTTGTTGTCCATGATGCAAAGCTTTGAAAATCAAAAACTTTTAAAAAGTTTTCAAAGTGTTTTCACAAGCACAACAAGTAGGATTACTTCAGAACAAAAGCACTGCTCCGATACGAATTGTTGGTCCCTTGAAAAGTCTTTGGTTAAGTTTAGAGGGGGGGTGAATAAACTTAACACTTAAAACTTTTGGAGTTAACAAACTCAGCAACTTCAGCAGCCTGCTGACTGGTCAGTAGTCTGCTGATACTCAGTAGTCTGATGACTGTTGAGTTTACTGAATTTGTGCAGTGGAAATATATCAAAAATTAAGCCTTATTACTTGTTGTTAAATATGATACCAAGTATTATATACTCAGTAGTGTATGTGTGTGATTTGGATGCTAGATTCAGTAGATTGATGTGCTAGTTATACTAAATACAGAATATAAATGCAGAAAGTAAGTAGGCAGATTTTATAGTGGTTCTAGGTGGTGTAATCCTGTCAGTCTACTCTTCTCCTGTGATGTTGGAGGTAATTCACTAGAGATTCTTGAGGTTGCTGTTACAAAAATCCCTGAGTTGCTTGTCCTTCACCAATAACTATGGCTTCACAAACTGAACACTTGGAACAGGTAGGATTGCTGCTCCAAAGTCTTCCACTGGTCCTTGAAGGGTAGGATTGCCTCTTTACCAGCTCCACCACAAACAACAGTCCTTGACACACAGATGTGCTTCACTGTCTTCAGTAGATTCCTTGTGAAAGAAAGTTTTAATCAAGTAAGTGATTCAGCTTTCAGGAGCTTGATCAGAATGATATGATCAACAGCTTGATGTCTTCAAGTGTGTAAACTTGATGTAGCTTGAATGCAGATTACACTTGAAGAATTGTAGCTTTATGCTCAGTAGGGTCAGCAGGGTGTTTGATCGATTTAATTCTGATAGCTCAAGATGGATCCTTATTTTTCTTCAAAAATCATCACTTGTATCTGAGTTAGGAGTCCTCTATTTATAGGTATAAATCCTTGTTACTTATGTTTGAAATTCATACATAGCCGTTTTGGATATGTCTCTATCTTGACTTGCTTTTTCTGACTGTTCCTAGGACTGACACTGTCAGATTTCTTTTTGACAGTATTCAGTCTGTCCACCCTTTGACTTGTATCCATTGGATAAAGGTCTGAATCATCCCAACATCCCTTTAATCTTAACCATTGATTTGTTTGATAAAGTCAGAGGTTGTTAGCTGTCCCTTTCTTTGTAATCTTCCAATGTAACCTTTGAATAATTCGAAGCATGTATATCAGCAGGTTCTTGTGATCATGAGTCTGCTGAAGTACATATTAGTCAGCTGATCCATGTTCTGCTGTGTCTATAAGACAATGCAGCTGACTTCTTTTATCTAACTTTTATTTATGAAGTTAGATTACACCCATAACCAAGTTCCAATCACCATTTAACTTGTGGAACTTAGACCTTGTACACAAGGTATATGTAATCAGTTTAGGTCATCACAGACTTCCCTAAATTCTGATTCCATATCCTTGACTTTAATTACTATGTTTGATCCCTTAGCCTTCAATAACTGAGTTTGAGCCCTCAGCCTTCAGTCTTCAGCAGGTTCCTGACTAGTCTACGGCCTATGTACCTTTCTGATATAGATAAGTCTGCTGATGTAAATCAGCTGACCTTTTACAGTGCTTGTTTGATCAAACCTATACAAGATCAAACTCTAATAAACCTATACATTTGATCTAGACATCTTTTTGCCTTTGCTCTATAACAGCTAGTCTGGCACTCATCACTAAAACTCAAAAATAAGTCCAACAATTACCTATGTGGGACAAATGGAACACATTTCCTTTACAACACCCACATTAATCACACTACCTTTAGGCATTAATTTCGCATTCACCCGATATCAGAATCAAGTGATCCAAAATCCTAACATCAACTACTCTCGTAGTAATTTCCAAAATCCTTTCTAGCTCCCGAAAAATTCATTATGTAACTCATTCAAAATTGAGCCTAAAGTGGACTGTTCGCCATTTGTTCCAACACTCAATTTTAGCCAAAAACTCCAATAATCCCCACATTAATGAAAATTAATGCATATTCTATGCAAACTCTGTAGATATAACAAACGGAGCTCTATTGCATTGGGCGAGGTGGTTTGTTGCCTTGATAAATTCATTATTGACCATTGACTAAAATCTCAGGACCAAGGAAAATAAGTGATAAAAAGTCATTTCTTAGAGCTCAAATGACTATAATAAAATGTGAAGGTAAAGTACTTATACAAGTACATTTATAAAGGTCATGATCGTGTTGTAGTTCAAATTTCCAATGAAGAAGACGGTCTTATGATTGATGAAATTAAAAGATCTCAAAGTTTATGATGGGTACCTGCTCAGGAAACAATGTGGAGAATATTTGAGTTTCATTTGAATAACGTGAAACATGTTGTCATTTCACTCCAACTTCATCTCCACGGGAAAAATTGTGATTCATATTGGAAGAATCAAAATCTTGAAAATCTTGTCTAAAATGACTTTGCTTCCAAAAAAAATGCTCACGGAATTTTTTACCCTTAACCAAACACAGCAAAAGGCCAAAAGAAATTACAGAATTCTTTGTGTGAATGAGCTCACAAAAGTATGAAGAGAGAAAACGTAAAGATGTTATAGGCCACATAAATAGTGCAAAACCAACTGAATGAGAAATGTATTATCATTGCTACTCAATCATGTTAGAGGAGCAACATAGTTTGAAGAGTTTCTAAAAATAAACAATCATAAATGCAACAGTTGTAAAGAAGTTGTGGAAAAAAGAGGTTTACTAGAATCCGATAAGACAATCTCAGAATGTTTGAGAGAAACCATTGCTTTCCAAATGCCTCATGCATTAGAATATTGTTTGCAACTCTTTTAGTTTATTGTGAGCCGACAAATGTCCGTTAACTTTGGGATATATATTGGGAACCAATGTTAGAAGATTTTATGCGAGACTCTACAAAGTTAACAACTTTGATGTTGAATAAAACTTTACAGTCCATAAGCTACTTTCTAGAAAGTAGGGGTAAAGGCTTTGACTTCTATAACTTGTCAAAGCCTACAAGAATATAACATCATTAGAAAGAATCTACAAAAAGAGATCTGTGATGGAAAATATATAGATATTTATCAAGAAGATTTTGATGCGGAGTTAAAACTTAATTATGAAAAACTAAGAATTTTGCAATAAAATACTTGATAAGGTAAATATAGGACAAAGTAAGGTGTTCTTCATTGATGGTCCTGGTGGCACAGGAAAAACATATTTATATGTAAAGAAAATCAGAATATGCAGACGGAAGGAAACACTAATGTTTTTATTGAATGAATCATCAAATGTTACAATGCTTACTCCTTCATATAGGAGATAATATGAGATTAAACTAAATTGAAAAATAATAAACTAAATTCAAAATAATTAAAACTAAAGATAATTTTTTATCTTATACTAATTTTATTTAAACTATAACATTATCTATAGCAATCATATCTATCATTTTGGCATTCATCTATAAGATAATTTGATTTTGGCCTCCCTCAAACGAGCCCAGGTTTGGAGGTCGAGTTTGTCTTTGCACATTTTGGAGGGCATCTCCACTCCGGCGGGTCTTCCGGAGTCCATAGTTTTGATATTTTGGAGGGCATCTCCACCCCAGATGGTCTTCCGAGGTCCATAGTTGTGTTGTTTTGAAGGGCATCTCCACCCCAGATGGTCTTCCGAGGTCCATAGTTGTGTTGTTTTGAAGGGCATCTCCACTCCGGTTTTTCTTCCAAAGTCCACAGTATTGTTGTTTTGGAGGGCATCTCCACCCCGGCGCACGTCTATTCGGCTCTTCCGGAGTCCATCAAATCTATTTTTGGAATTTTTGGATTTTTTTTTTTTTTTTTTTTTTTGCACCTCGGCCTCCAATGGCTTTTACTGCATGGGATCTTCATTTTTTTTTCGATCTCACCTGAAAAATTGTCATAGAATAGATGCCAAAAAAAACAAATAGATGCTATAGAGATATTTATTCACTGATAATAACAATATTTTAAAAAAATATATATGGCCTACGCAAGATAATTGTATTTTTTTATTTTTTTTATTTTTTTGGGTAGATGCATGGTGTATGAGACAAACAACTAATATGGGACGATGGAAAAAACAGGTTGGGTTGAACCTGTAGTTTTTTTTACTGATGGATTAGGAATGTTGTGGACGTAGAGTTTGGAATATGGGTATATAAGAAAAAAAACAAAAAGAGGGATGGTATTCTGAATGAATTTGTTGGTGACAGAAACAAAATAGACTCACGATATATATGAATACATGGAGGAGATTGATAAATTTTTTTTTTCTTTTTTTGGGTCTTATGGAAGATTTGATCAAGATTGGGTGAACTGGGTATGCATTGCAAAAGTTTGCTTAGAAAGGGGTGGACGGCTCTATAAATAAAATGTTTAAAAACGGAAGAGGATCGGGCAAGGGTTAAACAATGTTAAGGCATCCGAACCCCCGCCCCTGTCTCTGATACCATAAAAAATCAGAATATGCAGACGGAAGGAAACACTGATGTTTTTATTGAATGAATCATCAAATGTTACAATGCTTACTCCTTTATATAGGAGATAAAATGAGATAAAACTAAATTGAAAAATGATAAACTAAATTCAAAATAATTAAAACTAAAGATAATTTTTTATCTTATTCTAATTTATTTAAACTATAACATTATCTATAGCAATCATATCTATCATTTTGGCATTCATCCATCAATTTGATTTTTCTCTTCTAATAATATGGAGCATTGCTAGCAAGTTTAAGAAGAAGACATAAGATGGTTATAACAAGAGCTACATTAGAAGTTGCAGCAGGAATTATGTCTGGTGAGCGAACAACTCACGCTTTAAAAGTTTAATCAATGCATATTAGACAAGCATGTGCAATTATCACAGTAAAATTTAGAATGTAGAATGTCGAATTGTCTAGGAATAACTTGCGAAAGCAAAGAATGTAGAATTTCTAAAGATAGCTTGACATAAGCTTAAAGGACATCATGAAACGTTATACCGTATTTGGCGGAAAGGTAGTTGTATTTGAAGGAGATATTATGTAAGTACTTCATGTTGTACCAAAAGGCACAATACTACATATAATAGAGGCAGGTATGGTGAAATCATACTTGTGTCTGATAATGGACAATATATCACCAACAAAAAATATAATTGCAAGAAGACATATACAATACATCGAATTTTTATTATGGGTGGGCTATAAAGAAGAAACAATAAAATCTGAAGGGAAGATACAATTACCTTAAGAAATGGTCATCGAATATTTTGAAAATAATGATGAGCATTCAGAAAATTGTTTGACCAATTGTATATTGCCTTCTTTAAAAGAGAATACATTTTTAGCATAATAATTTCAAATCGAGCAATACTAGCAACGACAAACAAACATGCATCACACCAGGAACTAAATCGATAAATAATTGATATCAACCTTTCCTTGGGAAGAGCATTGTTTCACCAGCAACTAAATCGATATCATTTTCAAATAAATATTCTTTAACATATAGTATAATTATGCGGCTTCTGTCGACACCGCATAATTACTATTGACACCTATTTTTATTCATTACTTCTGGCACCACACAAGTATTTCTTCTTTTTTACTTTCGGCACCACGGTACGCGCGTCAGTGTTACTGACGTTTCTTTTCGATAACATCGTCAGTGGACTGACGTTTTTCACCAATGATACATTTACAACTATAATATCAGTGCCACTGACGTTGTTATTGAAAACCAACATCAATGTTATTGACGCGCGTACTGAAAAAAATGTTTGTATCACTGACGTTATGTGGCACAAAAAAAAACCTTGGTGTTCGAAGTAATTTTTTGAGTGCCTGAAGCAATCGTGGTGTCAATAGTAAATGTGTGGTGCTGATAGAAGACGTCTATAATTAATGTATGAACATATACTTGATAAATATGTAATATTAAATTGTATTGTTAATTTTTCAATTTTACAAACTTTATTTAACTGAAACACATACGTTCACATGTATTTTGCTAGTTATTATAAAATCACCGTTATTCTTCAGGAGAGGATAATGACGTGGTGGCCCTAGACCATCATAAAATTAAAGTATTTTATAATTTTGTTATGCACAAACATTTCTAAACATGGAAGAAAAAAAATAATTTCAAAAAAGGCAGCCGGTAAGGCCAGGGCTGCATTTGGCAGGGGCGAGGCATATGTTGGAACTTTTAATGCTGTGTCTAATATACCTTTGATATGCGTCTACTACCTCCGTCCCAAATTATAAGTCGTTTTGCCTGTTTTCTACCGTCCCATAATATAAGTCGTTCTCACCTTTCAATGTAATCATTAATACTATTTTTCCTAATCTACCCTAGTGGCTGTCAGTATTCAATTCAAATTATTTTATAACTCTATCAGAAAATGTATTTTACTCTAAAAGTCTCAAAAATTGGATCATTTATTGTGTTTTTTAATCTGTGTGCCCAAAGCCAAAACATGATGGAGATAGTATTTTTTTCACAGAAGGGCCCACACATTTGTTTTTTGGGAAGCCCAAGCATTATCCAATGAACCAGTCTTCTTAAATATACGGGGAAATTTTAAATTTTTACTTGGAAAAGTATTTAGGCACAGATTTTGTGCATAAAAATGTAACGAAAAAAGTGATCCAAACGGTGATATTGTTTATTTTTTGGGTTTTTGTTTTTTTGGTTGGGAAATGTGTGGCTTTTTCTGTGTTATTTTTAGATCAATTTATGTGTCAATTTTCTGTGTTATTTTTTGTGTATGTATCATCATACTATCCTTTCTTGTTGATTTTATTATTATTATTATTATTATTATTATTATTATTTATCATTTTAATCACTGATTTCATCAACCTAAATATAAAAAGGAAAGGGGAAATGCGGGAGGTTTGGACACGTGGGTCTTTTTGCTTCATTTTGGGTGTGCCATGTGTCCCTTTTAACAAAAATACACTAGCAACCCAAAAAAACATCCGTTTCTTTATTTTATTTTCTTTCTCATTTGCAAAAAAAAAAAAAAAAAAAAAAAAAAAAAAACACCTTTACAATTGTTTTTTCTGGAGAATGGGGAAGAAGGCCAAGGGTTTCCCCATTATCCGGCGGACTGATGATATACACCTTTGTATTCTTCGCCATTGTTCTGCTCAGCTTCAGGAATGGCGGTTAAGGGGGCCATCAGGAGGGCAGCAGATGCAATAACTAATCTGGCACATGCGAGTAGCAATATAACATCTCGTGTCAGGTGACATTGAAGTTTAAGTTTTTTAAAAGTACATGCTCTTCCTAACGTGTTAAGCTCACTCCTTCATACTATGATTGTACTTTTAGGGTTGAAGGGGGTCTCCCTCCTCTTGTTGAAATACTTGAGTTTATTGATACAAAAGTGCAAAGAGCATACGCAGGAGCTCTGCGAACAGTTGCCTTCAAAAATGACGAGAACAAGAATCAGGTTATACTCGTGATTAAAAATCGCTCAGAGCATTTATCTTTCAAAAATTTGAGAATCTTTGAATATTATGCTAGATAGAAATTTATTATAGGCGCACACCGAGTGTCAAACTGAGTGTATATATTCTTTAATATTTCATTGAATTGCAACTATCTTCATTCCCAATCTGGAACTTTGCATCAAGTAAAAAGGCCATACATTCAGACCTCCAAGGTGGATACATTCTCTTCACTAATGTCAATAATCAAACAAGGAAGGCGAATAATCGTTGATACACAAGGTTAATAATTTGCCAACTTGTTTTCACCTATCTTTTCATCTGTATGATATATCAATCCGTTCAAAGAGCATATTTCTGCTTCTAAAAGTATTTCAGGTAAAAACTTCACAAGCTCCATCACTTTAATTCATGACGAGTGACATAGGTTCTAAGTTCTCTTTTTTCCATGATCACTTTGTCCTTGCCCTGCAATATAGTATTGGTGTTATGTGGTGATGTGTTTTCTCTTTTAGGAATGAAGTGATGAAATGCTATTGCAATCGTGCTCAGCTGTTAAGGTTTGGTTGGGATTATGGAAATAAAGGGAGCTGTTGTTGAAGATTACCAAGACTGCTGTGTTATGTGTTTTCCCTTAGTATTCAGTTGTGAGGTGTTGGATTTGGTCAGATTTTGGTGGATACACTCTCTTCGTAGATGAAAATATCTGGAGGGGAAGAGGCACACGTTGGTACTCACAACTGTTTGTAGATTAACCAAATGTGTGAAGTCTTTTATTCTGCCGCCACCTTCTCCACGGCTAGCTGATGTTGAAAGCATACCATCCACAGGTTCTGAAATTCAAGAAAGCCCAGGGAAGAAGGTTAAAGGGAAGGAGACTGATAACATATGATCTGCGGAGTCGTTAGTGATCTAGCTGTATGGAACCTTGGTAATAATAAATATGCTGTAACCTTTTGTGCTTTAGTATCAGACAAGGGTTGGTTTACATGTTAGAACCATTAGCTTTTGGGTGCAACAAAGCTAATGGCTTTATAATGTGAAACCTAAAACTCTTACACGGGTTATTTATGTTCCCGACTTTTGCTTTTCACCCAGTAATATTCAAATGTAACAACTGGTCATCTCATGCATCTGGAAAATGCATTTGGTATGTATTTTGTAACGGGTTTCGTAACGCACTCCAAAGTCCTTGTAATATAAATGGCTGGCTATGTTATTAATATGATCGTTTATGTTTATGTCATACGTCCTACGATATCATTATTATTATAGTTCATTATATCGATACATTACAGAATAAACATGAGTTTACCAATTTCATATTCCATGACTTCTAAATCTTTAAATATAATGCCTCAATGGGCAGCCGTGCCTTGCACGGCTCTAACCACCCTAGTAACTTCGTGATTAAAAGATGTGACTAAACATAGAAACTAGGATAAAAATATTAACCAAATCAGAGGTCACGTCCCTGACGTTTTACATCTAGGTAAGAGACCGCCCCTCCTCGCCGTTGCCACTGTGGAGAAGGAGGAATTGCCGGAATGCATGGAATCTCTCACGCTCACGGAGTCTGAATCACGGAGGTGTCAGGTCAGCTGGCTTCTTCCGCCACCGGAAGAGGCTGGACGGACTGTGGTCTGCAAGTTTTTGCCTCATCGAGAGACCGCCATACCGAACTTGCGAGGGGGATTAGAGAAATCCTGGAAGACTGCTGCGTTCCAGGCAGAGCGGATTTGCCGGAATCTCGTGAAATTTGTCTTTGATCGGCAGCAGGGTTACGATTTTGTACTCACGGGGGGGGGGGGGCATGTGTTGGAGAAAATTGGGCTTGCAGTCCAATTAACGAGTCTTACCCATGATAAACAGTCTATTGCAAATTTATTTTTATTTTTAATAAGGCTCGTTATAATTTATCCGGAATTTATGGTATCGTTAAATTCTATGTAAGATATTGATAATGATATCATGTGAATGATAAATTAATGCACGAATTAATAATTTAATAGTAACACAATATATCCTTTTGGAAATAATTCTTTGATGTTTGACCAAGTCATCAAATTTATTAAGTTGATGGAATGGCAAAACGTGGCCATTATCTAAATCATGGGTGAGTGTCGTATAATGGTCAAAAGTGGCTTGGTGGGTTTTTTGGACTCGAAGTTTGGTTCTTTTGTAAATTCCCTTTTTGATTGGAAATTACAAGATATAGAAATTAGCAGAGAATAACATTCCAAGTATTTTTCATTTAGAGTAGACTTTGCATTGTTGAAGAGAAAGTCAAAAGACCGATAGAGTTCGCCGTTGTTCAACGTTCGAAATGCAACCATATTGAACAGGTAAACTATTGTATCCTAGGAGAGAATTGCTAGCATCGTGGCTATACCGGATTAAATTGTCTTAAGGATAGAGTGTTCGCACTTGCCTCGGTTGAGTAATAATTATTTCGCTTTTGTTTTTAGCTCTGTTGTAATTGCAGGATAGTAGAATGACATGTATAAATTGTTGTTTTGGCTCTATTGTGTATTCAGTTTAGCACAAACTATATCTAACAATCTTAAGACATGCAATCTTCATGTGTTTGACAGTATGTATTACGGAAAATAGCATGTTATTATTTTTATGTTAAGAGCATTTCAGACATTACGTGTAAAGTAGGGCTCCTAGTTGGAGTGTATAAATATTGATGTAATGGTGATGGAGATGATATGAAAAATAATTCTTTTGACATACCAAACTTAACATGGTATCGGAGCCAGGTTGCGGCGGCCGGCGGAAGGAGCACGGAGGCGACGTCCGTCCATAGACTGTTATCGACAAAGATTTAAAATATATATATATATATATATATATATATATATATTACAGGAAACCCATCACTCATCTTCCCAAATCAGAGGATACCTCATCAAGTTTACGCAGCTTCTTGCTGCACCACCAAAAAAAAAAAAAAGATTTGCTCAGAGCTCGGGAGCTCCAACGAGATATAAACAACACAAATCGAATCGATAGGTGTAATACCCATCACTCTGATTCCAGTGAATCATCATCCATGGAGAGAAACAAAGAGAAAGCACAGTCGATTTCGGGTCGATTCGGAACAATAAAAGAGGAAGAGAAGAAGCACAGGGTGGGCTTCCCGTATTTTGCTTCAGATTGACAGGAATTGACTGAGGTGGACATGTGGAGGCAGCAAATACTCCAGGAAATTGACCGGAAAGTTGCCGAGATTCAGAATGACGGTTTAGGTGAGCACATCCTTGGAGACCTTAACGATGAGATTACAAAGCTGATAAGAAAGAAAAGATATTGGGAAAAGAGCATAGTCGAGTTTGGTGGGCCGAATTATATACAGAATTCGGCTCAGATAACATATTTAGATGGGAATGTTGTGGATGTTCCAAATCCAGGTGATCGAGGAGTCCGGGTTCGTGGTCCCGGAGCCGGAGCGGGACGTGAAAACCACGGTTCTGTGAGAGCCAATAAAGCAACCGCGGGCTCGTCATCGCAAACTAGGCAGCCTGCTACGGCTGAACAGGCTGGACTCACTAGTCTGAGTCCGGCCCAATGGCAAGGAATACTCGATATATTGAATTTAACGAAGCCCAATGATCGTTTAATAGGTGCGCACTCATGGATCATTGATACGGGGGCCACCCACCACGTGACCGGTACGTTGAATTATCTCAATGATGCACATGTAATTGAGAAGTGTCCGGTTGGGCTTCCGGATGGTCGGACTTCACATGCTACTCATAAGGGAAATGTCATATTGCAGGGAGGATTGAAACTTAAAAATGTTCTTTATGTGCCTAAGTTGGCATGCAATCTTTTGTCCGTGACACAACTATTGGATGAATTAAATTGTCAGGCTCAGTTCACCTCAACTTTGTGTGTTTTGCAGGACCGAACAACGAGGAGGCTGATTGGAGTGGGTGAACGCGAAGATGGACTTTTCTTATTTCGGGGAGTTCCCAATACGACGGTTATGGCGATTAATGGGAAAACTTCTATGGAACTGTGGCACAAGCGGTTAGGGCATCCTTCAGAAAAAGTGCTTAAACAACTTCCCAATGTGAGTGAGTTTTCTAAATTGAATAAAGATGGGTGTGATGTTTGTTTCAGGGCAAAACAACCTAGGGAAAGTTTCCCAAATAGTGATAGTAGAGCTAGTAAAATTTTTGAGTTGGTTCATTGTGACTTGTGGGGTCCGTATGGAACTAGATCTACGTGTGGTGCATCGTATTTTCTTACGATTGTTGATGATTATTCTAGATCGGTGTGGGTGTATTTGCTTTATAATAAATGGGAAGTCGAATCAATTTTTCTGAATTTTATGGCTTTGATTGAGCGTCAGTTTAATGTGAAACTTATGCGTGTTCGGAGTGATAATGGAACTGAGTTTAAACGCTTGCTCCCTCGTTTTGAAAAGGATGGAATAATTTTTGAAAGCTCGTGTGTTGGAACTCCTCAACAAAATGGTCGAGTCGAAAGGAAACATCAATATATCTTAAATGTCGCCAGGTTTTTACGTTTTGAGGGACATCTTCCCATACGTTTTTGGGGAGAGTGTGTCATGGCTGCGTGTTACTTGATAAATCGAACCCCGTCAAGTGTGCTAGAGTATAAGACACCGTATGAGTGTTTGTTTGGGAAACCACCGAGCCTCGATGGATTACGTGTTTTTGGATGTTTATGTTATGCGCATAATCAACGTCATAAGTCGGATAAATTTGAAAGCCGTAGTCGAAAGTGTATGTTCATAGGGTATCCGTTTGGGAAGAAGGGATGGACGCTTTTGATCTAAACCGAGGAAATATTTATATCTCGCGACGTCAAATTTATTGAACATATCTTTCCTATGAAGGAGACTTCGGTCATTACTACTCCACCGATTATTACACCCGAGGTACCGGATGATGAGTTAGATACCCGGGTGTGTGAACAAAACTTGGAACCGCATGTTCCTCTTATAGAAACCGATGCCACTTTGGTGAAGAAGGTTTGGTGGATATTGGAGACGGGGTTGGAGAACGACCGGATGAGGGTCGTGATGAGCCGACTATTGGCGCGGGGAAGAGTTAGGACGAGGGAAACGTACTAAAATTCCTAACTCCAAGTATCGGGAATATGTGACACATACGGCGGTGGATAAGAAAAGTCCTTCGACGCATCTACCCGAGTTCATCAACCTCCTCAGGTAGTCTCTATCCTCTTACACATTTTGTGAATTATTCTCGATTTTCTGACACACACAGGAGGTATCTAGCTAATGTGATTTGCGGGAAATCCCCCCCGAACGTTTAAAGAAGCTATCAAACATGAGGGGTGGAGGAAGGCGATGGCGAGAAGAGATACGAGCCTTGGAAGACCAAGGCACTTGGAGTTTACAAGAACTACCTCCTGGAAAGAAAGCCTTGGGCAGCAAGTGGGTGTATACAGAAAAGTATGACGAGTTGGGCCACCTTCGACGATTAAAAGAAAGGTTGGTTGCTTTTGGAAACCACCAGGTGGAAGGGATAGACTATAATGAGACCTTCGCACCGGTGGCAAAGATGGTAACGGTTCGAGCTTTTCTTGCAGTTGCAGCAATTAAGAAATGGGAGATCCATCAAATGGATGTGCACAATGCATTTTTGCATTGTGATCTTGATGAAGAAATTTATATGAAAATACCTCCAGGGTTTGAACAAAACCGATCAAACTTGGTATGTCGCATGAGGAAGTCTCTCTATGGGTTGAAACAGGCACCACGTTGCTGGTTTGCCAAGCTGGCGTCGCATTAAAAGAGTATGGGTTCCGTCAGTCATACTCGGACTACTCGTTATTCACCCTTGTTCGAGGTGAGCTACGAATCCAAGTTCTAGTTTATGTTGATGATATGATACTAGCTGGGAATGATTCAACAGCTTTGCTGGTCTTCAAAAACTATTTGGGCAGCTGTTTTAAAATGAAAGACTTGGGCCGTTTGAAATATTTTCTTGGATTGGAAGTCGCTCGCAGCTCACTGATGACGGTCAAATTATACCCGTAAAAGTCATCAACGTTGACCTTAAATCGAGATTAATAATATATATTTCATATTAAATCACATGTTTATATTTATTATTTAATGTTAAGTGATTATTAATATGATATTTGGTATTTAGCCGTTTTCATTATTAAAAGCCGATTTATTGTGCGATAAATGCTGATTTTGTAGATCACGACAAATCGAGAGGATTAATGTCATTCAATCAATTATCTCAAGATAATAAGGAAGAAAATCGGAGCATTAATCAAGAGATAAATTAGAGAAATCAGATCAACACGCAAGCGTGGAGTGGGGAGCAAGATAGACGAGAAAAACGATTAACGTGTGCAAATGTTAGGTTCGGTCGACCGAGCCTATAGCTTCGGTCGACCGAATGTCAGCTCTCGGTTGACCGAGTGTCAGCTTCGGGGCGGTTTCCGGCTTATATCGTGCTTATCTTCTAGAACCACCCTAAGTCGGCAAAAACCTCTATATAAGCAAGCAGCTACGAAATTGTAAAAACACACCTTGAATACCTTAGAATATCATTCAATAAAATCACTCTATTCATAGCTTTGATACAATGTAGAATAATTTGAAGGTTTCCAGAGTTTAAGGACTGCAAATTATGTAAGCCTTTATTTTCTGTTTCTTTTCTTTTAAGTAATTAATCCCTCCCAATTATGCTTTATTGTTTGAGTTAGTTAATTCATAGCTAGATGATGTAGATCTAGGCTATGACGTTAGGGAGGTGGCGATACCTTGTCTATGAGGATCCCATAACCTACGTCATACACTTAGTATTTATTCATGAATCTACTTGATTTAATTAATGCGTATCTGTGTTAGTTTATAAGAATACTGTGCGAATTCGTTTAACGTTCGTATGATGAAACGCCGAGAGATATGTTCGGGGATGTAAACGGGGACGAAATTGATTCGGGTGACCGAATGAGTTCACTCGGTCGACCGAGCCCACCTATTCGGTCGACCGAGCCCCGTTTTATCCGTTAAATAGCCACGTCTTTATGGTTAGGTTAACTTAATAGAATTTATTATCTCAGTAGGTATGGCTATGGCTACGTTACTCGCTTAGTTTAATTAAAACGTGTAAAAAGGAAATACCGATATAAAACTCTTAGGTAGGCTTATGAATTGCTCTTCACGGACGTTCAGCAATATCTAGGTAGGTTTATATTAGGGAATTGCGCGCACCTTCTTTATACGTACGTCGTAGACTAGCATGAGACTATAACTTGGTAATTGCTAGTTGGACGAGAGCTTGAGTAATCGTTTAGGAAGTATAAGTACGCCTAACCATAGGAATGTTGCCTAGACGAGGTGTACGATTAATATCGGCATCCTTAGTGTCGTAAGCGTGTGAGTTATATGAGATGGAGGCCTTAAAAAGCGAAGTCACGTAACAATAACACAGTGATCTAGTAACCTAACCGGTACTAAGTCAAGTTAAAGAGGATGACTCCCGTAGCCCATCTAAGATAGATACAAACGGATTGACAAGTTAATAAGTTCAGTTTATTATATAAATTATCTAGGTCCAAACGATAAAGACTATAATTGGGGAGGTTAATTACGTTGTGTCGAGTCGTGTCTTTACCTTTCTTGTCTTATGTTGGTCGTAGACCGCCTCTATGTCCTTGACATGTTTAATTAATTGTTTGTATATAAGATGATCCACAATTGGTTCCCTGTGGGATCGACCTTGATTCGCTATAGCTATACTACGATGGGCCTAGTCCTCTTGCTAGTATTGGTTTATGGTGGTCAAGTATATTATAACCTGATTGACCACGTCATCACTCACAGGGTATATACTTGTCCCAACGGAAGTATGCGTTAGACATTATCGAAGAGACGGGATTATTAGGGGCGAGACCTGCCGACTTTCCAATGGAACAGAATCACCATTTAGGGATTGCAGAAGGTGACCTGTTGGTTGATCCTGAAAAATACAGGCGTTTAGTGGGGAGACTTATTTACCTTAGAGTTACGCGGCCCGATTTTGCGTACTCGGTTCATATCTTGTCTCAGTTTATGCAGGAACCACGTGCTGAACATTGGGAAGCTGCGTTGCGGGTAGTTCGGTACTTGAAGAAAAATCCAAGACAGGGTATTCTCTTACGTGCAGATAGTCCTTTGTCCCTAGAAGGATGGTGTGATTCGGATTGGGCGAGTTGCCCGGTTACTCGTCGGTCCTTGAGTGGTTGGTTCGTGTTGCTTGGAACTTCACCGATCTCGTGGAAGACTAAGAAACAGCAGACGGTGTCCCGATCCTCCGCAGAAGCGGAGTACCGCTCTATGGCTGCTATTACTTGTGAGTTAAAGAGGCTTCGGCAACTTCTTGGTGATTTAGGGGTAAAAATCCCGAGTGGTATACCTCTTCATTGTGATAGTCAACCTGCGTTGTATATTGCGCAGAATCCGGTGTTCCATGAGAGAACGAAGCATATTGAGGTGGATTGTCACTTTGTCCGTGATGCGGTTACCGAGGGGCTTATTGCACCGAATTATGTGCCTACACGAGTCCAGTTGGCAGATATCTTCACGAAAGCTTTGGGAAAACAGCAATTTGATTTTTTGTTACACAAGTTGGGCGTTCATGATCTTCACGCTCCAACTTGAGGGGGTATTACGGAAAATAGCATGTTATTATTTTTATGTTAAGGGCATTTCAGACATTACGTGTAAAGTAGGGATCCTAGTTGGAGTGTATAAATATTGATGTAATGGTGATGGAGATGATATGAAAAATAATTCTTTTGACATACCAAACTTAACAGTATGTCTCGAAAAACTTTTCTTTCTTGCTCTGGAACCGTGACGTAATTTTAATATCCGGGTCTGGTATATATTGAACAAGAATATTACATGCTAGTTGCTACTGGAGTACATTCCTATCCTTTATCTAAATATTGTGAGGAGTACATTTACTTTGACTGATAAATAGTATTTAAATGCCATGCTGCATATGTTCATTTTGTGCACTTATTTATTAACAGAGCATATGAAGTAGTTTTTGTTAAGACTTTTTTGTATCCTTGACATCTTGGGTCGTTATCTGAAATGATTGTAAAAGTATTGTGTTTTTTCTGTTATCGATTGCACGAGATAATGATATGTCTCTTTGTGAAAGAGAAAACACGAGGCCCATTTGAGATATTTATGAAATATAAGAATGAAGATGAGGATAAACAAAGCAAACAGATTTAATGTATCCGTAGTGATTGTGGTGGTGCATATGATGTATTGTTTCGCGAGTCTTGCTGAGGCTCCGGCATCATTCATCAAACAACTACACCATACACACCTCTCTCGAACGGTATTGCTGAATGCAATAGCCAAGCTCTAAAAGAGAAAGTGGCTGCTATGTTGATAAGTTCGGATTTATCCTAGAACTTGTGGGGGAAGCGATTCTCTCAGCAATGTCATTCTTGAATAAATTCCATCAAAGAAGATGGAAAAGACCTCATATGAGATGTGCAATGGCAACAAGTTTTGATGGGAATACTTGAAAGTGTGGGGGTGTTGGGTGAAGGTAGAAGTACCTAAGCTCAAACATGAATAATCGGGACTAAAATGATTGATTGCATATTTGTGAGATATGCGAATAACATTAGTTCATATCGATTTTTGGTGTACAATATGACATACCTGATGTACATAAGAATGTGATCATTGTGTCAAGAATTTTGTGCTCTTTGAAGCTGTCTTTTCCTGCAAAGACGAAGTCAAAGAGGATCCAAGTTCCAATAAGCAGACTAGTGAGTTTGTTGGAGATGAAACTCCATAAATTGAGGAGCTGCATCGCAACAAGTGGGCTAGGACTTCAAAGTCATTTAGTCCGGACTACCTAACTTATATGGTAGAAGATGACTAGGGTGAACCGGATTATCAGCGGAAGTATTCGCATGTGATGTGGAGTCTGATGTACATAACGAATTGTACACGGCTAGACTTAACATGTGCTGAGAATAAGCTGAGTAGGTTCACAAGTAGTCAGTATTGTTGGTCCCTTGAAAAGGCTTTGGTTAAGTTTAGAGGGGGGGTGAATAAACTTAACACTTAAAACTTTTGGAGTTAACAAACTCGCAAGAACTTGCCGCAGCTCGTCGATGCTTCGCAGTCCGTCGATACTCGCAGTCCGTCGACCGTGAGTTTACTGAATTTGTGCAGCGGAATTATATCAAAAATTAAGCCTTATTACTTGTTGATAAATATGATACCAAGTATTAGATACTCAGTAGTGTATGTGTGTGAATTCAGTTGCTAGATTCAGTAGGTTGATGTGTGTAATAAACTAAATGCAGAAAGTAAGTGCAGAAAGTAAGTAGGCAGATTTTATAGTGGTTCCAGGTGGTGTAATCCTGTCAGTCCACTCTTCTCCTGTGATGTTGGAGGTAATTCACTAGAGATCTTTGATGTAGCTGTTACAAAAATCCCTATGTTGCTTGTCCTTCACCAATAACTATGGCTTCACAAACTGAACACTTGGAACAGGTAGGATTGCTGCTCCAAAGTCTTCCACTGGTCCTTGAAGGGTAGGATTGCCTCTTCACCAGCTCCACCACAAACAACAGTCTTTCACACACATAAGTGCTTCACTGTCTTCAGTAGATTCTTATAAAAGAAAGATTGAATCAAGTAAATGATTCTGTTGCAGCAGCTTGATCAGGATGATATGATCAGCAGCTTGCAGTCTTCAAGTGTGTAAACTTGATGTAGCTTGAATGCAAATTACACTTGGAGATTTTCTCTAGATCAGTAGCCTTAAGTTCAGTAGGGTCAGCAGGGTGTTTTTCTTGATTTAATTCTGATTGCTGAAGATAGATCCTTAATTTTCATCAATGTTCATCCCTTGTATCTGAATTAGAGTCCTCTATTTATAGGTAGGAGTCCTTGTGACTTGTATTTGAAATTCAAATAAAGCCGTTCCAGATTTTGTCCCATTTGACTTGCTTTTCGTCATCGTTCATAGTATCGACACGTCGATCGCTTTTTGACGAGAATGCGTACCGTCCATCCTTTGACTTATATCCATTGGATAAAGTCCTGAATCATCCCAACGTCCCTTTAATATCAACCATTGATTTGTTTGATAAAATCAGAGGTTGTTAGCTGTCCTTATCCTTGTTTTCTTCCAATGTAATCTTGAATAAATCGAGGTATATGTATCAGCAGGTTCATAAGTCTGCTGAGATACATATCAATCAGAGCCATAATTTGCTGTGTTTAAAACACAATGCAGCTGACTTCTTTTATCTAACTTTTATTTGTGAAGTTAGATTACACCATTTAATCCTAACTAAGTTCCAGTCACCATCCAACTTATAGAACTTAGACCTTGTACACAAGGTATATGTAATCAGTTTAGGTCATCACAGACTTCCCTAAATTCTGATTCCATATCCTTGACTTTAATTACTAAGTTTGATCCCTTAGCCTTCAATTATTGAGTTTGAGCCCTCAGCCTTCAGTCTTCAGTAGGTTCCTGACTAGTCTACTGACCTAGCTACCCTACTGATCTAGACCAGTCTGCTGATATAAATCAGCTGACCTTTTACAGTGCTTGTTTGATCAAACTTATACAAGATCAAACTCTAATAAACCTATACATTTGATCTAGACATCTTTTTGCCTTTGCTATATAACAGCTAGTCTGGCACTCATCACAAAAACTTAAAAATAAGTCCAACAATTTCCCCCTTTTTGGTGATGATGCCAATACCCTCTCTTAACAGCAAAGCAAAAAGATTAAAACAAAAACAGAACAAACTTGGTCATTTCTCATTATAATCATTTGTTCAAAAGTTATTACAGACTAGAATCAGCAAAGATAAAATAGAAGTAGTATGCTGATCTACTGTCTTCTTTCCCTTTCTTCTCTTGCTTTTTCCACTTGTTCTTGGTAAGTTCTTATCTCTTTGATCATTTCTCTCATCCATTCATTTTCAATCATTGAGAAGTCAATATGAGGATTCACTTGATTCCACCAATGTCATGCTTCAGGTAGAGTTAGATTTATCTGATGTACTCTAAATCCTAACCGCATGTAAACTTCTTTAAACTCATTCAGTGACTCCTTTGCATTTGTGGTAGGTAAACTCCTTCCACCTCTACCACCTCTTCCACCTCTACCACCTCTGTGTGCTGCCCTCAAGGCTTTGACCATTGTTTCCCAAAACTTAAGTTCAAAAAAAGAATTGAGTCCCTCGTGGAAACCTTTATCATGAAAATGTCTCCTTTTGCTGTTGTAGACTCTCTTGTATTCTTTGAGAAGATCATCAGTAAGTGGAAGTCTGCCAAGTGCAGGCTCCCTAAAAGCATTAGTATCATCTTCCCATCTTTTCTTAGAAAAGATTCTGGCAGCCTCTTTTGCTATTGCTGTTTGGCTCTCTTCCCCTTATTAACATCATCAACAAACCGGGACAGCAGGCCATGTACACTTTCCTGTGTGAGCACTAGGTTGTTCAGTTGACCTTCTATTATTTCAGTCCTAGTGTCCACAGCTGTGATCCTTCCTTGCAATGTTTGCTCCAATAGATTTATCCTTTCAGTGATCTTAGGATTCAATTCAGCAGGTTGAAGTGTTCCAGCAGCCTCAGCAGGCTTAGGTGACTCAGCAAGTTTATCAAGTTTTTGATGAATAGATGCAAATTGGTCTTTCAAAAACTTGTCTTTCAGTGTATTACCTTGCCTAATCCCTCTTACATCTTGAGCAAGGTCAGCAAGAGCATATTGGGTGGAGGTAATATTGGAAACAACAGTTTCTGTGGTTCTTCCTCTATTCTCCACTAGATTCAGCAAATCTTCAAATCTCTGTTCTTGCCTGTCAAGTTGAGTTCTTAAGTTTGTTATGTCATTCCTGACAGCCCTCAACTCTTCCACAACATGTGCTGGTACCCCACCAGCCATTCCTCCAGCAGCTCCTTCGGCAGGCTCTTCTACATTGTATTGTTGCCTCTGTCTGCTGATAACTAAAGTATAGCTCATATCCCTTCCAGCAAAGTTAGGTCCTTGGAATTCTTCCAGAATGGGATCAAGAGCAGGCTCTTCAAAAACTGGTACAAATTCCTGTTGAGGTTCTTCATCAATAAGGTCTTCCTCAGGCACTTGAAACTCATCATCACTGTAGTCATAATCCAGCAGCTCCTCATCCTCATCAATAAAAGCAGTCTGCTGACTATCTTTACCTACAGTGGTCTTGTCTCCAGTAGGCTCCACTACAGAAGCCTCTTCAACAACAACAGCAGGGGTTTCCTCCAAACCTATAGATAGTTCCAACCTATGTCCAGGTGCTGTTTGAGACTCAGCAACCTGTACCTCCTGTTCCAACCTTTGTTCAGGTGCTGTTTGAACCTCAGCAGCCTGAACCTCCTCAATCATCAGTGGGGATCCTTCAAATCCCATAACCATATCCAATCTTTGTGCCACCACTGTTTGCTCCTCAGTGATCAGCACCCTCTGTACAAGGATAGCAGGGAATTCTGCCCTGTTTTCTTCTTGAAATCCTTCAGCATTGGCAATCCTTCTCAGTGTATTTCTAGTTTTGGATAAGGTTCCTTCAGTGTCAATCCAGTTTTGATATTGAATTAAACCCACAGAATTGACACTTGGTTCACTGTGATCAGTAACCCTTTCATCATCCAAATCCACATCTTGCTGATCTTCAGGTTGATCAACAGGTTCAGCAACAAATAAAGCATGAGACTCACCAACCAATCTATTTGCACCAAGATTTATACCCTCATTTATTAGTGCCTCCAAATCATCCATGGTCAGATCCTCCAGATCTTCATTCATGTCTTCAGTTTGTTGCCTTTCGTAGGATCGTCCAAAGATCGTAGATCGTTGTACATTTGGCTCAATTATCATAGCAGTCCCACTGACTCCTCCTGGACCAGAGGGATAATCACCTCCAGAATCAGATGATGAATCATCACTGTCTGATTCATCTCTGGGGTCTCTGAACTTGATACGTTCCTCCTTCTGTTGTTCATCAAATAAATCCATCAATCTTGATTGTAGTAAGGAGGTATCAACCAGATCCAGCAAATTTTCCACTCCTAATTTCTCAAAAGCCCATTCTTCAAAGTCTGTCATTGGTTCTGCAGCTGGCTTTTGTCTCTTATAGAATCCAAACTTCCACTGAAAATAGTTTGCAACCAGTAGAAGTTTAGGATTAACAAACTCCTCTTTCTTCTTCTTCTCATGTCTTTCAAAAGGCATGGTTGGTTTTCTAGGAGCTGTTGCAGTAGCTTGCTGACCTCCAAAGGTCTCAACAAGCAAATTCAAAGTTTCTTCCACAGATGCCTCTAGGTCAGTAGGTTGCTCAGGTTGTACATTTGTTCTTACTACCTCCATCTGTACCACACTTGGTTCCCCCGGACTTATATGCTCATCAGCAGGGTTAGCAACAGATTGCTCTTCCCCCTGAACTATTGTAGAATTTGCACGGTCTTGTACCAATGTTTCAATCACCACAGTAGGTGCAGATTCAGTAGTCTGCTGTGGCTCTTCAACAAGTTGCTCAACAACAACTTGTGCATCTTCAGTAGGCTCAGCAGCCTTTGCAGGTGAGGATTCAACAGTTTCTATAGCAGGCTCAGGGTCAGTAGTCTGATGTGATTCTCCAGCAGGTTGCTCAGAAACAACCTCTACCTCCTCAGTAGGCTTGATAATAGTTAAGGGCTCAGCCTCAATAGCCTCTCCTACTTCTTCTTCTTCTTGTTGTTCTCTTTGAGCCTACAAAACTTTTAACTGTTTACCTTTGCCATGTTTCCTCTTTTTGGCAATCTCTTTCATTCTTTTGGAAAGTTGCTCTTCTTCAACTTCAGCAGCTTTCCTCTTCCTTGTGATTTCATTTAAATCAATAACTTCAACTGACTGCTTCTTTGTCTTCTTAGGCTTTAACATTTCTGTTATTTTCCTTGTATCAGCAGCCTTTCTTTTCTCAGTAACCTTCTTTGGTGCAGCAGGCTTGACAGTTTTCTTAACCTGCTCACCACCAGCATCACCATCATCTCCATCATCATCACTGTCAGCAGCCTCATCAACACCTTCTTCATCATCATCCAGACCAGGGATAAGAGTGGTAACCTCTGGCTTGAATCTGGATTGATTGATCTTTTCATATTAAATATCATGTATTTGAAAGTGATTCAGCAAGGTTTGAACCAATAGACCTAAAGGTTTGACCTTGGACTTCCTTGTCCCATCTCTATCTTCAATATACACTTTCTTCATGTAGTGTATGAAGAATCCAACCCAATCAAACTTCATACTTCTGCAGATGATGATCAGCAGGTCTATTTTGGGTCCTGATAAAGTATCCAGGCCTTCAACAAATCCCAAAATGGTTTTGGAAATTAATTTGCTCAGCAGGTTGTACTCAAAACCAATATGTCTCACATTAATGCCTAAACTTGAAGGTATAGCATCGTTGGTCTTTATTTGATCCACAAACTTCAACCTTGGTAGATTCATTGCCACTGGATTAGTGGGAGCATCATTTCCAGGTGCAAAATGAAATAAATCTCTCAGCAGGTCTGAGGAAATTTCTATCTCTCTTCCATTTACAGTTGTAGTGAAGGCCTCTCTACCTTCATGTATAACAATGTTTCTCCAGAATTCCAGTACATTAATGTATGAAATTCTCTGCAATCTTCTGTTGATAATACCTTCCAACCCAGCAAATCGTCTGATTCTCCGTCCAATGTTAATGGCTAAGTCAGTAGAGTTACAGTCATTGACATAACCTCTCACACTTTGACTGGTGCCAATATGAACATCATCATTAGGTGCCATGATAAATGAAAAAGATGAAGAAGATAGCTTGTAAATCTGTGTTCACACAGTGTATACGCAGATAAAATCAATCTGAGAATTTTGTGAGTAGCCTCTGTAAATAGGTCTGAATTCTCTAAAACACTTTCTGAAACCAGGGTTGTTCAGGGCCAAAATGAACACAACCATAAGAACCAAAACGGTGTTAGGGAAAATGTTGTGTGAATATTGTTGTCTTGGTTTACAACAAAGGCTGAACAGTTCAACCTTTTTGCAAGTCTAACGGTATCTTAATTTATTCAGAAAGAACCTTTGGCAGGATGCTTGCCATAGCTTATATCCTTTGGGGATTAAAGCAAACCTCTAGGTCATTTCAAAGTCATATATTTTAATATGTGGACTTGACCAGAATATTGATAAGTCTTTCGTAGACTGGGCATCAATATTAGTAAAGTAGTATGTAGATTAGTGTTTGTGAATGGTAACACTGAAACAGTTGGAAACAACATGGATGTGTTATCTGAAGTCAGAGTCTGACATGCCATCGGGATTCATTCTAAAGGATTTGATTCGCTCAAATTCTCGAGAATCGATTATTGGCAATCCCATCCTTTCACCTGGTTAAGGTATTCTTGCATTCATGCAACATTCAACGATGTAGTCTACCCTACCTCTCAGGCATGGTTATCTAAACCTGCAGATAAATACGAAATGGGATGTTTAGTGAATCCTCAATTCTGTTCGGGAGAATGAGGAATAATATGCTAGTATATTCAGGTGCAAACTAGAATATGAGTGATAACACTGATTCTGGCTTTAGGTCGGATTAAGGATGATCGTTAAGTAGAACTTGTCCTCAGTGTTGACTCAAAGGCATATTGAAAGTGTACCACCGGATTAGATGGAAAGGCGACGTTTCGATCCCAAAGATTGACCCAAGCCGCCAACCTGCTGTTAGGTGTGATGCCCGAAAGACAATTTTGTAATTGTTTTATTTAATAAATGAAATGATATTGTTATTCATATTTATTATTCTCATATTCACCGATGTGACAATAGTAATTACACTACAAAAAACCCTAAAGTATATCGTTTATGTAATCACTTAACTCAGTGTATGGTATATACACGGGAGGATTGAGTTAGTGAAGATGTACTTAAAATACAATTAGCCCGTAGTAAAGTTAATCGAGAGTATCGGGTCTCTCCTTTAACGTGCTATTAATGCGCCCAGAACACAATAGGTGTGATTGTCTTATCCGGACTTTCGGTTAAGAGAACCTAATGGGGCATTTATATATGATAGATATATCATATAAATTTGGACCGATTTGATTAGAGTTCACGATAAAATTCCGTAATCGAGAAGTCTTATCGAATCAATGGATGATCATATTTATGGATATATCTTAATCCTGAGGTGATCACAGTCAACTGCTTGAATCAGTATGAAGTTTGACTTGACGGTTAAGGATTACACTGAGTCTGTGGTCTGAATTACCCCATCTTGGCATTGTACTGGATTGAGTGAGTAGTCTGTGTTATCACAGATACGGAATCCATTCCTTCCATTTATGGAAGTAGATAGACGGTTCCCTTATTTGTTAATCCTAGAAACTGATCGATCCATGGAGTTCATATTACACTGATTAGCTACCAGTGAGTTGTATGAATTAATTGATCACTAGGGGTTAATGGTAAATAAGGATAAGAGGTTCTAAAAAGGGTTAACGGTAACTTCCCGATTTAGAATGAACAGTCTATGGAGGATTAATCCATATGTAATGATTATATCAATGGACGCTTATTATTATTCTCGTGAGGAGATAAATATAATCTCATAATCGGAGGAGTGCGATCACGGGATTATGGTGGCATATTCCTGTGATTGATTTATCAAATATAATTATTCTGTTCGTAAGATAATTATTTATTTGATTTATCGGAGCCGCTGATTATTAGTCCATGGTCCCCGACGTGCCTCCAAATATAGCATAGCTATTCTCGGACGTCGAATCCTAATAATATTGATTTAGTTCTTGTTGGACTTTATTAAAACGATATGTGAATTAATTGTTTAGTGGACTATTAAATTAGTTGGGCTAAATAATTAAATATGTGGAAAAGACATTTTCCATAATCTTGGCCCAATTGTTGTGTGATGGAAAAATTACTATTGACTAGGTCAACATATAATTTTCGCCCCATGCTTGTTTTATGGAACAAGAAATTAGTTTTCTTGTGTATTAATAAGACATGTGCATAAAATATTTATTGGATAAATATTTATGGAAAGAAATAAAGATAAATATTATTCTAGATTTGTTCTAGAATATTATGGGATTATCTTTTATTTAATGGGATTATTATAATTGATTTTGTATTAATTATTAAATCCTTGGAGGTTAAGTTTTACTCTCCTATATAAAGAGAGTTCTCCCAAGCCTTAGAAATACACAATAATTTCGACTTCATCTCTTAGAGATAGAAGGAAAATATTTTCGGCCAAGGGGATTAAAGGGGGAAATCTTGGAGGTTTTTCCGGGTAGCATATCGGAAGGATTCGAGACGAGAATTTCCTTCCACCGGGAGTTGCTTGGATCACACGTACGGAAGATCGTGGTGCTCTTCACATCTTCTTGCAATCTTTCTTTTGCGGTTCTTCAACTTGGATTTTGAGATCCAAGAGGTATGATCTACAACCCCCTTGTAGATATAGATCTAGTTATTTTATTACGTGTAATTTATAGATCTAGATCCTTAAATCGCTTCCGATGCGGATGATATTACTAACACCTGCCTGATCTGTGTACCAAGTCACATGGTATTTAGATTCTAAGTACGCGCCGGGTCACTGACCTACCCTGCGGCGGCACACTCCGGTCGTGCTTGGAAGGATGAATTACTAAGATGCGCTTGGATGGTACAGATTTGAGGGATACGTCTCACTTGTTTTGAGCAAGTGGGAGAATGTTGTAGATATAGATTTAAAGGGTGTGCTCTAAAACAATTAATCCACTTGCATTTCGTGCAAGTGGGAGATTGTTAGGTGTAGTGCCCGAAAGACAATTATGTAATTGTTTTAGGACAGAATTAATAATTCATCTTATTATATGCATGTATGCTTATAATTAAGACACTACTGAAAACCCTAAGTACCTCGTTTATGTAATCACATAACTCATTGTATGGCTATACACAAGAGGATTGAGTTAGTGAGATGTACTTAAAATTTACTTAGTCCGTAGCATTTATTAATCTGAGTACGGGTCTCATGATTAATTTGCTAATAATGCGCCCAGAACACTTTAGGTGTGACGGTCTTATCCGGTTTCGTCGGTAATAGGAAGTGGTACCTAGTGGGGCATTTATATATGAGGATAATCATATAGGGCTGGAGCGATTTGATTTGAGTTCTCGATATAATTCCGTGATCGAGAAGTCTTATCAAATCACAAGATGATCATATATGGATTAATCTTAATCCTGAGGTGATCACAGACAACTGCTTAGACTAGGGTAGAGTTTGATGTGTTAGTAAGGATCACTTCGCAGTATGTGGTCCAACACTTCTCGTTGGCTCTATTCTGGGATGAGTGAGTAGTCTGTACTATCACAGATATGGAATCCATTCCTTCCCTCGGGAAGTACACAGACAGTTCACTTATTTGTTAATCCTAGAAACTGATCGATCCGCGGAGTTCATATTATATTACTTATGAACTAATTGATCACTAGGGGTTAATGGTAAATAAGGATAAGAGGTTTCGAAAAGGGTTTACGGAGATATCCCGAATCGAAACGAACAGTCTATGGAGGATTTGTCCGTATGTAATGGTTATATCGGTGGACGCTTATCAACTCATTGTTGAGTGTAAGTTATCTATATTCGGCAGAGTTTAGTTTCGGGTTTTTGGTGGTGTAATCCCGGAATTAATAGATTGAATATAATTGTTCGGTCTGACGAATAATTTTATTTAATTTATTGTAGCTACTAAATATGGGTCCATGGTCCCCGACGTCGCTCCTATCATAGCATATGTTTTTTCGTCGTTTCACCTCAATTAATAATTAAATAGTTGGATTGGACTATTTAATTGATATGTGGATTAATTGTTTAGTTGGACTAGATAATTAAATACATGAAAAGAATTTTTTTCGTGGTTTGGCCCAAAATAATGCAAAATGCGTGTGACCTAAATTTGTTTTAGGGTGGGCGCATTTTTTTGATTAATTATTTGTTGGGAAATTAGTTTTCTGGATGAATAATAAGACATGTGATTAAATTATTTATTTGTTGAATAATTGGAAAAGAAAATCTTTTATATATCCTTATTAATTTAGGATTATACTACATTTATCTTTTTAGGAAAAAGATTATTTTAATTGATTTTGTATTAATTAAATAAATCCTTGGAGGACAATGATTATTCTCCTATATAAAGAGAGTTCTCCCAAGCCTAAAATCACAACACAATTTTCGAAATTGAGGAAGTACTAAGGCTTAGAATTTTCGGCCTTAAGTACTTGGGTTCGAGTTTTAGAAAACTTCGGGTTTTCTAAGGTAGCATATCGATGAGGTCCGGCGGCTTGAAACACCATCCACCTGGTGGTGCTTGGAGATACACGTTGTAAGACTTTGGCTTCTCAACTAGGATCTCAACTAGCTCGGATTGGATTGAAGATTGTCCTTGGAGTTTATTCAACATAAACAGGTAAGCAATCTAACCCCCTCGTAGGATTAGATCTATTTATTCATGTATTTTAGTTGTTGGATATAGATCTTGTACTTTCCGCTGCGTAATCGGGTGGATCTTTGATCCATCCGGCGATATTACATCCTACAATATCACCAACTAAAAATATAATAGCAAGAAGACATATACAATACATCGAATTTTTATTATGGGTGGGCTGTGGAGAAGAAACAACAAACTATGAATGGAAGATACAATTACTTGATAAATATGTAATATTAAATTGTATTGTTAATTTTTCAATTTTACAAACTTTATTTAACTGAAACACGTGCGTTCATCTGGATTTTGCTAGTTATTATAAAAGGGAAACTTGAAAAAATATAGTCCAAAAGAATAACATCCCTTAAAATATATTTCCAAAGTTAACATTGGAAAAGTATGCTCCCTTCGATTCAGCGTCGCTCATGTATCGCCTGTGCATCGCTACGTGGCTCGTGCGTAGCTCATGCGTCGCTCATGCACTGACACAAGCATAGTTTTCCAATGTTAACTTTATGAACATATTTTCAGGGATGTTATTCTTTTGGAGTATATTTTTCCAACTTTCCTTAAAATCACTGTTGTGCAGGAGAGGATAATGACGTGGTGGTCCTAGACCATCATTTTTCTATAAAGTGAAGGAAATAAAATAAAATAAAATAAAATCATCACCCCTGTTTATAATATGTATAATATAGAGAGAGAAAGAAACAGAGGAGTGAATGCATATACCTCACAAATTATTGATAGTAGTACATGTCAATTATGGCGATTGAGTGCCGAAAGCAATTGTGGTGTCAATAGTAAAAGTGTGGTGTCGATAGAAACCGTCTATAATTAATGTATGAACGTTTACTTGATAAATATGTAATATTAAATTGTATTGTTAATTTTTCAATTTTACAAACTTTATTTAACTGAAACACGTGTGTTCACCTGTATTTTGCTAGTTATTATAAAAGGGAAACTTGAAAAAATATGGTCCAAAAGAATGACATCCCTGAAAATATATTTCCAAAGTTAACATTGGAAAAGTATGCGCCCTTCGATTCAGCGTCGCTCATGTATCGCTCGTGCGTCACTGCGTGGCTCGTGCGTGGCTCATGCGTCGCTCATGCACTGACACAAGCATAGTTTTCCAATGTTAATTTTTGGAACATATTTTCAGGGATGTTATTCTTTTGGAGTATATTTTTCTAACTTTCCTTAAAATCACTGTTGTGCAGGAGAGGATAATGATGTGGTGGTCCTAGACCATCATTTTTCTATAAAGTGAAGGAAATAAAATAAAATCATCACCCATGTGTATAATATGTATAATATAGAGAGAGAAAGAAACAGAGGAGTGAATGCATATACCTCACAAATTATTGATAGTAGTACATGTCAATTGACTGAGGATCCCCAACGGTACAAAAGGTGAGTGCCGCATCAAAACGACGCAAGATTGATGCGTGTATCGGGACGGTGTAGTTTTGGATCGAAACGACGTCGTTTCGGTAGTAAAAATGTACCGGCGGGGATCCGGGCTCCATGTCAATTATGGCGACTGAGTGCCTAAAGCAATCGTGGTGTCAATAGTAAAAATGTGATGTCGATAGAAACCTTCTATAATTAATGTATGAACATATACTTGATAAATATGTAATATTAAATTGTATTGTTAATTTTTCAATTTTATAAACTTTATTTAACTAAAACAGGTGCGTTCACCTGTATTTTGCTAGTTATTATAAAAAGGAAACTTGAAAAAATATGCTCCAAAAGAATAACATACCTGAAAATATGCTTTCAAAGTTAATATTGAAAATCTATGCTCCTTTCGATTCTGCGTCGCTCATGCGGCGCTCGTGCATCGCTACGTGGCTCGTGCGTGGCTCATGCGTCGCTCATGCACTGACACAAGCATAGTTTTCCAATGTTAATTTTTGAAATGTATTTTTAATGATGTTATTCTTTTAGCAATCGAGGGATTAACAATCAATCAACTAGAAAGAAAATCTAACTAATCATTAAAACATAAAATAAAATAAAAAAATAGATCAAAAGCAGAAAAGGTTTATACCAAAATTCAAAGAAAAGAAGTCGAAGACGGCATGGTACGCAGCTTCCCTTTTTGTTTACGTCCCAAACTCTTTTTCTTATTCTCCAACCTAGTCTAATGTCTAATCTTCTATTCTATTCTTGTTTCTGCTCAATTATTCCTTATTCTAAAACCTAACTAATAAAATAATAGTCCCTTTTTTTGCTCACGTAATATACATATAAATAAAAGCTGAGAATCTTAATTTGGGCCAAAGGCCCACCAATTTCCAAAATAATAATAATAATAATAATAATAATAGTCGTCCTTCCGATAATAAGAGTCCTATGTGTTAAAACAGTGAAACCCACTGTTGGTTTTGATAGTCTTTGTCTTTTCTTTATTAGTTGGGACTTCCATATAGGCAAAAATTTTAAAAGCCATTTTTTTCCAATCTCTCAGAAAACATTCAAAAATGCTCTATAAGTCTCGATTCTTCAACATCTCTTTCGAGCTTTTAAAACATGAAAATCAACCAAAATATACGGACTCATCAGACACAAAAATAATCGTGGTGTTTGAAATAATTTCTTTTGAATGCCTGAAACAATCGTGGTGTCGATAATAAAATTGTGTTGCCGATATAAGCCGTCTATAATTAATGTATTAACATATACTTGATTAAATTAATATGTAATATTAAATTGTATTGTTAATTTTTCAATTTTACAAAACTTTATTTAATAATTGTTATTATAAAATCACCGTTATTGGGATGAGATCACCTGTCTAAGTTGTGTGTTTAATTTCGGTGTCTAAGTAAAAACTACGTCGTTTCATGTGTATTTGATTTTTATGTTTTGTTTTTTTCTTATTTCTTCGAAAATTCAAATACACATAAAACGACGTAGTTTTTACTTAGACATTGAAATTAGACACACAACTTAGACAGGTGATTTCATCCCCCATTATTGTGCATAAGAGGATAATGACGTGGTGGATCTAGATCATCATAAAATTATTGTATTTTATAATTTTATTGTGCACAAACATTTATAAAAAGAGAAAAAAAGATTCTCACACCTGTGTGTGTATATAAGATTCTCAAACCTGGTGGTGCCGAATAATTTAAGTAATTTCTAGTGGTATATGTTTAAAATTATAGAGAAACAGAGGACTGGTGTATATATATATATAGAGAAACAGAGGAGTGAATGCATATACCTCACAAAATTATTGATAGTAGTACATATGTCAATTATGGCGACTGAAGGTGAGAATTCCAGCCTAGTTTTGAGGAAGGAGAAGTGTGAGCTTCATATTGCCATGTTTCCATGGCTAGCTTTCGGCCACATAATACCATTCCTTCAACTCTCTAAATTCTTGGCTAAAAAAGGCCACAAAATCACCTTCTTTTCCACCCCAAAAAACATTGATCGCCTCCCTACGTCGGAGGAGGAGGAGGAGGGCGACATAACTTTGGTAAAACTTCCACTCCCACATGTTGATGGGCTCCCTCCATATGCAGAGGCCACCATGGATGTCCACCCTGATGATATTCCTTACCTCAAGAAAGCATACGACGGCCTCGAGCCTGGGTTGACTCGTTTCTTGGAGAACTCAGCCCCAGCTGTCGACTTGATTATTTGTGATTTTGCTCCTCACTGGCTTCCCAAAGCTGCAGCTAAGCTGGGGATTCCCCCTGTTTTTTTCTGTATTTTCAACGCCTGGTTTTTTTCTTTCTTCGGGCCAACCGATGTTATGGTCGTCGAAGGAGCTGATCCGAGGACAAAGCCGGAAGATTTTACTGTCCCGGCTAAGTGGGTACCCTTTGATAATAAGGTGGCGTATCGGATCCACGAGATCAACTGGATCATGGAGAGCGCCGGCAAGACCAATTTTTCGGGAGTTTCGGATATATATCGAGCTGGGATGGTTATAAAGGGGTGCGACGCCATCATTATCCGGCACTGCCGTGAGTTTGAAGGTGAGTGGTTGAATCTACTGGCTGAGCTTCATCAACGTCCGGTGATTCCGCTGGGATTGATGCCACCACCACCGCCGGAGCTGGAGGAGGAGGGGGTCGATGCGCAGACGACATGGATTACAGCGAAGAAGTGGCTAGACAATCAAAACAAAGGGTCAGTAGTTTACGTCGCATTAGGGAGTGAGGTTGCACTGAGTGACGAACAAGTCATTGAGTTGGCACTCGGGTTGGAATCGTCTGGTGTTCCATTCTTCTGGGTTTTGAGGAAACCACCAGGAGGAGGAGGCCGTGCGGCCATCGTCATGGAAGAATTTGAGGAGAGAGTAGTGAAGGAGGAGGGGAGAGGGATGGTGTGGAAGACATGGGCACCTCAGTTCAAGATACTGAGTCACGACTCAGTAGGTGGGTTCCTGACTCACTGTGGATGGAGTTCAATCATAGAAGGACTAATGCTTGGACTACCATTGATAATGCTTCCGTTTCTTGTGGATCAAGGTCTGAATGCTAGGGTACTTGAAGATAAACAACTAGGCATTGAAGTAGCAAGAAACGTACAAGATGGGTCATTCACTAAACAAGGCGTTGCAGAGTGTGTGAGGTTTGTAATGGTGGAAAAAGAAGGTGCCAAGTTGAGGGAGAAAGCTAAAGAAGTATGCAGCATTTTTGGAGATAGGAAACTCCATAACAATTATTTGGAAGAATTCAGTTTAAAGCTCTCTGCCATGTCCAACAATTAGTTAGCTGGACCTGGACCTGGATCTGGATCTGGATCTGTTGGGTTTAGAGTTCTATTCGGATCTATCTATGTTTTGTTATTGTTCTCTGGGATAAAGATCCTCTCTCTACGTATTCTCTGTTCATGCCTTTCACCAGAAAATAAATATATATAAAAAAAAAGAGAGAAAAAAATTAAACTTTAATTTATTGCTAAAACTTTTAACCTTTTATTCTCTATTGTCAGATGGTTTTTTTGTTTTGCAAAAATTTTACTATGGTCCAGGACCAAATCTTATTTGGTGTGCCCAACCAATAGGAATTCAACTTCCATAATGGAATCCTACTTGTAAATCTTTCCACCAATGTATCCCTTTGAAAGTGCTGACTTGGTGGTCCAAAAACTTGGACCTGGACCACCATAAAATTACTGTTTGTTTTGGAACGTGATTTAGGCGGGGTTACTCTTACCTGAGAGCTCCATTTGCGGAGTGGGACCATACCATTTACTTTAAACAACTATTCTGTCTTGGGTAGGGAGTCACTTGTGCTGTTTGTTTTTGACCAATATTTTTAATTTTCATTCACTTACTTATTTATTTCGGTATAAAAACACGTGGTTCATAAAGACTCCTACACCGGAGTCCCCATGATAGAATTTCCCTTACTTTAAACAACTATTCTGTCATTTTGTCAGTCTGCATCACTTTATTTTCCCAGCAATGCTATAACCACATCCGTTTTACACAACGGTGTATCACAACGGTGATCTTCATCGTTGATCTGTGTAGGATCTAACACGGATCTAGATCCTACACAGGTCAACGGTGAAGATCACCGTGCACACCGTTGTATAAAACGGATGTGCCCGTAGCACCACTCTTATTTTCCTTTCTTTCTTTTTTTTTTCATTTTCCATATCGTGGGAGCTGTTCCCATTTCCCCACCGGTCCACCTTATATTCTTTATTTATTTTTTCGTTCATTAATTTGCACTTTTTCATTCCATAAAACAATATTGGTAGGATTAAGTCTAGGAATTTGTGTAGTACCTTAAATTTTTATATTTTCTTTAATTTTGTGAAAGTCCAGGAATGTGTGTCTCTGTTTTGTTTAGTATTACCTCCGTCTCAAAATAAAAATAAGTATCCTATTTTAAAGTTTCACACATATTAAAAAATGTAATTAATGTAATGTATTTTATATTATATTGACATATGTACCCTTCATATTTGTTTTGGGATATGAAATAATTGCCATAAATAAATGTTGGACTAATGTTATTTTTGGAAATAAATATTAAATGATGCATTGGTAATATAAAGTGACATTTTTTATGGGACAACTGTTTTCTAAAATGTGGACACTTATTTTGGGACGGAGGTAGTACCTTAAATTTTTAATTTTTTAATAGGACAATTTTCAAATTGTTTTTAAATAATATGATAACATAATACTAAGTGTTATAAAATGACACATCTTTAAAAAAAATATACGTTTTCAAAAAAAAAAAAAAAAAAAAAAAAAAACGCATTTACCCATTTTCTTCTACTCGCACTATTAACATTTTTTGTTTTTCTCATTATTTTTTTGACGGAAGAGATTTTTTGTTCGGGACTCCGGTCGGGGTGGGGCAACCATCCCTCTTAAAGGAAAATATAGAATATGGGCAAACGACCCCCTTAATACAATTTTTTTATTTATATTTTTATCATTTAAAAATTTTATACACTAAATTTTGATCATTGATCCATTATATTTCTTAAATATTGACCATTGTATATATATATATATATATATATATATATATATATATATATATATATATATATATATATATATATATATATATATATATATATATAAAACTAAATCATTAGAAAAAAATATAATGTACTGCATCCGATCCCCGACTCGTGTTGTTTAATTCCTACACTACCGCCCTTAGGTGCGGGGATGAGTATCGAACTCAGTTACTCACTAGTAAGTGCAATAAACGTTACCATTAGTCCGATTCTCTTTTCTCCCTCATTTTCAAACACACAAATTTTTTCATTTCTATTTTTTTAAATAATTAAAATTTCACCATTTTTGTTCATTCTATTCATTTTGATACATCGTTTCATATCATTGTATCATTATTAATGTGATTCGTGATCGAAATTCACAGTCACTAGTCAATTTTGAACAACATTAAATTTTGATAGTGAAGCAACAAATTTCAGACATTACGTCGGAACATGGTCATGTTGCTTTTATAGATAAATTATATTTGTTTCTTGATCTTCAATATAATATGCGCATTTGAATATTCAAAACAAAAAAAAAAAATATGACAGCATGACATCTCCCAAATTTATATTTATATTTTATAGGATAAGGTCGTAAAGGACGGATTTACGTCTTATTTATGAAAAAAGGACAAGAAAGAAATGCACTGGTTGTAAAGGACAGAAAGTAATATATATCCAAAAATACCCTTCTAAAAAAGATTCAACAAATAAAATGTAAACCTGTGCATTCACATTTCACACAAAAGCCGGTGAGGTTAAAATTAGTGAGAGAGAGAAATGAGAATACTCTAGGGTTTCTTCCCTTTTTCACGGTTTGAGGCGGCGGCGCAGGAGGCGGCGGACGTGGTGGAGGCGGTGAGTCAAGTGGTTCAATGACCGAGAAAGGCTATGGTTTCATCACTCCCGATGATGGCGGTGAGGGTCTCTTTGTCCACCACTCCGGCATCAAGGACTCTTACGGCTACAAAAGCCTCGGAGAGGCGAGTCCGTCGAGTTTGAGGTGGAGTACGGCGGTGATGGCCGTGCTAAGGCCGTGAACGCACGGCCCTAATGGAGGACTGTTGAAGGTGGAGGCAGCGGAGGAGGCGGCGGTGGATATGGAGGAGGCGGCGGTGGATACGGTGGGGGCAGTCATAGGAGGCGGCGGACGTGGTGGAGGCGGTTATGGTGGGTGTTTTGATGCTTTTTTGCATCTTTAAGACGGATTAATCTTTTTTTTTTTTTTTTTTTACATGTTTGGTGTATTACTATTTTGATTGAATGTGGAATTACACGATCTGTGATAACCATGGTGCTGAGGCAACATCTGTGATTCAAGTGGAATCTCAAGCAAAGCAATCATGAAAGTGGTTGCATTTCAATGCATTTTTGCAATTTTTTTTAGGTTTTTTGCGCATTTCGGTTTTGATCAATTGTTGTTGTATGAATCCTCTTGTCTTTATTTTTGTTCTTGAAGAATTGTTGTTGAAGAATTATCAATTATTTGTTTTTGAGGAATTGTCAATGCATTTTTTGTAATGTTACTACATTTTTGTATGAATGTGCACGATCTTAAAGTCCTCGAATCCCCTATTGGGTTCTCCTTCCCAATTAGGGTTTAGATTGGTAACGTTTCGGCATTTTTTCCAAGGGACATGTAGTAACGTTTCGGCATTTTTTGTAATGTTACTACATTTTTATAATGTTACTACATTTTTGTATGAATACGCACGATCTTAAGCACACAAATCCCCTATCGTGGGGTTCCCTTTCCAAGTAGGGTATAGAAAGAGTAACGTTTTGGCATTTTTTCTATGAATGTGCACGATCTTAAGCGTACACAAATCCCTATGGGGCCCTTCCCCAGTAGGGTATAGAAAGCAATGGAAACACCCTCAAACATAGTAACACATAATGTAGTAACTCGTAGTACCAACACGTAGTAACACCAGCACGACTTTAATGTGAAAAAAAAAAAAATTATCATTAAGGGTATTTTTGTACATCTCTTTTTTTTTGTCCTTCTCAACCAAATATTATTTTTTTTGTCCTATTCTTCATTTAAGATGTAAAGTTGTCCTTTAGGACCACCACCCGTATATTTTAGCCTTCATCCTACTACCCATATATATACTAAAGTGTCTATTAGAAACCAATATTTCATTTAATTGTATATTGTTTTCATACATACACCTACCCTACCACTTAATATTTGTATGTTCATTTCATATTTCGAAAGATAAATTTATTATGTAATAATGGTATATATGTCTATTAGTATTTAAAATACAACACATTAATTTTTTTAATATGTGTACAAAATAAAAAGTAATATATTGACGGAGGTAGTATATTATAAGGACATTTTATTATACACTCGATTTCATAATTAGGTCGGATATATAAAATAATTTGATGAAGGAATATAATTTTTGGAGTTATAGTATTTTATCTTGTTATCAAAATGAATATACATATAGTATAGATATACACACGTGTGACTATATATACTACAACTCTAATGCTTAATGCTACTATAATGTTGAATTGGTAAAGGGAAAGTATCACAATATTATGGAAAGAGAAATAAAGCTTTTCATTTTTGAGATGCCTAAAAGAAAAAGTGCCGGAAAAAAAAAAAACATAAAAGAAAAGAAATGGACCTTTTCAGAAAAAAAAAATAAAAAAAAAAATAGAAGAGACCGACAAGATTACAGAATAGTTGTTTAAAGTTAATGGTATGGGTCCCACTCCGTAAATGGGGCTCCCAGGTAAGAGTGACCCGATTTAGGCACCAACTATTACACAGAAAATATGTACCGAAGCAAAGGAGAGCCATACATTTGTTTGAGTAAAATAAAATAAAAAAAATAAAAAAAACAAGCTAAGCACTAAGCACTAAGCACCACCACAAAAAGCAGCTTTCGGGGAATGGGGTGTGGAACTGTGGATGGTTTCTGTGTCCATTTCATTTTCCTTTTTTTAGGGGTTATTCTGATGCAGGGATGTTTCAATAGAGAGTTGCATACGTCGCAACATCTCGACCACACAGTTTCATGCCACGTATGCAATTCCCTATTGAGGATGAAATGATGCTGTAACAGAATAATACTCCGACAGATGCATCGTGATTCTTATTTTGATGTGAAATATGCATTTCCTTTTCTGTTTATAGGCATTTGGCCAAAAATTGTATAAGAGTGATCCAAATGATAACCTCCAATTACACTCTTCGAACACATCGTTTTTCGTTTCAGTTACATTTTTTCAACACCCAAAAAATACTTCACTCCAATAAGCAACCTCTATACATCCTTTTAAAAATATTTTATGCTTACAAAGTGATATTTGAATACGTCGCACAACGGTAAAAATAAATAAAAAGATGTCGCATTCGTACACAAAAAGAGTTCAAAATAAAAAAATAAATATTTGGACAGATTATTTTTTTTATGGAAAAAATAGTATTTGTAGAAGTGTTTTTGTCACTAATATATATCAAAATGATACCGGCACAACGGTTGTGTCACAACAAATGATACAATGATAATCTGCACAATTGATCATAATGTGCCTAAATTAATAATGATGTATATCTAACATGATCAATGATGTATATCTCATTGGGTCACTCTAAGTTTGCAACCAACAAACAAAAGCAAAAAACAAAAATAAAATAAAATAAAATTTGATAGGTCATCTTGAGCAAGAATTGGAGATGACATGGGCTGTTTGTCAGGCTGTTGACTGGATATCTACTTTAATTTACATCTTGACAAACACATATGTGGCCTCGGAATAGGGAAATTCTTCTATGGAGAGGATGTTTGAGGAGTGACACATGTGGATGAGTCTGGACCGCACAGTTTCAACTCAAATTCAAACTATGTGGTCCAGAATCATCCACGTGTGTTTACGGTGCAAATGGAGTGAGTAGGGAAGAATTACCCCTCGGAATACTACTTCTTCCATGCATTCCTCCTTTGAGCTAGGAAGCTTCCTGCTCGACTTGGCGTATAGCCTTCCTTCGAGAAAATATAATTTCAGGTCATTTTAATACCTTTTATTTCATGTTAGATCGGATCAGACTTGACATTTTTTTTTTGAGTTCTCCGTGGAAATTTTCCCCATAGCCCCGTGGAATTTTCCTCCAGCCCGTGGAAATTTCCACATGCTGGAGGAAAATTAAACCGGATCAGGGGAAAATAAAAGGTGTTACAGTGACCTGAAATTATATTTTCTCCCTTCCTTCTCGTAACCCAGATACGAAAGAAGTAATCTAGACGTGATCATCTGCATCCTGAACCCAGGGCTGACCCTGAAAAATTTTAGGCATTCGACTATGTTGCTGAATTAGGTTTTTTTAGTTCGAAGTAGTTTATTTTTTCCAAAAACATAACTATAAAATATTATTTCAATATCACGTTTTTAACATAAGTAGATACACAATTCAATTAATTGATAGCCTTAAAACATACTACAAAACAGTAAAATTCAACATCTGTTTTCTAGTATATTTAGAAACAAAAACCAAATTCATACGTATACATAAAACATACTTACATATTACTATTTCAAGATCGCTTTTGTAGTACACTTAGATACGAAATCACTAATGCATATATATATATATTTTTTTATTTGAGAGATTCTTTCTTTCTTTTTTTGAATTTGTTTTATTATTTTCTCTCTATATATTTTTTTTATTTGAGAGATTCTTTTCTTTTTCTTTTAATAATTTGTAATTCGTATGTTTGTTTATATAACATTTTTTTTCAAGGTCAACCGGTCAAGACTCAAGTGGTTCATAGTATTTTTGTTTGTTTTCCTGTGCCTTACTCCAATAAAAAAAAGTGCAAATTAGTTATAAGGCCGTCGTTAGAGAATTAATGATCATTTAGGACACTCCGAAATCTTATTTAGTTATAAGGACATTCTAATTTTAAGAAGAAAACTTATTTAGTTATAAGGACATTCTAATTTCAAGTGGATAAAGAAGAAAAAGGAAGAAAGAAAAGAAGATGAAGCGCTGGAAGAAAAAGAAAAAAAGAAAAAAAAAACGCTGGAAGAAAAAAAATTTAAAAAAAATGAAGTGCTGGAGCTGATGTTTGTTTGTTTGTTTGTTTTTTTTAGATGCAGTGACATTGATGTCTGAAGCAGTGACATTGATGATTTTAGCAGTGACATTGATGACTTATGCAGTGACATTGATGTCTGATACAAGGACATTGATGACTTATGCGGTGACATTGATGTTTGATGCATGGACATTGATGTCTGATGCAGGGACATTAATGTCCGATGCGGTGACATTGATGAATGATGTAGGGACATTAAGCTAAACAAGATCGTCAAATGTTAAAGAATTGAGGGATTCCACAATGAATCCAATTATCAGGAGGGCACAAACAACGTGTGGCCATTACAAGAGTCATAGTGAAGAGTCTTTGTAGTTTCACCAAACTTGTAATTCTATCCATATTAAAAGCTCCACATTTGGAGAAATGCAAAACAAGAGCAAAGCTGACTGATGTAGTTGTTAGGTTTTATGCAGTGACATTGACGACTTATGCAGTGACATTGATGTCTGATGCAGGGACATTGATGACTTTTGCAGTGACATTGATGTCCGAAGCAGTGACATTGATGATCGTATTTACAATTAGATAAGCGATGCAATGATATTGATGTCACCGCATATACAACTTGATACACACATTTGATAACTTTGTAAAGTAACTTTATTTCGTTGTTATCTTTAAATATTTGATTGATGTTGGTTTATTTGATTAGTGTTGGTTTACATTTTCGATAACTTTGTAAAATAACTGTATTTCTTTTTTTTTTTTTTTTTGGTTTAAATGCATATTTTTACAACCAAAGGTATGCATAAATTGTTACAATAACACGTCACTGCATAAATCGTTACAATAACACGTCAGTGCATAATTCGATATAATAAGACATCACTGCATAGATCGCTACAATAAGAAGTCACTGCATAAATCGCTACAATGAGACGTCATTGCATAAATCGCTACAATGAGATGTCACTGATCAAGGTTGTCAATGGATCGTGGCGGTCAATACATCATGGTAGCCAATGAATCGCGGCGGTGAATGCATCAGGGTGGTTAATGGATCCCGGTGGCCAATGCATCCGGGTAGGTGGTCAATGCATGACGGTGATCAATACGTCACGTCGATTTTTATGAAGAAAAAAATTGATTTTATGAAATTTATTCGGAAAAATATTAAATTTGATTTTAGAATAAAGAAGACGAAAAAATATGAATTTTAGTGAAAAAATTATGATGATCTGAGTTTTAGATCAAAATATATGACATTTAGAAATATGGTGAATTATAAATAAATAAAAAAACCCACTCACAGTAAGTTTTTTTTTGTTTTGTTATGTTTTTTATTTTTATTTTTTATTACTTTGAACGCTTTTTTTTCCTCCTTCTTCCTCTTTATCCACTTGAAATTAGAATGTCCTTATAACTAAATAAGTTTCTTTCTTAAAATTAGAATGTCCTTATAACTAAATAAGATTTCGGAGTGTCATATTACCCCTAATAAGTTGAAAATCAGTCTTTTTAAATAATTGGCCCATAAAAAAAAGTATATATATGTGATGGATGTCTAAAATTTAGACATTGTAATTTTTTGGGCCTTTATCAACTGAAGTAAAAAAAAAGGGCAATTAAATTTTTTTTGGGACTTTATTAACACATTTTATTATGTTAGATTGGATTGGATTTATACGGTTTTTTTTTTAATTGTGGAATATGTAAATTCGGACCCTCGAAATTATTAAGCCTTCAGCCGCCGCTTCCGCCACTTACAGCATGGGCCGGCCCTGCTTGAACCTGCATTGACTCCTCATTGAACCGCTTCAAATATTGTAGTGTGGTCTCATCTCTTTTCTGCTTTAGCGTGAACAGATGGGTGGTTTTTCTATGGAACGGTTTGGCCGTGATAAAAGCGTTGAGAAACATTTTTCCAAACGTTTCGAAGTCGGAGACCGTTCTGGCCCGAATTTGCTTAAACCATTCTCGAGCTCGGCCTGTCAGTAATGTAGGGAAGGCTTTGCACTTCATTTCGTCTGCAGCACAATCTAGATTCATGTGAGTTAGGTATTGAAACAAGTGATCCTGCGGGTACTTGGTTCCATCGTACGGCTCCAATTTAGGCACTTTGTGAAGGATGTTGGATCTTACATATAAACGAGTTAGATCTACGCGCAGCGGATGGATCACGACTTATACAACACAATACATAATTAAAGGACTTAAACTACTACAAGGGGATTAAGATCATGTTACCAATATCGGGAAGAGACGTCTTGATCTTCCGATGTGTTCTCCAAACGGCGGTTGGTGGACACCCTTCTTGATAAACGAACCTCCTTGATATGCAACACCTAGAATTTTTCTTCCTCTAAAAACCCTAGACAAGAAAAAACCATTTTTTTTCTCTCTTTTACAAGTGTGGTGGTCGAATTATGCCAATGCCTAAGGCTTGGGAGAACTCTCTTTATATAGGAGAGTAATCCTTGTCCTCCAAGGATTTAATAATTAAGAGATAATTATTACATTAATCCTTTATTCCAAATAAAAGATAAATAAAATGATTATCCCAAACAAATTAGGATAAATCATATTATTATCTAATATTCCATGAATTATCATTTAACAAATAAAAGATAAATCACATGTCAAATAATTATCCAAGAAAACTAATTTCTCTCTAATTAAATAACATCACATTGGCGCCACTAGGCCTGTAAACGAGCCGAATCCTACCGAACCCAGGCAGGGTTCGGCTCGGCTCGGTATGTTCGAACCTTAGGCTCGGCTCGGCTCGAAATGGCCGAGCCTTATTTTCATTATTCGGCTCGTGTTCGGTCTGGTATTTGGGGAAAAAAGCTCGGCTCGGTTCGGCTCGAACATGTCGAACCGTTCGAACATGTTCGGCTCGAACTGGGTTTTAAAAAAAATCAAAACATGTTCGGCTCGGTTTTAAAAAACATGTTCGGCTCGAACTGTATATGAATTTATGATATCCGAGCCGAACATGTTCGGCTCGACCACCGAATATCTAATTTGTAAGGTTCGCCTCGAAGTTCGAACCCACGAAACGAGCCCGAATCGAGCTTTTTCGAGCCGAATACTCCGGATCGAATCGAATACTTATGTTCATTTACAGCCCTAGGCGCCACCTTGTAGGGTTACTAAGCCCACATAAAATGTCTTTTATGTGTATTATATTATTTAGCCCAACTAAATAATATCCATGCATATCAATTAATTAGCCCAGCTAATTAATTATCACTGAGGCCCAAATAACAAGACTATTAGTCCGAATTACAGAAGCCACATTGGGGACCATGGACCTATAACCAGTAGCTCCAATAATTAATTATTCATCGAACAGAATAAGTACATTAATTATTAATTTTGGGATTACGCCACCATAAACCCGAAACTGAACTCTACCGATTATAGATGTATACTTATACTCAACCCATAGAGTGAATAAGCGTCCATTGATATAATCACTACATACGGATTAACCCTTCATTGACTGTCCATTCTGAGTGGGAAGTCTCCGTGAACCCAACTCAGAATATCTTATCCTTATTTACCGTTAACCCCCTGATGATCAATTAGTATGCATATCTGACTAGTAGCTAATTAGTCAAATGTGAAATCCCGGGATCGATCACTTTCTTAGGGCTAACAAATAAGGGGACTGTCTCTCTTCTTCCTGCAGGAAGGAATGGATTCCATGTCTGTGAAAATCAGAACTACTCACTCATCAGGAGATAGTGCCAATGAGAAGTGGCTTGGAACACATATTCAAGTGAACCGTAACTAACACATCAAACACTACCCCGAGACAAGCAAAGACCCCGTGATCACCTCGGGATTAAGGTTGATCCATATATGATCATCTAATGATTTAATAAGATTCCTCGATTACGGAATTATATCGAGAAATTCATATTAAATCGGTCCCGATCTATATGAATGCCATCATATATAAATTCCCCACGTAGGTACCCTCTACCGACGGTCCGGATAAGACTATCACACCCTAAGGTGTTCGGGCGCATTATTGGTGTTTTAATCAAGAGACCCTAAACTCGATTAAGTTCACCACGGACTAACAGATTTAAGCATATCTCCACTAACTCAATCCTCACGTGTAATCCATACACCGAGTTAAGTGGTTACATACGGATATACTTAGGGTCGCAAAGCAGTGTATTACTTACAAGCACAAAGCAAGTAATAAGGTGAGATAAATTTCGTCATCCATTAAAAACAATTACACAAATTGTCTTTCGGGCACTACGGAGTTACATACGGATATACTTAGGGTGCACGTAGCGGTGTATTACTTACAAGCACAAAGCAAGTAATAAGGTGAGATAAATTCTGTCATCCATTAAAAATAATTACACAAATTGTCTTTCGGGCACTACACCTAACAATCTCCCACTTGCACGAAATGACAAGCAATGATTGTTTTTAGAGCACACCCTTTCTCATCTTATTCACAACACTCTCCCACTTGCTCTAAAAGCATATGAGACATATCCATCAATGTCGTACCCTCCAAGCACTCGACTTGGTACACTGATTAGTTAGGTTGTCGACTCGAGACGATCTTTAGGATTGAAACGTTGCCGGTCCTTCCAATCAGGCGGTACTCTCTCTCAATATGCTTTTGACTTCTGAGAAGATCCTTCTAAGCTATCTCTTCACCGTTTCCACGATGAAGTGATATCGGCTTATCAGACCTGGAATTTCTCCCAGACCAAAAAGGAAATTCTAAGCACTATGAGTAAACACTGAGCCCGAGATCAACTTAATGATCATCCTTAATCTGACTACAAGTCAGAATCAGTGTAGTCAACCATATTCAAGTTTTCACCTGAATATACAAGCATATGATTCCTCTTTCTCTAAAGATACTTGAGGACGTACTAAACCGCTACTTATTGGTCGAATCCAAGATTCGATTGCAATTGACTCGTGTTAAGCTGACTTGCCCTTATCCCAGAGAGACTCTATCCCATTTTCTCTTTATCCGAAGATTTGGAGAATCATTCCTGAGAGGTAGGGTAGGACTACTCTCGATGAATGTTGCGTACGTATATGCATGATCATCTTATTCAATAAGATAGGTGGGATAGGCAATGACTCATTCTCGTGAATTTGACCGAATCAGATTCTTAGAATATAGTCCAATTCTCTCATCCAGAGAATCTCGGTGTGTCAGTTTCTGACTTCAGATAACACACTCATGTTTTTTCCAAATGTTTCAGTGTTATCTTTCGCGAACACTATTACTACTATTTTACCAATATTGATACCCGGTCTACAAAAGACTTATCAATATTCTAGTCAAGTCCACATATTTTAAAACATGCAACTTTTAATGACCGAGAGGGTCTCTTACATCCACAAAGGACATAAGTCCCGGCAGTCAACCTGCCATTTGTTCTAACCAAGACCCTTCTGTTCCGAATGAATCCAGACTCCGTTTTACGGCAAGAAAGTCTCAGGGAATCACCCCTATTTTCTTGCTTTCTAACGAAATCTAGCAAGACTGAGTGGTGAGAGAGTTCAAGGTCTGGTTAACTCTCTACTTTTAGGGAATCACCCCTAGACCACTCAGCTTTGTGCTGAAAGTTAAACTTTCCTATTCATTCGACTCTTTTCCGTGTAGACCCAATTTCTCCCACTAGGCCTGAGACACTCAGGTGGTTCTACAAGAGGCTGAACAAGAACTGGAGTACCAAAAATCCATTCACAGGGTTAAGGCTTTCAAACCAACCTCTATGATCAGAATCCTATATAGCCCACCAAGAGCCATAGGTTATCAACCACCCCAGCAGACTGTAAAGTCCACAAAACCACAATGGGTCAACGGTTAAACCATACTCCCACTGCGTTTTAGGTGGATTGACGTTCTGATCTAGTAGTATTTATCATTGTAGTCAACTACATCCGATGTTGGACGTGGCCTGACTAAATCAGATAGTAACTTCCTAGAGTATCTATGTATTCTTTCAGAAAGGGTGTGACAGTCCAACCGTCACTTTCTGATCTCAAGAATCATATAACCAACCTTCACTCGTCACATTAAGATATTTCACGAATAGTATATTCTGTGTGTGTGTGCAAAATCTCCAGTCCTACCTTCAAGCACTAAGTGCTAAATGCCTACATTTACGGAAGTGGTGTGAACCGAATTCACTCGTTATCCATAAATTCACGAGCATCTTCTAGGTAGACTTCTCGGTTTACATAATAATGTTAACCGTTATTTTGCAACAATATCTTAACCGAGTTAAGCAGTGTATTGTAGCACATAACTAACTATGCAAGGCGAGGCTACGGTTTCTTCCTCAGTAAAAAACACTCCACTTGAAGGCAGGCCGAGCATCAGTCCAAAGACTATGCGATAGCCTTTTTCTGAGCATGGAATACTCTATTCTCTGCTAAAATCAGAGACTCCTCCTCGTATTCTTTCGATAAACTAACCAGCGTTTCGAGTAGTTATCAGACAAAATGTCACCATTCAAAATCTCCCACTAGCTTGTATCTCTCACTAGACCCCGAAGGTCGTTATGAACAAGCTATGTTACCTCTTCAAATCTATTACCCTCTCCCAATTGAAAGGAAACTTAGTCATTGCTCCTTTGAGATAGTGTTCCTAGACTGGGAGATAGGAATCACCCTTAGCCAGTCGTCAGTTCTTATCTCTAGGATATATGCACTAATTAATAGATATTGAAGGGTCGTTTATCTTAATACGGAAACCTTTTACCTTTAATAGTTTTAGATGTGTTACACATACCTATTCAGCTTTTCTTAGTGGTTCTGTTTTTATCAAACAAAAGTCCAAGTCTCAGATTCGTACTACAAATGTCATCTTCACTTTGTTTAAGGCAAATGTAGTATCGAGATGAAAGTGAATCCACTTGTTTCAACGAATCTGTAAACAGAAAAATAAATTTTTCTGTGATGTTCAAGGATAGAATCCGAAATTCATTTCCTTATATCACTCCCCTATTCTAGCTGAAATTACTGCTCGTTGTCTACTTTATTAATTGTTAATGCATAGCTTCCTTGTTCTTCCAAAGAACTAAGCTACCGAGTCGAGTTACTCGGTTAAGAAAGTCGCTAAGGATTCACTTTCCTTATCCTATACTTTCTTTAATTAATATTTCAGTTTAGCCTCAATCTTAGTTTAGATGATTAACACTTGTAGACATTCTTTCCCATTCTTGACTTTCCTTAAAAGGAAATAGTCTTGAACTAGCAGTTCGTTTGAGTAGACACTACTCGTGAACTGTGGGATGTCTGATGAAAGCGTTACCTAGTGGGACTAATTTTCTAATAAATTAGAAAAACAACAGATAAAAGCTCCCACTAGTTTATCGGTTCCAAATACCGTCTAACTAGCGACACTTTAATTTATGATTCTCTAATTTTTCTATTAGAAAATTTCTCGTGTAGACACTACACAATTAAAATTCACTAGAAGAATTTTATCGTCCCAATCATCTTTCAAACTAACTATGGTTGTCTCTCGTTCAACATGAGTGACAGCAGTGACATACTTATTTACGTCACTTAAGTCTTGAAGGCTCAAGAGAAATATACGTTCCGAAAAATTAATCGCATGTAAGATCAATAAGTACAACGTTCTAGTTACTTGCCACTTTTTAACGAAGTCATTACTAGTCAATTTTACACTAGCAGTCTAGCACCCTAGAGAGATATATAAATAGTTGTAAATAAAATTGACAGAAAATAAATCCAAATCATACACTACTAATAAATTTTAGGAACATAAACTAAGTACTTATAGTCTATCCTACCGTTCCAAGTATTTAATCTAATGCCTCAGTGCCGCCTTAGGGTAGGTCAAAGAGGTTTCGATTAATATTGAAGATCGATTGAGAATCGAACATCTCATTTGTGATCGTCAATCACCTTTCCTTTTTTCGGCCCAGGGTACTACCAAAAATACCCTTTATGAGTGTGACCTCTTGTCTCGGATTTTTAGGTAGACCCCGAGTGTGCCACCTTAGGGTCGGTCAGTGACCCGGCGAGTACCCAAAATCCTATCCTTTCGGAGACCAAGCCTTGAATTTTGATAGCGGTGAAGGCCTTCCTTAGGGGGCCGAAATCAAAGCCGGCACGAGGCGTCACCATTCTCTCACGTTTCTTGTGTCAACAGTAGAGGCCGTGGGGTCGGCTGTCGCCTCTCCCGCTCCCACTCCATATTTTGAAAAAGTGGTGGGTTTACTGATCACGTTTTTGGACTCGATGTTACATTAAGGAACAACAAATCATAGGCCCGAATGTTGTCGGTTACGTGGGCTAGCCCACCTGACCTATTCGTTGGAACATATGTGGCCGTCGGACGGGTCAAGACTTGGGGAGCTCCATTGAGCCGTAGTGGCGCTTCGGATGGCTCAGCCTTGCCAGACCCCCGTGCAAACGCCACACGTGGAGGGTGAAGTCGATCGAGCCGTAGCTACTGTTGACCATCCAACCGTGGTTAAACCACTTTCGAACCATGTTTTCCCGTGATTATGCAATCCTTAAACATCAAACTTTCACGTAGACACTACGGAACAAAAACGTAATCTCGTCTAGGTAAGGTGGAATTCACCGAGAATCCAACACCTTAACCTCGAGGTTTCGGGATTTTACTCCTTATGCTTTCGTAGAGTGGGATTCACAGAGAATCCATCACCCAACCTCGACGATTGAAAAAACCCATGTTCCTCGGTTTTTACCCTAATTAGTTTCTAATTAATATCAAACAATTAATTAAAACTAATTGCGTGTGTTGTATACATGCCTAACTAATTCCTCGAATTAATTTCTACATGTATGCATATGGAGTGGAATTAATGATATGATGCATGTCATGGCAATTTTCCAGTTCTACACATACAATCTAAACATGTATTCTAGTAAGGAAAATAAACACCGAGATGGACCGTTGGCACCCCGTATCTAACCTATTAGAAAATAAATAACCAAACCCTAACTAGGGTTTACTACTTTCTAACATAATCTGCAGCTGTTCAAATTCTTCGATGATCGTGAAACCAAACGAACTCGGATCGTGGCGAAACTTTCCAGATCTGTTCTTCACTCCTCGGGCTTCAATATGGACGGTTGGATCAGAGTTTTGACTTGTCAATTTTCTCCAGTTAGCGGCCCAACTTGCTGTTGGATCTGACTTTTACAGCAGCGCCTCAAAGACTTCCCGAGGCCGATCGGGAATCGAGATGAATCCCGATCGACCTGAAATTTTTATGCCACGTCAAAAACTCAATATTTATCGATCTGACCAGTTGGATTTGCGTTTCAACGGTCTGAACACTCCCAGAAATTCGAGGAAGTTACAGGGAGGGTTTCAGTAAATCCTGCGTTTTTCTGTTACACCAGCTTCTTTGCAGCAACGAACGGATATCAAAACGGTCTCCGATCGACGGAAAATTTTGTGGAATTGTTCATCATATTCCAATATGGATTCTGACCGTAGGGATCGTCGTTTCAACGGCTCGATCAACGGGAAAAACTAAATAACTAAACAGATACTAAACAGATCTATTTTCTGGAAATTAAAATTGCAATAAAAATAAATTACATAATTTCCTATACTCATATGAACGAATTTTCATTGTTTATATGAGTTTACAATAGATCTAACGGGTAAACAGTGCCAACCCCCAGTCCATCTCTTCAACCATAGCAATTAATCATTATCAAAGCAATTCCACTCCTTTAAATCGTTTAATTATGATTATGACTATATAAACCGTGGAACCTGTCTCTGATACCACATGAAGGATGTTGGATCTTAGATCTAAACGAGTTAGATCTACGCGCAGCGGATGGATCACGACTTATACAACACAATACATAATTAAAGGACTTAAAATACTACAAGGGGGTTAAGATCATATTACCAATATCGGGAAGGGACGCCTTGATCTTCCGATGTGTTCTCCAAACGGCGGTTGGTGGACACCCTTCTTGATAAACGAACCTCCTTGATATGCAACACCTAGAGTTTTTCTTCCTCTAAAAACCCTAGACAAGAAAAAACCATTTTTTTCTCTCTTTTACAAGTGTGGTGGTCGAATTATGCCAATGCCTAAGGCTTGGGAGAACTCTCTTTATATAGGAGAGTAATCCTTGTCCTCCAAGGATTTAATAATTAAGAGATAATTATTACATTAATCCTTTATTCCAAATAAAAGATAAATAAAATGATTATCCCAAACAAATTAGGATAAATCATATTATTATCTAATATTCCATGAATTATCATTTAACAAATAAAAGATAAATCACATGTCAAATAATTATCCAAGAAAACTAATTTCTCTCTAATTAAATTACATCACATTGGCGCCACCTTGTAGGGTTACTAAGCCCACATAAAATGTCTTTTATGTGTATTATATTATTTAGCCCAACTAAATAATATCCTATGCATATCAATTAATTAGCCCAGCCAATTAATTATCACTGAGGCCCAAATAACAAGACTATTAGTCCGAATTACAGAAGCCACATCGGGGACTATGGACCTATAACCAGTAGCTCCAATAATTAATTATTCATCGAACAGAATAAGTACATTAATTATTAATTCTGGGATTACGCCACCATAAACCCGAAACTGAACTCTACCGATTATAGATGTATACTTATACTCAACCCATAGAGTGAATAAGCGTCCATTGATATAATCACTACATACGGATTAACCCTTCATTGACTGTCCATTCTGAGTGGGAAGTCTCTGTGAACCCAACTCAGAATATTTTATCCTTATTTACCGTTAACCCCTGATGATCAATTAGTATGCATATCTGACTAGTAGCTAATTAGTCAAATGCGAACTCCCGCGATTGATCACTTTCTTAGGGCTAACAAATAAGGGGACTGTCTCTCTTCTTCCTGCAGGAAGGAATGGATTCCATGTCTGTGAAAATCAGAACTACTCACTCATCAGGAGATAGTGCGAATGAGAAATGGCTTGGAACACATATTCAAGTGAACCGTAACTAATACATCAAACACTACCCCGAGACAAGCAGGACACTGTGATCACCTCAGGATTAAGTTTGATCCATATATGACCATCTAATGATTTAATAAGATTCCTCGATTATGGAATTATATCGAGAAATTCATATTAAATCGGTCCAGTCCTATATGAATGCCATCATATATAAATGCCCCACGTAGGTACCCTCTACCGACAGTCCGGATAAGACTATCACACCCTAAGGTGTTCTGGGCGCATTATTGGTGTTTTAATCAAGAGACCCTAAACTCTGATTAAGTTCTCCACAGACTATCAGTTTAAGCATATCTCCACTAACTCAATCCTCACGTGTAATCCATACACTGAGTTAAGTGGTTACATACAGATTTACTTAGGGTCTGCAGCAGTGTATTACTTACAAGCACAAAGCAAGTAATAAGGTGAGATAAATTCTGTCATCCATTAAAAACAATTACACAAATTGTCTTTCGGGCACTACACCTAACACCTTGAACCTCGCAGGTCGGGGGTAATTGTCCACCTGCTCGATAAAGAGAGACGTGAGAGATAGTTGTGCGGATCTCTGATGGCCAAATTATAGTAAACCAACTTTAACCGACAGAGTACCGGTTCAGTTGTACTATAACGGTGAGCAAGATCGTATCCCATGAGGAATTAGTCAAGTATCACAATCAATTTTGTATCTAGTTTAGGCTCACAAATATTGGGAAAGGTAATTATAATAAGAAAGAAATACAAAAAATGCTAACTTTAAAATATATGATAAACGAAATAACTAAACTATGATCAAGAACACTACTCTTAATACTTTTACCGAGTCACTAAGGATGAGCCTTAACCTACAAATCAACCAATAGCTTCTAATGAATGTGTTGTGGGTGCTATCTCTTAAACTGGTCCCTAGGCGCTAAAACCACAACCTAGTTACCCTATATTCGGTTCAACAGTCCCCTCTATGGGATTTAATTGACCTAATATGATGAAGAACAATGAGACGCTCCGCATCCACCGAGTTCATGGCTTCGATCAAAAGACCTTACCAAGGAACAAGCTGCGAAAACTCGACTAGTTCGTGCATGACAATCCTAAAACCCTATTTCGCACACTCCCTCGCAAAATACATCTATAGAGTTTGTGTGTATGATCAATTAATGGTTAGCTACTCCACTAATAGCATTAGGTTCAAGTTTTAGGACACAACAATTCAAAAGATTCAATTTTGAAGCTCTACTCATCCTTAGATCATCGTTTAAGCATTAATTTCGCAGTTCCATCACATAATCTAGCTATTATAAATTTAGCTACTCATGATAAAATCAAGAACTCAAGAAATCGTAAATAAATTGGTAAACAACATGATAAAAAGCTAAATAAAATTACCATAAAAATATTGAAGCAATCCTCCCATCGAATCGTTATTTCGTTGCGTTGAAATCGCAAAATAAAATAAATAAACTGTTGATGTTCTACAGGATTTTTTGCAGGAAAATAAAATAGATCTATTCTAATGGAAGGGAAAAACTGTTGCAGAAAAAAATAAAATTGTTCTAAAGAATCTATTTGTTGAAATTTGATCGAAATGATTTTTATAATCCAATAGGCGACTCTGTAATATTTTCCGGAAATAGAAGGACACCCGTCCAACCTTCTCTGCATTCAATACCGATTGACTTTTCAAATATGGGGTGTGGCCCCTTTTTCCAATCCAGCCACTTATTCTCCGTTCTTTACTCTTCTTCTTCTTCTTTTTTTTTTTTTGAGAAAGGAAGCACACAGACGGAAAATACCGGGGCTTCACCCTCACTCAACACAAAAGTTGGGATTCCGACACAGTTGGATAATAATCTTTTTCTCGAATGCTTGAATTTCAGTCACGCGTCATTTTCTCATACGAACTCCGTTTACTCGATTTCTATACAGTTGTGATCCTCGCCACGCCTTTATCACGCTGCACTTATAACAAATAAAAACAATAAAACCCAAGCGTGACAAATGCCAATAAAACACACACAATTCACCCAAAAATATGAAGATTTCGGACGTAAACGCCATATCGTCTCGTGATTCAACTCGTGATGAAATGTGCCTATAAAAACCACTCAACTACCCCAAAAGTACATCGAATAGGCTACAAATAGGGGGTAAATGCACACGAAATTATAGCGAAGTTGACTCTCATCAACTACCCCCCACTTAGCGTTTGCTCGCCCTCGAGCAAATCAAGCGAATCAAAATAAATTATGAGGTCAACGTTGTGATCATACGGAAAACCAATATATCGGACAAGTAAAAACTAGTCAACAAGCGAATAAACACGAGCCAAAACGTATCTTATCATGGAAATGGAATGTGTGTGTGTGTGTATAGCTTCTCAATCATTAATCATGGCCAACCGGCTCAGATTATAAATGCATGACTAATGACGTTACACCATAGGCTTATACTTCATAAGCATCTCCACTAATCGAGGTCAAATCAAGGCTAACTAAGGTCAGGCGGGACATGCACGGTTGTAACGTTAGGCTAAGGACGGGGCTAAACGAAAGGATAAAAGGAATATCAAAAGAGAAATACGAGTGAGCCTAATCAAAACATGTTGCATATACTCATAGCTCACCTCCTTTCAACACAGTATCATAAACACAAGTAAGATGCAAAAACGGTTGTCACCAAGATGAAACTCCAAGATCACTTGCAAAAATAGTCGTCACCAAGAACAAACTCACCAAGTATTCAAGAACACTCACTCCAATTTATTTCATCCCATCGCCATGTATTACATTGGAAATATTAACTCGAAAACTTCATCCACATTTTTTGACTCAACTTTCTTCATTTTGTTCAATTTTTGCATATTGATTGATCTTTTTTTTTGATAAATTTTTTTTGGTACGTCAAACACCAACACTTCACTACCCCTTCTCATTCGTAAAGCAAAGGATCCACCAACACCATACTTGGATACACATCTTCCCTACCCCGCACTTGTGCTAGCCAGTGTGCCCAAAATAAGATTAAAACTCACTCGTAGGGTGCCAAAGAAATGTTGACCACAAATAAATGCTAAGGGTTGGTAAATATAGGTTATTCAACGAATGACTAAGTTCGGGTGGGGGTCTAACCACCCTACAAAGGCTTAGAGGGGTTTCGGTGGAAATTATGTATGGGGTTGGCTATTTGGCTCTTGATGAGTCCATATTTTGTGGTGATTTATGTGCTTAATTATATTTATTTTGTCGGGAGATACGCTTTTTCGGGTATGTTTTGGTTAATTTTCAGGTTTTGGAAGCTCAAGAGAGAAGCTGGAAGATTTTGGGAGTTATATAGCAATTTCGAGAAGTTTTGTGGAAGACTGGATAAAACGGCATTTAAACATTTGAGAATTTCAGTTTTCAACTATGTCGGGATCACGACTATTGAAGAGAAGACAAATCAGTCGAAGCCAACCGTGGATTATCATTCTTTAATCACATTGGACTTTTATTTAATTTATTTTTTGACACATTGGACTTTTATTATTTGAAGGACACTTTTTAATATTTAAGTTTTTTTGTTCATTATTATTAGGAAAAAAATAGAACTTGGGCTTGGGCAAAAAGAACCCTTTCTTTTCATAAGTCGTTACGTGAGCAGCAACAAGAAGAGAATAGAAGATTAGACAACTAGGTTGGAGAATAAGAAAAGGAGTTTGGGATGTAAACAAAAAGAGAAGCTGCAAGGTAGCTGCGTACCTTGCCGTCTTCGACTTCTTTTCTTTGAATTTTGGTATAATTTTTTCTGCTTTTGATCTATTTTATTTTTTTATGTTTTAATGATGAGTTAGATTTTCTTTTTATTTGATTGATTATTAATCCCTCGATTGCTATAGATTGTGAAATCGAATTGTTTGTACTCCTCGATTAAATTGTTAGTATTTATATAATTTCTGATTTTATCGATTCATGATTTGATTGTTCGTTTAATTGTTTCGGCCGGATGATTAGATGAATAATATGATCTAGCACCAAAAGTTGAATCTAGGCGATTGTCATAAAAATTTGATTTTAAGTGGTAAACAACATATTACCTGTCGGTTCGTAGCCCGTAGGATTCCCTGTTGTAAAAATAAGTGATCTATGTTAAAGTTAACCCGATGTGCGTTAATACCTAGAATTAGGTTTTTCTATTCGTTAATGCAATTGTTCTCACCAAACCTCTGGCGATTGTTGAGAGGCGTGCTATACAATTAGAGAATAAGTAGTGACGATTGTCCTACTTGTCGAATATAGGAAAAATTGGTTGCTTGGCGATTGTCGGCAACTATAACCAATTTATTGATAATTTAACGAGTCATCTTTGTATCAATGATCAATCGTGGGAATTGAGGGGGAAATAATTAATTAGCTGGGTATTTTCTTGATTTTCTTTACTTTTTATATTATTTTGTTTTAATTCTTCGGCAGTAGTTATAAAAACCAAAATATCTTTTGTTTTATAAGTTTTAGGAGTAATAGATCCACCGTTTCCTGTGGGTTCGACCCCTATTTCCGATATACTAGCTATAAAGGTAGTAGATGAATTATTTTGGTGGTCTGACGGCCCACCAACTCTGGTCTAGTCAAAGAAATGCCAGGACCGTCATCCCTTGGTCTACCAAGATTGACATTTCTATTTCACCTCGAAATTAATGGTTAAGTTCTAGGTAACAGATTAAGGTCTATGTCAACTATAATCATTCACTATCCAACCCCAATTCATGAAAGGGAATCTATTACGTGCATGAAAATTCCATTTCCACAACAAGATGAAGGTTTGGCTCACATGCATTCAACCCTTGTCTAATATTTAACCAAAGAATACAATGACTCCACATAGGATTCGCAACATCAAAGCCATGAAAATTTTAAAAATGGATCAATTTTTCTCAATAAAGGCCAAACACCAAGCATATAACTTATTCGATGTGTGACTGATAAAGTAAAGAAAACTTAGCTGAACCGGAAATCGGGCGCAACAATGCCAAATGATAACCACCAATGTATCTCCCAGGGTACCTGTGTAATCACAATAAAACAACCAAGAAACCACTACAACGAAAGGCCGGAACCTTAAGCGTAGGTAAGCACAAGTATGGAGATGTATATAGAAAATAAAACAAGGGTTATCACCAAGCATTATACGGAATTCAAGATGCGTGGTCAAATTTTCATCACACTCTAAAAAAAAACAAACCTAAAAACCTAAGGAAGAAAAAAGAGCGGGTTGCCTCCCATAAGCGCTTTTGTTTTATGTTGTTGGCTTGACTTAATGAACTTCGAAAACAACATAGGGTGCCGAGTTTATAGTCTTCGGCAAGACTCGTATGCCCCAAATTTTACGTCCGACTCAACCTCCATCCTAGGGACACTATCACTACTCACACCCTCATTGGGTATCTCAAAACTCATAAGGGTTTCCACAAAAACTTCTAGCCTTTGGACTTCCTCACGCGTACCCCAATCGTTTCCCGGGTGCTTAATGACAATGAAGGTAACCATCTCATCACCCGCTCTCATAGTGATCTCACCTTTCTTGACGTCTAGCAAAGTCCTACCCGTAGCTAGGAAAGGTCTACCTAATAGAATCGGGGTTTGACTATCCTCCTCCATGTCTAATACTACGAAATCAACCGGAAAGACAAGCTTCCCTACTTGAACCAAAACATCCACAACAACTCATATGGGGCGTCTAATCGACCTATCCGCCATCTGCAAGGTCGTATTTGTATGTTTGAGCTCACCCACCCCCAAGCTCTGAAAAATATTTCTAGGCATCAAACTTACACTTGCACCTAAGTCACACAACACCTTAGGGAATAACGTCTGGCCTCTAGTGCACGGAATGGAAGAACTACCTGGATCTTTCAACTTAAGGGGAACTTATTCTGAAAACAGCAAAACATTCCTCATTTAAGCAAACAACTTTCTCCATTTTTGCTTTATTCGACAAAATCCCTTTCAGAAGTTTAACATATGATGGCATCTTCACTAGCGCATCCACAAGAGGGATATTTATCTCAACCTTACGTAGAATATCGAGAAATTTGTTTTGCTTTTTAGAAATAGTCGGCTTTGTAGGGCCACGAGGGGGATAAGGTAATTTAGATAAATCAAAGGGTTTTTTCACAGAATCCATACCTGAGTTGTTCGTACCTTCCCTTGTCGTGTCTAACTGCTTTTCTGGTTCCGCACTCGGCTTCTCCACCTCTATCTCATCAGCTTCTTGCTCCTCATCGACCACCACCCAATATTCATCTTTCTCTCCCAATTTCTCTAACCTTTTCTTCGTCTCAACCTCCTCAGGCGCCTCAATATCACTACCCACAACTTTCCCACTTCTTGTAAAGATGGCATTCACTTTCCCCATTTGCGTCTCTAAATTCATTACCACAGCTTGCAAGTTTACATGGGCGTTTCTCATCTCCTTCAATTCCTTGTTCACATCCTTATTATTCTCCTTCATGTCTCAGCTGATTTGCTCCAATAATATGTCCGTGGAACTTTTAGTTTGCACGGACTCCAGGGGCGGTGGTGCTTACCGTGGGGGTGGGGCATACTATAGATGTGCATTAGGGTGCACATAAACCCCTTGCTGAGGTGGCCTCTGATTCGTAAAAGTAGTTTGTGGTTGCGGTGCATATTGACTATGTTGAGGCTGCACAAATTGCGGTTTTCTGGTTTGTCCGACCCCTTGATTTCTACCCCAAGAAAGATTAGGGTTGTCCTGCCAATTCTGAAAATTTTGGCCCCCGTTCTGATTGGCTAAGTAGTTCACATCCATTGGTTGCCAATTCGATGTCAAACTCGGATCTGTAGTTTGGTAGACCACGGGATTCGAGCACAATGAATGCATATCCTTGAGGTTCATGCCGAAAGAGTTCTCAGGAGATGGATCATTTAGCATTTTGGTCGTGGTCAACTGACTAACTTGTTTAATAGGGCAGTTTGTCGCCCAATATTCACCACCACAAAAATAACACCCTTTGAACTCTTTTTGCCAAGCTAAAACATCACTCATTTGCTTCTTTAGTTCCGCCATTTCAACTTGCATCTTCATAAATTCCTCACTCGGTCCGACTTGGTTGACCGAGCCAATCGGCTTCCTCGAAGCTCTTCTCCCCGTTTTCCACTGTCTGTTGCTTTCTGCAATCCTCTCTATAGTAGCCAATGCAACGTCAGGTTGCATACTCATCACATCTCATCCACATGCCGCATTCAAATTTGACTGATCTGTCTCGCGTAAACCACCATAAAAGAGATGTACCTAGTTCCATGCCTCTAATCCGTGATGCGGGCACTTTCTCAACATAGCTGTAAATCTATCCCAGGATTCATGCATGCTCTCCATGTCCAATTGTTCAAAGTTTGCAATATCTGCCTTCATATCCAATGTTCTGGAGAGGGGACAATATTTCAATAAAAACTTTTCAGCCACTTGATCCCAAGTGTGTAAAGAATCATGGGGTAGTGACTCATACCAAATTCTCGCGGCCTCCTTCAATGAAAATGGGAATAAGAGAATCCTAACCGCTTCCTCAGAAACCCTGTTCATCTTCACGGTCTGATAAACTTGCATAAAGTTGTTCAAGAATTGATTCGGGTCTTCAGTTGACTTACCCTAAAACTACGCATTGTCGTTCAGGAGATACCACACATGTTGCTTAATGTCCAGGTTGTTTGCCAGAATAGGAGGCAAATGGATAGGGGTGTGTCCCTCACCAATAGTCGGTGCCGCATAGTCTCTCAAAATCCTTCCATGATTACCTTGATTTTGCACTGGTGGTTGAGCATAAAATTTTTGTGCCTGAATAGAGGCGGCTGGTGGTGGATTCACATTCTGTTGTTGATTTTGCAACATCATTTGCATCATTTGATTCTGGTCAAAAGGCATTAGACCGAATACATTCCCCTGGTTGTTGTTCTGATTCTAAGGGGCTTGCTGTTGTTGTCGGACTTGATTTTGCCGACCTCCCTGATTGACCCAGATTAAGTGCCCTCGGATTTTGAAGGGGCTCTCTATTTAAGTTTTTTATTTCCCTCTCTTCGGGAGTAAGCGTTGGGTCTAACCTCAACTCCTGGTCATACACTGCAAACATCCAAACAACAAGAAAACTGTAAAAACAAAAATGACCTAATCCTAAATACTCGAATGACTTTTTGATATTGACCGATTCCCCGGCAACGGCGCCAGAAAACTTGATGGCCAAATTATAGTAAACCAACTTTAACCGGCACAGTACCGGGTCAGTTGTACTACAACGGTGAGCAAGGTCGTATCCCATGAGGAATCAGTCAAGTATCACAATCAATTTCGTATATAGTTTAGGCTCACAAATATTGGGAAAGGTATAATTAGAAAGAAATAAAAAAAAAATGCTAACTTTAAAATATATGATAAACGAAATAGTTAAACTATGATCAAGAACACTACTCTTAATACTTTTACCGAGTCACTAAGGATGAGCCTTAACCTACCAACCAACCAATAGCTTCTAATGAATGTGTTGTGGGTGCAATCTCCTAAACTGGTCCCTAGGCGCTAATACCACAACCTAGTTACCCTATATTCGGTTCAACAGTCCCTTCTATGGGATTTAATTGACCTAATATGATGAAGAACAATGAGACGCTCTACATCCACCGAGTTCACGGCTTAGATAGAAAGACCTTACCAAGGAACAAGCTGCGAAAACTCGACTAGTTCGTGCATGGAAATCCTAAAACCTTATTTCGCACATTCCCTCGCAAAATACATCTATAGAGTTCGTGTGTATGATCAATTAATGGTTAGCTACTCCACTAATAGCATTAGGTTCAAGTTTTAGGACACAACAATTCAAAAGATTCAATTTTTAAGCTCTACCCATCCCTAGATCATTGTTTAAGTATTAATTTCGCAGTTTCATCACATAATCTAGCTATTGTAAATTTAGCTACTCATGATAAAATCAAGAACGCAAGAAATCGTAAATAAATTGGTAAACAACATGATAAAAAGCTAAATGAAATTACCATAAAAATATTGAAGCAATCCTCCACTCGAATCGTTACTTCGTTGTGTTGAAATCGCAAAATAAAATAAATAAACTGCTGATGTTCTACAGGAATTTTTGCAGGAAAATAAAATAGATCTATTCTAATGGAAGGGAAAAACTGTTGCAGAAAAGAAATAAAATTGTTACAAAGAGTCCGTGTGTTGAAATTTGATCTAAATGGCTTTTATAATCCAATAGACGACTCCGTAATATATTCCAGAAATAGAAGGACACCCGTCCAACCTTCTTTGCATTAAATCCCGATTGACTTTTCAAATATTGGGCGTGGCCCCTCCAATCCAGCCACTTATTCTCCGTTCTTTTCTCTTCTTCTTTTTTGAGAAAGGAAGCACACAGACGGAATATACTAGGGCTTCACCCCCACTCAACACAAAATTCAGGATCCCGACATAGTTGGATAATAATCTTTTTCTCGAATGCTTGAATTTGAGTCACACGTCATTTTCTCATACGAACTCCGTTTTACACGATTTCTACACCGTTTTGATCCTCGTCACGCCATCTATCACGCCGCACATATAACAAATAAAAACAAGAAAACCCAAGCATGACAAATTCCTATAAAACGCACACAATTCACCCAAAAATATGAAATTTTGGACGTAAACGCCCTATCGTCTAGTGATTCAACTCGTGGTGAAATGTGACTATAAACCTTTCAACTACCCCAAAAGTACATCGAATAGGCTACAAATAGGGGGTAAATGCACACGAAATTATAGCAAAGTTGACTCTCACCAACCTCTTTCCTGCGATGAAATCTCTTTCCCACTGGAATTCGTCGGGTATTTTTCCGGGGCCTTTTTCCTAATGAAAATCTACGCACTTATTAAGAACAAGAAAGAGACAATAAAGAGGGGTGTTTTACAGGGATTTGGACTGGACTTGAGAGATTGTTTCTCAGGCTGCCTACATACCCAATGTATGCATTGGAATCAAGTCACCGTAGTTTCTTAGGGATGGTTTATATAGGGGGTGTTATGCCCTAGCATTGAGTGTGTCATGTCCTTGTTGGACTCATATGTGTGTTCCCTAAGGAATGGGTAAATATGAGATTATCTCCTTGATTGTAGGAGATAATCGTGGGGACTTTTAAATATAAGATCATAGCCTTTAAGGCTGGGGATTCTTTCTATATTTAACCGACTTTAATGCGTGTCTAGGGAGTTTTATTCAAGGCGGGATCAGGCCAAATTAAGGAGTCCGAGCTGAGCTGTCTAGATATACTTCAGCCGGCCTACCTGGGTCAGAATGAAGAGTTGAGCTGTGATCGGCTCAAACTTCTGGGACTTATCCCTTAAAAATTTGACTCTGTGCCTCCATTTATAGTTAGGTTATTGTGGGGATGACACGTGGCGAGGTGCTTATTTTATCCTCATCAAAGATCATTTTGTATCATAGGAGACTAGGTCATCCTTCATTTAAAATTTTGAAACATTTGTTTCTTATATTGTTTAAGCGTTCAAATGTAAAAAAAAAAATTAAATGCAATACATGTGAGCTTGCTAAACATAAAAGAGTTTATTATCCTATTCAGTCTAATAGAGCTTTTAATCCCATTAGTCCGGTACATAGTGATATATGGGATCCTTCCACTATATCTAACATCAATGGTGCTCACTGGTTTGTATCATTTATTGATGATTGTACCAGGATCACTTGGATATACCCATTAAAGCATAAGTTTGATCTAACACGTGTCCTTCATGTTTCATATAACATGGTTCTAACTCACTTTGATGTCAAAATCAAGAGATTTAGATCTGATAATGCTAAGGATTATTTCAACAAGGTTCTTAGATCCCTTTCGAGAAGATAAAAGAAATATAAATGAATCATTCTGTGGATATACACCTCAACATGATAGGGGTGGTTGAAAGGAAGAATAGGAGCCTACCTAAAACTACAAGGGCTCTTCTTTTCAAGATGAATGTCCTTAAAAACTATTGGGGAGAGGCAATTCTCATAGCTACACATCTCATCAATAGACTTCCTACAAAAGTTCTAGGAAAGAGAAGTCCCATTGAGGCTTTGATTGACTTCTTCCCATACTTTTGAACATTTGAAGGAGTCTCTCCCAAAGTGTTTGGATGTGAAGTGTTTGTCAATGTTCACTTTCCTAATAAGGGAAAAATGGACCCAAGGGCTATTAGATGTGTGTTTATTAGGTATTCTAATACCCAAAATGGGTATAAATGCTATCACCACCCACAAAGAGGATCATCATCTCCAATAATGTGACCTATGAAATACACTCCTATTTCTCCGGGAAATCTCTAATTCAAGGGAAGAATTTTCCATCTGATTCTGAAAGGGATATGTATCTTCTAGAATTGCCTTCTGATTCACATAGCAACAGTGAAAAAACTCACAATGCTCATACCAAATGTGATGAATCATGGAGCAAGGATGATGTCTCAGGGAAAGACCATTCTAAGGAAAAGTCTCATATCATTTACACAAGAAAAAACTAGGCCAGATTGGAAGACATTGTTCCTTTTGAGGAGGGAATCTAAAAGGGACCATTGGAACCTAATTCTACTAAAGAAATTATCTATGACCCTATTAACCAAGAACATGAAAGTACTCCTTCCCTACAACAAGAAGAGCTTCCCATTGCTTTAAGGAAGAGTACAAGATCCTGTACTTTTCACCCTAGGAAGAAATGGACTAAAGCCATAAAATATGAGATGAGGACTTGGGATCTTGTATATCTTCCCGAAGGTGCTAAGACTGTGGGATGTCGATGGGTGTTTACCATTAAATACAAATCTGATGGTACCCTTAAAAGGTATAAGGCAATGCTTGTTACCAAAGGGTACACTAAAACATATTGGGTTGACTATTTTGATATGCTTGCTTTAGCAGTTAAATTTGACTGGAACTTGTATCAATATGATGTGAAAAATGCCTTCCTTCAAGGAGATCTAGAGGAAACCAATTTTATGGATATTCCCTCATGGGTTCCATGTTGAGAAAGGCAATGAATTTAGACTGAGAAAGGTCTTCTATGAATTAAACAGTCATATAGAGCATGGATTGGCTGATTTACCGATGCCATGATCAGCCTAGGATACAAACAGTGTCAAGGTGACCATACCTTATTCATTAAACAAAATCAATCTGGGAAAAGGTCAATCATGTTGGTATATGTTGATGAAATCACTGGTGATGATATTAAGAGTAATACTTCTTTGAAATCATTTCTTTGTTAAGAATTTGACATAAAGGAAGGGAAATTTAAGTATTTCTTAGGAATTGAGGTCCTTTACTTAAAACTAGATCTTTATCTCCTAACATAAATTCTGGATCTGCTAAAGGATTGTGGCAAAAAAGGTTGTAAACCTATGAAGACGCCTATTGAGTTTAATCTTGGCCTAAATCTAGCCCAGAAGATAAAATTATAGACAAGAACTCCTATCAGAGACTAGTGGGAAGGCTCTACTATCTCTCCCACACAAGACTTGACATTGTCTTTGCAGTCAAAATTGTCAGTAGGTTTATGCACTATCCAAAGAGATGCCATCAGAAAGCTCCTCGAAAGGATCGTTTATTACCTTAAGAGTTGTCCAGAAAAATCAGATGTTGCTTGAAACCTACACAGATTCATATCATGTAGGTTGCCTAAATGACATGAGGCCTACATCCGGCTATTGTATTTTCCTCTTTGGAAACCCTATTGCTTGGAGAAACAAAAAACAAGGTGGCAAGATCTAATGCTGAAGCGGAGTTCAAATCTCTGGCTATTGGAGTTTGTGAGATACTTTGGCTTGAAATTATTCTAGATGACCTCAATATCAAGACACTCTCTCCTATGATCTTATATTGTGACAATCTGCAATTGACATTTCTTCCAATCTTGTACAACATGACATGACTAAACATGTAGAAGTTAATCGTCACTTCGTCAAAGAAAAGCTGGATGTTGGCCTTATCAAAACTAACTTTGTCAACTCTCGAAACTAGATTGTTGATGTTCTTACAAAGGGTCTATCTAAGAAGAATTTTGACTACCTCCTCAGCAATCTGGGAATGATAGATATTCACTCACCAGCTTGAGGAGTATTAAAATATATAATTCCTATCACTTTATTAGCCCTAATTATAGCTTACTTGGTGGCTTTTTATGGAGGCTTTTCCCCCTACTTTTATATTGTTTTTCTCACTTTTCCACCGTCGACTCTGTAAGATGTAATATCGCCGGATGGATCATAGATCCACCCGATTACGCAGCGGAAAGTACAAGATCTAGATCTAGTCAACCAAAACACATAAAATAATAGATCTAATCCTACGAGGGGATTTAGATTGCTTACCTGTTTATTGTGAATAAACACCAAGAACAATCCGAGATCCAAGATCCAAGAATTGAGAAGCCACCGTCTTCCGACGTGTATCTCCAAGCAACACCAAGTGGATGGTGATTCAAGCCGCTTGACCTCCTCGATGCTACCGGAATAATCCCGAGGATTATCCCAACTCGAAACCCTAGTGTTGAAGCCGAAAATTCTAAGCTTCCAACACTCATGTATGTCGAAATATATGTGTGTGTCATTTAGGCTTGGGAGAACTCTCTTTATATAGGAGAGTAATCCTTGTCCTCAAGGATTTAATAATTAAGAGATAATTATTAAATTAATCCTTAATTTAAATAAAAGATAAATATAATAATATCCCTAACAAATTAGGATAAATAAATATATTATCCAATATTCCATGATTTATCATTTAACAAATAAATAATTAAATCATATATCAAATAATTATCCAAGAAAACTAATTTCTTTCTAATTATTTAATACTCAAAATGTGGCCCACCCTAATTGGAAATAGGCCACACGCATTCTTCATCACATTGGTCCAAGTCCACGAAAAATATCTTTTTCATGTATTTAATTATCTAGTCCAACTAAACAATTAATCCACATATCTATTAAACAGTCCAATCCAACTATTTAATATTAATTGAGGTGAAACGACGAGAAAACCTATATGCTATATTAGGAGCCACGTCGGGGACCATGGACCCATATTCAGTAGCTATAATAAATTAAATAATATTATCCATCAGACCGAACAATAATATTCAATCTATTAATTCCGGTATTACACCACCATAAACCCGAAACTGAACTCTGCCGAATATAGATAACTTACACTCAACCATGAGTTGATAAGCGTCCACTGATATAATCATTACATACGGATAAATCCTCCATAGACTGTTCGTTTCGATTCGGGATATCTCCGTAAACCCTTCTCGAAACCTCTTATCCTTATTTACCATTAACCCCCTAGTGATCAATTAGTTCATAACTAATATAATATGAACTCCCGGGATCGATCAGTTTCTAGGATTAACAAATAAGGGAACTGTCGTCTACTTCCCGAGGGAAGGAATGGATTCCATATATATGATAGCAAAGATTACTCACTCATTCCAGAATAGAGCCAACGAGAAGTGTTGGACCACATACTACGAAGTGATCCTTACTAACATATCAAACTCTACCCTAGTCTAAGCAGTCGTCTGTGATCACGTCAGGATTGAGATTAATCCATTTATGATCATCTTGTGATTCGATAAGGCTTCTTGACCATGGAATTATATCGAGAACTCAAATCAAATCGGTCCAGCCCTATATGATTATCATCATATATAAATGCCCCACTAGGTACCCTATTACCGACAGTCCGCATAAGACTGTCACGCCGTAAAGTGTTCTGGGCGCATTATTAGCATATTAATCATGAGACCCGTACTCAGATTAATCAATGCTACGGACTAAGTTAATTTTAAGTACATCTCACTAACCCAATCCTCTTGTGTATAGCCATACACTGAGTTATGTGATTACATAAACGAGTACTTAGGGTTTTCATTAGTGTTTTAATTATAATCATACATGCATATAATAAGATGAATTATTAATTCTGTCCTAAAACAATTAGATAATTGTCTTTCGGGCACTACACCTAACAATCTCCCACTTGCACGAAAGGCAAGTGGATTAATTGTTTTAGAGCACACCCTTTATATATATATCTACAACATTCTCCCACTTGCTCAAAACAAGTGAGACATATCCCCAAGAATCATACCCTCCAAGCGCATCTTAGTAATTCATCCTTCCAAGCACGACCGGAGTGTGCCGCCGCAGGGTAGGTCAGTGACCCGGCGCGTACTTAGAATCCGAACACCATGTGACTTGGTACACTGATCAGGTAGGTTGGCGGCTTGAGTCAATCTTTGGGATCGAAACTTCGCCTTTCCATCTAATCCGGTGGTACACTTTCAATATGCCTTTGAGTCAACACTGAGGGCAAGATCAACTTTACGATCATCCTTAATCCGACCTAAAGCCAGAATCAGTGTTATCACTTATATTCTAGTTTGCACCTGAATATACTAGCATATTATTCCTCATTCTCCCGAAGAGACTTGAGGATTCACTAAACATCCCATTTAGTATTCATTCGCAGGTTTAGACAAGCATTCCTGAGAGGTAGGGTAGACTACGTCGTTGAATGTTGCATTCCTCTATGCAAGAACATCTTAACCATTGAGATGGATGAATGGGATTGCCAATTGCTTATTTTCGAGAATTAGAGTCAGTCAAATTCTTTTTGAAAATAGCCCGATGGCATGTTAGACTCTGACTTCAGATAACACACCCATGTTGTTTCCAACTGTTTCAGTGTTACCATTCACAAACACTAATCTACATACTATTTTACTAATATTGATGCCCAGTCTACGAAAGACTTATCAACATTCTGGTCAAGTCCACATATTAAAATATATGACTTTGAAATGACCTAGAGGTTTGTTTTAATCCCCAAAGGATATAAGCTAAGGCAGGCATCCTGCCAAAGGTTTTTTCTGAATAAATTAAGATACTGTTAGTCTCGCAAAAAAGGTCTTAGGAAATCACCCCTATTTTCTGCTTTGTAACGAATCTGTCATTTGTTCTTAGCTAAAACCCTTCTGTTCTGAAGGAGTTCAGATTCCGTCGTTCGGCAAGGAAGTCTTAGGGAATCACCCATATTTCCTGCTTTCTGACGAAATCAAGTAAGACTGAGTGGTAAGAGAGATCACGGTATGGTTAACTCTCTACCTTTTAGGGAATCACCCCTAAATTACTCAGCTTTGCGTTGAAAGTTAAACTTTCCTATTCATTCGACTCTTCTCCGTGTAGTTCCAATTACTCCCACTGGGCCTGAGATACTCAGGTAGTTCTACAAGAGTTTCAACAGAACTGGAGTATCAAACTCCAATCAAAGGGTTATGGCTTTTAAAACAACCTCTATGATCAGGATCCTATAAAGCCCACGAAGGACTATAGGTTATCAATCTACCTTATAGACCGTAAGGTCCTGCAATAGGTAATGGACAAACCATACTCCCACTGCGTTCGGGGTGGATTGATATACTGATCTAGTTTAGTAGTTTTTATTAGTGTTACCACCAACTCCCGGTGTTGGATGTGGACTGAACAAATCTATTAGTAACATCTTGAGTACAAATACTTCAAGATCTAAGGTTGTTATTTATAGACTCTATCAGACCGAGTTTGACAGTATAACCGTCATTCTCTGATTTTACGAGTTTTATAATCAACCTTTACTCAATGCATCAAGATATTTCACGATTTGAACGTGTACACAAAATTTCCAGTCCTACCTTCAAGCACTCGGTGCTAAATGCCTCTATTTACAGAAGTGGGGTGAACCAAATTCACTCCTTATCCACAAATGCGTAGTCATCTTTTAGGTAGACTTCTCGGTAAACCGTTATTTTGCAGCCAATATCTTAAATGAGTTCAGCAGCGTATCGTAGCACATCAATAACTATATAAGGCAAATTTATGGTGTATCCCTTAGTGAAACATTTCACTAGGAGGCAGGCCGAGCATCAGTCCTGAAGACTACGCAATAACCTATTTTTGAGTATGAAATACTCTATCTCAGGTGAAATCAGAGATTTCCCCCAAATATTTTGGATAAACTTACCGGAGTATCAAATAGTTGTCAGACAAGATGTCACTACTTCAAAAGCTCCCACTAGCTTGTACCTTTCATATGACCCCGAAGGTTGTTATGAACAAGCTATGTTACTTCTTTAAATCTATTACCCTTTCCTAATTGAAAGAAAACTTACTCATTGTTCCTTTGAGACAGTGTTCCTTTGAGTGGGAGATAGAAATCACCCTAAGCCAGTCTTGAGATCTTGTCTTTAGGGAATATGCACTAATTAATAGAATAGAAAGAAGCGTTTATCGAAATACGGAAACCATTTGCGTTTATATATTTTAAGATGTGTTACTAATACATTTTCAACAATGATTAGTGGTTCTGACTTTATCAAACAAAAGTCCGAGTCTTGGATTCGTGCTAAAAATGTTATATTCATTGTCAATAAGACAAACAAATTATCTTATTGAAAATGAATACGTTCGTTCCAACGAATCCAAAAACAGAAAATGAATTTTCTGTGATACTCAAGAATTGAATCCGAGATTCATTTCCTTATATCACTCCCACTAGTCTATCTGAAATAACTGCCCATTGTCTATTTTATTTATCGTTTAATGCAACGCTACCTAGTTCTTCCAAAGAACTTTAGCTTTCGAGAAAATTGCTAAGGATGCATTGGTCAGTGATCCGAAATCACTTTCCTTATCCTCTAATTTCCAATTTATTAATTTTCCGGTTTAGCCTTAAAACTAATTAGTTTAGATGACTAACACGTATAAACATTCTTTCCCATTCTCGACTTTCCTTAGATGGAAACAGTCTTGAACTAGCAGTTCGTTTGAGTAACTCTTGAACTGTGGGATGTTCAGTGTTACTTGCTTGGACTATTGATTTTTCTAATCGTCAAATCATAAAACCAAAGCTCCCACTAGTTTATCGGTTCCAAATACCGTCTAACTAGCAACACTTTGTATTTATGGTTTTTCAAGGATTAGAAAATCACTCAGAACTAAGCTCCCACTAGTTTATCAGTTCCAAATACCGTCTAACAAGCAACGCTTTATTCTTGTTTTTCCGATAAATGGAGAAACTCCTGTGCAGTCTATTACACATTTCTAATGATTCAGAAAAACAACAAATCATAAGGCTAAGGCTCCCACTAGTTTATCGGTTCCAAATACCGTCTAACTGGCAACGCCTTATGTATATGATTTTCCAATTTTTCAATTTAGAAATTTGTTGTGTAATTACACTTTTAAAATTCACTAAATGAATTTTATATATATAGTCCTAAATCATCTTTTGTAAACTAAGTACGGTCGTTTCTCGTTTTACACGAGCGACATCCGTGACATACCTATACTATGTCATTAAGTTTTTAAAGGCTCAAGGGAAAAATATCTTCCGAAAAATTAACTGCATTCTTTTGATAATTTACAACGTACTTGTTACTTTCCACATTTTTAATGAAGTCCTATTTTTAACAGTTTAATAGCCTAGAGATTTAGTTGTAAACAAAATGACAGAAAGTTAAAATTCAAAAAATAAATTTTCAGTACTAGATTTTTATTTTAGGAATAATAAACTTGCTTAAAGTCTATCCTACCATTCCAAGGATTTAACCTCGCACCGTACCGCCGCCTTTAGGGTCGGTATCAGTACGATGACGGTTAAATTGAGACAATATCTCTCTCAATGATTAAGCTTCGAGAATCGAACATCTCACGGGAATCAGACATCCCGGGCCTTAATTATTGATTACCTTCCTTTTTCTAGCCGAGATATTTCTAAAATATCCATAAAGAGTGTGACCTACTATATCAGATCTCAAAGTACGCCCCGAGTATGCCGTCTTTAAGGTCGGACAGTGACCCAACGAGTACCCGAAATCCTATCCTTTCGGAGATCAAGCCTTGAATTTTGATAGGGGTGAACACCATCCTTAGGGGGCCGGAATCAAAGCGGCATGAGGCGTCACCCTTCTCTCACATGCTTGCATCTATAGTAGAGGCCGTGGGGTTGGCTGTCGCCTTCCCCGCTCCCACACAATAATTTGAAAAAAAAGTGGTGGGTTTACTAATTACGGTTTCGGTCTTGACAATAAGAAACAATAAATCAAAGTACTCCAAACAGGGTCGGTTATGTAGGCAAGCCTACGCCGTCTTATTCGTTGGAACATATGTGACAATTCAGGCTGATCCGGCAAGAGAAGCCCCGTTTAGCCCGAAGGCTTATCGGCTATGCTAAGTCTTGTCGAACCACTGTAACGTACATCACACGTGGTGGGGAGTCGATCGAGCCGAAGCTCGGTTGAACTCGCCCAACCATGGTTAGACCATTTCCGAACCCGTGTACAATGATTTTCCGATTTCTATATTATTAACCAAAGCGCAATCTCGTTTCTGTTTAAGGTAGGTTCACCGAAAACTCAACGATTTATCTAAGTGGGATTCACCGAGAATCCATCACTAAAATCGTAACGATTGACAAAACCCGGTTTCTCGGTTTTAATAATAAGTTACTTAATTAATTAACTACCACATATTAATTAAAAAAGCTTTTTAACTAATTATACGAGTTATACATGCCTAATTTATTCGAAATAAACTAGCTACATGTATTCATTGGAGTGGAATCATGATATGATGCATGTCATGACAATTTTCCGGTTTCTATCACATAATTCGATCATACACGAAAAAAGATGCGGAAAAATAAACACCGAGATAGACCGTTGGTACTCCCTACAAACCTATTTTCTAGGGAAAAGTAAAACTAAATCTATGTCTTCAAGTCTTGATCTTCAAATCTTGATCTCGAAACTTCCGGATCTCGATCTTGACACGAACCACGAAAAAAGAAGACTGTAATATACCAATATATTTAAAATATATCTATATTATTAAAATTGTTTTTAAATATATATTTTTTTAAACAGGTCTCGGCCAAATCCCTAAAAAAAAAATAAAAAAAAAAAAAAAAAATTGTTATTCACTGCAGAAAGCATTAAAAGCTGATTGGAATTTTTATTTTTATTTTTATTTTTATATAGATTGACCTATCGGCCAATTGCACAAAGAAACAAAAAAAAATATTAGGTTAACAGAACAATGCTGCCGCAATATAAAAAAAATTTGACGAGACACTAAAAAAAAGGTTAAACAATTCAGCCTCCTCCCGTTTTACCTTTTGATGATCTTCAACATCATGATCTTCGTCGTTTCGAATCCGGATCAAAATAAAATTACAAAAGGTACTACCTTATTACAATTTTTTGATCAAGAATAAATTTAAATACAAATCCTATGCTCAATTGATACTAATCAAAAGAGCTACAAAATATATCTATCGGGTAAACAGTACCAACCCCAATCCATCTCTTCAACCACGACAATCACAAGGCCACATACATGCTATTTTCGAAAAAAATAAAATTAAAACGAAAACAAGCAATCTACACATGCTATTCCACTCCTTAGATCTAAAATTTAAATACTTTGATTGTTAGATCAAAGGCTCTAATACCATTTGTAAGATGTAATATCGGCGGATGGATCATAAATCCACCCGATTACGCAGCGGAAAGTACAAGATCTAGATCTAGTCAACCAAAACACATAAAATAATAGATCTAATCCTACGAGGGGGTTTAGATTGCTTACCTGTTTATTGTGAATAAACACCAAGAACAATCCGAGATCCAAGATCCAAGAATTGAGAAGCCACCGTCTTCCGACGTGTATCTCCAAGCAACACCAAGTGGATGGTGATTTAAGCCGCTTGACCTCCTCGATATGCTACCGGAATGTCAGTAAAGTGACTTAAACTCTACATCTGGTGGAACCAATCTGAAGACTCAGCTGTGTGATGGACAGCTGAGAAGTGTATTCAATTCTGTGCTTCAGTAGGGTGGAGTCTGCGAGCTTCGTCGGCGGGGTGACTATCGCCGGGGTGATAGTCGCCGAGTCGCAATACAAACAGGTCTCACATCGTTAATTACGTTATGTGTGCCTATACGGTGTCATTAAAAGGAGGACACGTGTAGGGGTATTTATGGTGCTTCGGACAAAGATTCTGGCGGCTAGGGTTTAGGGATTTGTGCCTATAAATACGGTTGTTGTCTTATTATCCGTGTGTGTTGAAATCAGTAAAATTCGGTGCATAATAAAATATCTCTTTTACGCCGTGGTTTTTTACCTCTCCCACCGAGGGGTTTTCCACGTTAAATCCGTGTTCTTCTTGTTTCGTTTTTCTCCTTTGATTGTTTATGTTTGATTGCTTCGTTTCGTTTCTTGCATCCGAAGTTATCTCCATCCGTTTTATAACAAGTGGTATCGAGCAAGGTTCGGAGAAAACGATCGTACGATAAACTTCATCTTCACCAAGACCTTGACAAGGTGCTAGGATCCGTGATAAAGTTGTAATCTTTAGCAAGGAAAGATGTCGCAAAGTAAACGTAAAAATCGATAAATTTACGGGAAGGAACGGTTTTGGTCTGTGGCAAATCAAGATGCGTGCACTGTTGAAACAGCAGGGTTTGTGGAATCCTTTATCTGACAAACCAAATACAGGTGTAGCAGATTATGCCAGTCTGGAAGAGAAAGCACATTCAACCATCATGTTGTGCTTATCTGATGATGTTATCACTGAGGTTGCTGAGGAAGACACCGCAGCCAAGTTGTGGAAAAAGCTTGAAAGCTTGTATATGACCAAGTCACTGACCAACAAGTTGTTATTGAAACAGAGGTTGTTCAGTTTGAAGATGCATGAAGGGAGTCCACTGAGGGAACATCTTGACCAGCTGAACACAATATTACTTGATTTAAGGAATATTGATGTTAAAATTGAAGATGAAGATGCAGCCCTAATCCTGTTGGTGTCATTACCGGCATCATATGAAAACTTTGTGCAGTCTTTCATAGTTGGAAAGGATACAGTAGCTTTGGAGGATGTGAGGTCTGCCTTACATGCCAGGGAGCTTAGACACAAGGTCTTTGGGACGGACGGTCGAAATTTCTTGGGCTAGTAGCTAGCAGCAATAGTGGAAAAGGATATGGACAGAAGAAGAAAAAGAAGTCAGTGTCCAAAGGTCCTAAGTCTACTGATGTCTGTAATTACTGTAAGGAGCAGGGACATTGGAAGTCCAATTGTCCAAGGAAGAAGAAACAGCAGGAAGGCAATTCGGCACGGCGGCTTTGGCTACCGAGCAATCGATGAGGATCCGGTTCTAGTTGCGGGGGACTCTACACACCATAATGATGTGTGGATACTCGATTCGGAGCATCCTACCATATTTGTCCAAACGGGGAGTGGTTTTCTACTTATGAGCGAGATAGATGGTGGTCAAATCTATATGGCCAACAAAAGGTCTGTAAAGTTGTGGGAATTGGCTCAGTAAAGTTAAGGACAAAGGATGGTAAATTTTGTACACTGAAGGATGTAAGACATGTTCCACAGATGACCAAGAATTTGGTATCTCTCAGTCTATTGGACTGCAAGGGGTTCAATTTCAAGGGTGAAGGTGGATAGCTGAATGTCTTCAAAGATTCAGTTGTAGTCCTCAAAGGCATCAAGAGGGGAACCTTGTATATATTACAAGGATCTAATGTATCTGGCACCTTCGTTTGTTGCATCCTCGGCAGGTTCACCGTCTCGACAGACTCGGTTTGTGGCACATGAGACTTGGTCACATGGATGAAAGGGGTATGCGTGTTCTTTCTTCGGCGGGTTTTCTTGGGGGATATAAGGTCAAGAATCGGACTTTTGTGAACATTGTGTGTTTGGGAAGTTGCATAGAAGTAAATTCTCGGCGGGGTTGCACAATACAAAGGCATCACTTGATTATATCCATTCGACTACTTTGGGGTCCATCAAAAGTTGAGTCATTGGGTGGTCACAGATATTTTGTGTCATTCATAGATGACTATTCAAGGATGACTTGGGTGGTGATGATGAAGAACAAAAGTGATGCATTCAATAACTTCAAGCGGTGGAAGGCCCTAGTGGAGAATCGTTAGGCAAGAAAATCAAGAAGCTTCGTACGGATAATGGTCCGGAATTCGCCTGGACGGATTTTCATTCATTTTGTGCGGTGAGGGTATTGCCGGACATCATACTTCGTAAGGAATACACCTCGGCAGAATGGTGTAGCCGAAAGGATGAATCAAACTCTACCTTGGAGAGGGCAAGATGTATGCTTTCTCAAGTTGGTTTATCAAGGAGATTTTGGGCGAGGTCGTTAAGACGACTTGCTACTTAAGCAACGGGAGCCCTCACACGGGAATCAATCTCAAGACACCATTTGAGATGTGGTCGGCAAGCCCGTCGACTACTCGGTTCTAAGGGTTTTTGGGAGTACAGCTTACTATCGTGTTAGTGAAGGGAAGTTGGAGCCAAGAGCCAAGAAGGGAGTGTTTGTGGGGTATGGTGATGGAGTGAAGGGATATAGAATTTGGTCATCAGCAGAGTCCAGAGTAATCCTCAGCAGGGATGTTGTGTTTGATGAAAATTCTATGTTAAACTCATCGGTGGGGAGGTCTACCGAGTCCGAAACCGATCTTGAATCGATAGTGTTGAGAAACAAGGTGGAGCTTCGGGTGGAGTCTGCGATATGCAACAATCGGTGGATCCAAATCAACACTATACCGATCCGGATAATGAACCGAGAATCGATCCAAGCCGCCCGTCGAGACCTCAACGGGGCGTCATACAAACATTGATCAGCAGAGTCTAGCTGCCAGCAGGCCTAGAAGATCTAATGTTGGGATACCTCCAATGAGATATGGATATGATGATTTGGCTGGATATGCACTCCGGAGTTCCGAAGAGGTAGAGGTTGTCGAACCTACTACTTACAGGGAAGCAGTGACATGTACAGAAGCATCTCATTGGCATGCAGCCATGGGAGATGAAATGGAGTCATTATTGAAGAATCAGACTTGGGAATTGGTCAAACAACCTACTGACAAGGGAGTTGTGACTTGCAAATGGATTTCAAGAAAAAGGAAGGAATAACAAAGGCAGAATGGGTCAGGTATAAGGCACGTTTGGTTGCAAGAGGATTCAGTCAAAAGGAAGGGGTTGACTTTGATGAAATATTTTCACCAGTGGTCAGACACACTTCAATCAGGGTGTTACTAGCAATGGTGGCACAGCAGGATCTGGAACTTGAGCAATTGGATGTGAAAAGCGCTTTTCTACATGGTGAGGTGGATAAAGAGATATACATGACACAGCCTGAGGGTTTTCAAGTTCCTGGCAAAGAAAACTATGTTTGCAAGTTGAAGAAATCATTGTATGGTTTGAAGCAAGCTCCAAGGCAGTGGTATAAAAGGTTTGACAGTTTTATGCTTCAGCAGGGTTACAACAGAAGTCCTTATGACTGTTGTGTTTACTTCAGTCTGCTGAAAGATGGATCATATATCTATCTTGTTCTGTATGTGGATGACATGCTGATAGCTGCAGCAAGGAAGTCGATGTTCAAAATCGAAGAATCTTCTTAGTGCTTTGAATTTGAAATGAAGGATTTGGGTGCGGCCAAGAAAATCTTGGGGATGGAGATGCGGAGAGATAGGGGTCGGAAGAAGTTGTTCTTGTCTCGGCGGGGTTATGTGCAGAAGATATTGGCCAAGTTTGGGATGTCTGCTGCAAAACCAATAGATACTCCTATGGCATCAAATGTTCATTTGTCTGTTTATGCTTCACAGTCAGCTGAAGAGAAGGAGTATATGTCAAAAGTTCCCTATGCTAGTGCAGTTGGTAGTCTGATGTATGCCATGGTTTGCACTAGGCACGATCCGCTCGGGCGGTCGGTGTTGTCGCGGGTTTATGGCTCAACCTCGGAAAGGAACACGGAAATTTGTTAAAAGGATATTCGGGTACACGAGAGGTACGGTGATGTTGGTCTCATTTATGGAGGTGATGCGGTCCGGTCACGGAGTTCCGTGATGCGATTATGCGGTGATGTTGACGGTAGAAAATCAATGACTGGGTATGTGTTTACATTGGGAAATGCGGTGGTCGGTGGAAAGCTACTCTTCGGAGCTACGTAGCCTTATCAACTGCGAAGCGAGAATATATGGCTCTTGCGAAGCGACTAAGGAGGGTATCCGGTTGAAGGGGCTAGTCGGTGATTTGGGGTTGCATCGGGATCGGTGATATATATTATGACGAGTCTTAGTGCAATATGTTTAGCCAAGGATCGGGTTCATCATGAGAGAACCAAGCATATTGATGTCGGTATCATTTCTTGAGGAATGAGAAGAGGGTTGTGGTGAAGAAGATTGGCACAAAGGAGAATCCTGGCGATATGTTCACTAAACCGGTTCGAAGAGTAAGTTCCGGCTTTGCCTGGACTTACCGAATATTCAAAGCTTATAATCTGTTTCGGAAACTTTGCGAGGGCGGATCGGTGGAGTGGATCTTTGTGGAGATAGTCCGGTACAAGTACATCCGGCATTGACGAATGCATACGGTACAAGTACATCCGGTTATGCAATCTGTTTGACTCTAGTGAGAGTTGAAGTCAAGGTGGAGATTTGTCAGTAAAGTGACTTAAACTCTACATCTGGTGGAACCAATCTGAAGACTCAGCTGTGTGATGGACAGCTGAGAAGTGTATTCAATTATGTGCTTCAGTAGGGTGGAGTCTGCGAGCTTCGTCGCGGGGTGACTATCGGCGGGGTGATAGTCCGCCGAGTCGGAATACGAAGCGGGGTCTCACATCCGTTAATTCGTTATGTGACGTGCTATACGGTGTCATTAAAAGGAGGACACGTGTAGGGGTATTTATGGTGCTTCGAGACAAAGATTCTGGCGGCTAGGGTTTAGGGATTTGTGCCTATAAATACGATTGTTGTCTCATTATCCGTGTGTGTTGAAATCTGTAAAATTCAGTGCATAATAAAATATCTCTTTTCTGCCCGTGGTTTTTTACCTCTCCCACTGAGGGGTTTTCCACGTTAAATCTGTGTTCTTCTTGTTTCTGTTTTTCTCCTTTGATTGTTTATGTTTGATTGCTTCTGTTTTTGTTTCTTGCATCTGAAGTTATCTCCATCCGTTTTATAATATATATTGACAATAGTTATATTGAATATATCTTTATCTTATTACCATAAATCTATTTTTCCAAAATCAATTAATATCTAATATTAATATTATGGTAATCTTATTAATTAAATTGCACAATTCAAATGTATCCAATACATTAGAAATGGCGTCCCTTCTCCCCACAAAATTGGGAATTGAGGTTTTCTTTAATTAATATAATACTATGATTAATTAATTTTCAAAATACATGTATATCATATATATATACTAGCAAAATGCACGCGCTTCGCACGTGTTCTGATAGAATACATATCTTAGGTCTATTTTACAAAGTACCTTAACTCATCCAACAATTCATCGATTAGTGAAATAGGGTAGGTATCCTTGACAATCAAGTCATTTAACTTTTTGTAATCCACACAATATCTACAGGTTCCATCTTTCTTTTTCACAAAGAGAAAGGGTGATGATAATAGACTATTAATGTGTTGTATAATCCCTCGTTGTAGCATTTGATCCACCAATTGTTCTATTTCATCCTTCTGACAGTCAGCATATCTATAAGTTTTACATGTTCAACGCCTTCAAATTGAGGCTCCCTAAGAATATATAGGCCTCATTTCTAAAAAATTAGCAAATCTTTTGCAACTTATCATCTTAAGTTGAGCTTCTTATGTGTAATTTCTCAGCTTAATTTGTTCTCCCTTGTTTGTGAATACTACCTCCGTTTTGTTGAAGTCAAAGCCTATTGGATTATACCTTTTCATTCAATTCACCCTTCATGCAATGTCACAACCTCTCAACTTCATCAATCTCACATCTTGGTTGAACTTAGCCCCTTTCATGATCCATGGCCGTTAGGACACTTAAATTCACTCACCATTCTGTTTCCAACTACTGTTGTGATTAACATATGGTGATTTGGTCATGTCACACATTGAACCTCGATGGCAATCTAATGGTCTAGAAAAGTGTGAGATGCACAATTTTTTTAAAGGTGACGGAAATTTTATTACGCCAAATCGGCCAAGCAAGAGTCAATTACATCCGATGGAGGGGAAGAGCCCCAAGTAATAAGGCCGTGAGCAGACAAGCCTGCTTTGGCTAGAAAATGAGCAGGCCTATTGCCAGTACGTTTAACAAAGGAAAAGGAACAAGAAGGCTTTCGCAATGCTCAAACAATCAGAGACTAGGCAACCCAGCGAAGACAAATCATTTGTCGGTGATTGTAGACGCTATATGCAAAGTAAGGAGTCCGATTCAATGATTATATCAGGGAGTACCATGGAAGCTGCTGTGTAGAGCGCTTGGAGAATGGCAGAGAGCTCAAGGGACTCGGCATTAAGGTTGCCCTGGGACCGTTGAGATAAAGATTGGAGAATTGTACCATTGCAGTCGGGGGGAGAAGAGGGTGACGACCTCCTCCGGTTCTGAAGAAGGGGAGGGGCGGAGCAGCCGGAGAAGACTCCGCCGCTAGAAAACCCTAAAAAGGGGGAGGATCCGCAGAGCGGGGAAAAAAATCCTCCACTTATTCAAAGTTAAGCAATCAATTTCTGAGCAATCATTTCTAAAAAATTAGCAAATCTTTTGCAACTTATCATCTTAAGTTGAGCTTCTTATTTGTAATTTCTCAGCTTAATTTGTTCTCCCTTGTTTGTGAATACTACCTCCATTTTGTTGAAGTCAAAGCCTATTGGATTATACCTTTTCATTCAATTCACCCTTCATACAATGTCACAACCTCTCAACTTCATCAATCTCACATCTTGGTTGAACTTAGCCCCTTTCATGATCCATGGCCGTTAAGACACTTAAATTCACTCACCATTCTGTTTCCAACTACTGTTGTGATTAACATATAGTGATTTGGTCATGTCACACATTGAACCTCATTGGCAATCTGATGGTCTAGAAAAGTGTGAGATGCACAATTGTCTATAAGAATGGTAATTGACTTTTTTCCAAGCGGCCTTTGATTTTGATGGTGGTGGAGGTGACTTGTCCATATAAGGCGTGCATGATTATTGATGATTAAAATAATAGTCATGTGGATGAAGTATAATATTTAAAATTAAGTGTTTGAATTCAGAGAATCTCTAAAAATATCTATAAGGTCCATCATATGTTTATTTTCAAGTGGTTTATTGTTGTTTATTGTTGTTATTAATTTAAATATGTTTTATAGTTGTTCATGCAAAAGTACCAATGTTATTTTGTAATGTTTAGTAGTATAAAATTTTAAATATATTGTTGAAAGACGTCAATCGAGAAAACTAAACAATATTATTAATTGCACCACGAAAAGAGTATATTTGGTGTATCCAACATCTCATACCACGCCCTTTTTATCCCCATTGTCCACTGCAATATCTCCCCAAACTCCATCATCCTCAGGTACCAGAAAGTGTATGTGTTTGTGCTTGCACACTTGGCCAGGGGTGTATTATTCATCACACCTAAAACATAACCCAACAAGCCTCTTCTTATGCAACTCCTTAGGAGTAATTACCTTATGTATCATTTGTTAATTCTCGGTGCCGAGTATTTTTTAGTCACGTTAGTGGTGAATGTAGAGAACCTAGACTGGCTAGGGTTAGAGTAATTTTTCTACACATGTAGTTATTCAATACCATTATAATATATTCCTGGCATATTCGTCTATTGTGGTCTTTTGTCTGAGTTGATGGAATTGATCTCCTGCCAGTTCTAATGGTCTACCTCCTAATCGTTTTATAACTTTTTCTCTCAGTAATGCCCAATCAATTGCTAGAAAACTCAATCAAATTGCCAAACCACACATATGTTTTCCTCGAAAATGCATTTCTACTAAGCCTACTCGCTGATCATCTGAAAGACCATCCATCTGAAAGTATCTTTTACTACGCCGCATCCATTCCTTAGGCAATTCTCTATTAAACAGAGAAAAATAGACATTAGGAACCTTAACTTCCGCCTCAAATTTCTCATTTTTAGCTAATTTGAAGTTAGCTTCATACCTATGAGGCGTAAGTAGCAAGACATCATGAACTGGTGAGTGAGTTCCATTCTGATGAGATGAAGACGAAGGTGTTTGTGAAAATATATCACTCACACCATCAGTCTTCTTCATCCACGATTGTAACATAGTCACATAGACATCACGGAATCCATCTGAGCTTGCATTGCAGCTTGATTAGTAGTCATAGATGACCGGAACATGTCCATTTTAGCATGCACTGCGTCAATTTTCACATTACATTCTTGCACCTCCTCCATGCAAACTTGAACATTCTCTCCAACCTATTATATTTCTTCCACAACTTTTCCATTGTCTTCAAATGTGTACTTTCACCCATGGAGATTCCACAAGGGCAGGATATGGCTCTGATACCATATGTTATGTTTTTGGTAATTTGAAACCAGGGTGATTGTCTTCCAAAAATAATTTGTAGATGGGATAGAGAGAAAAGAGAGAGACAGGGAAAAAAGGAGTAAAATAGAGGTTTTATTTTAATGATATATAGAGGTTTTATTAATAACAAAAGTTGTGTATTACATCATAAGAGCTCATTATTTATAGTAGTTGTCTCAATTCAGGCTAAGCACGTTGTCTCATTATTTACATGATTCCGGTGCATCTTTTACCCCCGTTTATCCCACTTTTAGCACGTTTCTTGGTGATTTAGACCGTTTTAGGGGCAATACCGTGAATTATTAGCACGGGGAGTAAATCCGTCACTTTGATAGTTTACTACCTCTTTTTAGTGATATTGACCCTATTCCCGAGCACTTTTACCCTCTGGAAGTTTTGGATGTTTTTGGTTGTTGTGATGATGTAGGGAAATGGTGTCTCGAGAACCCGGAAGGAAAAGAATTATGATGAGAAGCATGGTCAAGGTGCAACAATGAGCCAAAGAAGAAGAAAGATGAAGAAAAGGGGTGAGAAGTTTTAGTATCTCAACCCCTATGTTCTGGTTCAGCAGCATTTTGACCCATGATGGCGGCATTTTCTGGTCATGACTTCTTCATGAAAGTTGTAGATAATTGAAAGAGCTTTCCAACGCATCTTGAATCACCCAAATCGGAGCTCGGATGAAGAAGTTATGAAGGTTTTACTACAGCAGAAAAACTGCATCATGCGAAACGCACGTTTGGAGCTTTAAACGTGCGTTTCGGACGTTTTTTTTTGAATACTGAGAGCAAGGGGACTGAAACGCACGTTTGGGAACCTTCCAAACGTGCGTTTGAGCAGTTTTTAGCCATATAAACCCAATTTGGATCGAATTTTTGGGGGAAGAAGAGAGGGGCCGCGAAATGGAGTAGTTTTAGGTTAATTTGGGCGATTTTCTTCATCCTTAGGAGTTAGAATTAGTGTAATATACCGTTAGAAAGCTCTTTCAATCCTCTCTTTGATTCTCTAACTCTTAACTTCGATCTATAACATTTCATTGGGCAAAATTCGATCTTTTGTATTCAACTTTTGTGCTTATCTTCTCCAACTCGAATTTCTGCAACTTTATGGTAATTTTCTTCTCTTTTATGCTTGTTATGCTTCTCCTTTACTACTTTCTTTATGTTTTAACTTGTATAATGTGTAGCTAATTCCTCCCCATAGTCGAATCATGTGAAATGTGGTGAAATCACCCTTTGGGTGATGAAATTGGGAGTGGGTAGTGCTTTTTATTGTTGTATCTTGCACGTTTCACGTCTTAGAACTTGTTATAACGGATTTGGGCTAGATTGATCACCTAGGTCAAACATCACACACACCACTCTTGAGAGTTGTTCAGAGAGAGGGGTGTGGGAAAAGGGTTCTAGGATCGCGGTGTAGTCTCGGTTTAGTTGTTAAACCGAGCTCATCGTGAGGTTACTCGTTTATACGTTTTAGCGGCTCGAGTGCAAAACATGACTTGTTAGGAGAGAGTTGTTCAGACCCTAACATGGCATAAGGTGTTAGAAGAGAGTTGTTCAGACGCTAGCACCGGGTTTAGGAGTTCGCACCCGTGAAATTGAATGCAAGAGTTCGTTTAGTATAATGCACACTCTCGGTTTTGTCTACCTTAGGGTTGAGATTAGTCACATTGATCATGGTTCGGCTATGTCCCTTTCACCCTTTAGACTTGTTAGTTTAATTTACTTTAGTTTAATTGAAGTGTACAAACATCCCAACAACTTGTTTGACTAGACTAAGCAATAAGTTCACTTTGGTACTTACAAGCACATCTTCTCTCGTGGGTTCGACCTCGGACTCCGTAGCTATACTAGCAATCGACCCGGTCCACTGCCGGTTAGAGAGCTTGTTTAGTCACCGTTGTCTTGAGTATTATAAATTTGTTTGGTGAAAAATAACGCTCATCAAAATGGCGCCGTTGCCGGGGAAGATGTGTGCTATTTGTGATATCTTGCAAGTGAACCGAAGGCTTGGGCCTAGGTTTTATTTTATTGTTTTCTTGTTGTTTGGTGTTTTGTAGTGCATTGCCCGGAGTTTTTGAGAACCGCTTGAACCTTACATTGCTAGAATGGAGACCTTTGCTAAACAAAGAGGAAGGGGCCTTCTAGTTGGGAATTTGATTGCTAGATTTGAAGGTTTGAGTCCGGAACAAACGGAAATGGACCAAGACACTAATCAAGTTGGTCATGGAGGCCAAGTTTTTGTGGAACACCCTTCTATCGGGGGAGGTCAAGGAGTTACTAATCGAGCTCAAGACCAATCCTTATGTAACAATGTTCAAAAAGGAGCAAAACGTCAATGGAAAGGACAAGGTGGAGCAATGCCACCGATGGACCCGAATCGTGAATTGGCTCATGAATCAAGTACAAGAGCAATTTCAAGCATTAATGCAAGCTCATATGCAAACTCCCAATCCGGCACCGAATCAAGGAGATGTGCGGACTTGTAGAGATTTGGTCATGCCACGGCCCGATTTGGTGGGGCATAGTCCGATAAGGTTGCCCCCGATCACCGCCAACACTATGAGTATTGGGCAAAATATTATCAATATGATTAGGGACAACTCAACCTTTAGAGGGACGGCAATCGAAAATCCTTACTTCTTCTTGGATCATTATCTCGAGGTGTGTCGGACTATAAGGATGGACGGTGTTAGTGAAGAGGCAATCAAGCTACTTTTGTTCCCGTTCACTCTAAAAGACCAAGCAAGAGCGTGGTATGACTCCTTAAGTCATGACTCCCTACACACTTGGACCGAGGTGGTGCGCACATTTTTGCTTAAATACTATCCACCGGGAAAAGTTTTTGATTTGAAAGAGGCAATCATGACCTTTGATGCTTATGAAGACGAGTCACTACTCGAGGCATGGGAACGGTATAAGACCTTGTTGCGCCAATGTCCCGGACATGGAGTCACTCTTGGGGACCAAGTCCATTGTTTCTTGCGGGGACTTGATCAAGATATGCAAAACCGACTTCATGCTTCAAGCGGTGGTGATATAATGATGTTACAACTCGATCGAGCGTTTGACCAAATTGAACGGATTGCGGAAGCTACAAGACTTTATGATTCCGAGACAAGAAGAGGGCCAAGACGCAAGAAACCGAGTGAGATGAAGTCGGTAGGGAAAAAGATTGAGGATGCATATCATGAGAAATTGTTGGACCAACAAGAGGAATCTTTGCAAAATCTTAAAGATCGAGTGGTGCAACTAGATGAAAAGAGGAGGTTTGAGAAAGAAGAAGAAACAAGAAAGGAGCTAGAAGCCGTGGGAAAAGAGCGAGAAGAGGCTCATTCAAGGAAAACGGAGAGAGAGGATGATGATTTTTATCTAGATGAAGCGTTTTCCGAGCTAGAGATTGAGTTGGGATCGCCCATGTCACTAGAGTCTCCTCTTGTGGAGTTTGACTGTGGTAGGTTTCACGTTCTTCCAATTACACCCTCACTTCCCGATGAGAACATTGATGATGCCTTGGTGGAATGTATGGTGGAACCAACCATTGTTGAGGCTCAACATGAAATCTTTGGTGATGAAAGTAGCTCATTTTGGGATGAAGAAGAGATGGAAGAGGTGCAATGTTTGTCTATTACACCGCCCTCTGAAGAAATGCAAGACGATGACTTGGAGGAGTGTATGATAGATTTGAGCGCACTTTTTGAAGAACCGGATTCTGGGTTTGAAGAGAAGACGGGATCGCCCATTTCACCATCACTTTCGATTGAAGTGTATGATGATGCAATTTTGGAGTGTGTGATGAAATCTCATGAGCTTGGTATGACATCCGTGGTTGAGCTACCGGAAGAGTTGGAGGTTATTAGCATACCGGTCCCGGACTACTACATTCTTTACTCTCCGGTAGACAAAGCTCACAAGATTTATGAAAGGGAACAACTACCATGGGATGGTAATTTCAAGAAGAGGATGATGGCGGATTTCAACGAAAGGGGATTCCCAAGAGCCATGTGCGGTAAGTTCCTAGTGAACTCGTTTTCCCTATGCTTGCTATGCTCATTCTCCTTGAATTGTTGATATTCTTGAGTTCGGATTTCGGTTAATGGTTTTTGGTGATTTTTGATTGAATTAAAAATGTTGTCTTGAGTTGGTTTGAGTCCTTTATGGTTTGAGTCCGTTTTGGTGCCACTTGGTCGAGCCAACGACGTAAAACAAAGGCGCTTTGTGGGAGGCAACCCACCTTTTTGGTAATAATTATGTTTTTGAAGTAGTTTTTGGTTGTAAGAGGGGAGAGTTTTGCTTAAAAGAGAGTGTGGGATGAGAATTTCCTTTTGGTTCTGGCCTTTGTACATAGACGGGGATGTTTTTATGTGAGCCTTTGTGGCCTTATTTTATGCGTGGATGCTCTGTGTTTCTTTTGATTATCTTTACATCCAAGTGCACTTCCCGTCTAGTATGGTTGATATGCTTTGATACCTTGATTGTGGCATGGCTTCTATTTTTATATATCTCGTATCTATCACCATCTTTTGGCACGTGGATTTTTTCCCGTGCATGTGTTTGCCTTGTTTTTCGTCTACATGGTGTTCGTGTATTCGAGATGGAGCTTACTAGAAGATGTCACGTGGGCTAAAGTGCGCCTTTTCTCGCCGGGTTTTGGTCAAACAAACTAAGTCTTTTTACTCTTTTTATCTCTCACACACCGATGACAAGTGTTTCGTTTAAGTGTGGGGTGGGAGACTTAGTCGTTTTCTTGTTTTCGTTGTTAAATGTGCTATAAATGTGGTATGCTTAGCCTATGATCGGGCTCGAGTCGATTTTTGGGTAATTTTTAAAAATTTTCAAGGGTCTTAACACCGTGTTGTATGTGTTATTTTCACATTTGAGTGGTGATCACCTTAGTCGGGATCCCGAACATGTACATTGTGGTTTGATATTATCTTGAGAATGGAGTCTTATTAATTTCACGAAAGCTACACTTTGTGCACAATTTGATTGCTACCACCTCTCATATCACTAGTCTCGAGGCGAAATGTTTAAGGTTCACCTAAGTAGGACACGGGATGACGGTTCTGGCGTTCTTTTTGACCCTACCTTGGCCAAATAAGCCTAAGCCGAACATTTTCCCTTCGTTGCCCATCTCAGCCTTGGTAGAATGGTCTGACCACCATTCGCTTATAGCCGTTTTGTTACTTAGTCAGAAACCTACCCTTGAACCTTATTTATGGTCACATTTCCTTCATTTTATACCCTACGAGTGAACTTAATCCTTTGTTAGACCACACTTGCTAAGGCAAGTGTGGGGTGGGGGAGATGATGTTTTTGATTGGGTTGTTGTTTCTCGTTTTGAGCTATAAGGTGTTGAGGAACGTATGTAGGCTTGGTGTTCAGTGTTGAGCCAAAAGAAAAGAAAATCTCTTCTTCTATCTTTTCTCAACAAAACAAAACAAAACAAAACAAAACAAAAAAAAAAAAAAAAAAACACGAACAATGGATGTATATAGAAATAAAGGTTGGAGTCAAAAGTGTTGAGCTCAAAAGTAACTTTCGTGATGTTAGAGTTGGGATAGTGAGATAGGTGCTAGTGTGCTCGGACTCACCTCATGACGCTTGAAACATAGTCGAGTTTGGCAATGAGTTCGGGTATGTTAGCATTCTATGGTTCCAAAAGTGTTAAAAATAATCAAAAAGGAGTTTTGGGGTGGTTTGTATGATAGAATTGAAGTGGTACATGGGTTGATTAGGTTCACTCGTACTTCTTTTTCTCCAGTTCCCAAAATATCCCTTTCGATTAACCGAAATTTCCCTAGCCTAACGTTATAACCCTTCAAGTCCTACCCGATCGTGTCCAAACTTAGTAAACTAGATTAGTGGAGAGGCTCGTGATTATGAAACGGTTGGTAGACTTTTGGTGGGGATTCAAGCCCCGACAATCATTTTGAGCATTTGGTTTTAGCTTGGCACCACACACACTCCATTTTCTTGATAATGTTGTACCAATGTGTTTATGTTCGTGTTTCTTACTTTGGGGCCACCTCGAGAGTGTGAGTAGTAGCACCTACATCATAAAGTTGAATCCCTTGGTTTGTTTTAAAACGCCTACTTTACTCGAGGACGAGCAAAGGCTAAGTGTGGGGTGGTTGATGGGAGTCAACTTTACATGATTCCGGTGCATCTTTTACCCCCGTTTATCCCACTTTTAGCACGTTTCTTGGTGATTTAGACCGTTTTAGGGGCAATACCGTGAATTATTAGCACGGGGAGTAAATCCGTCACTTTGATAGTTTACTACATCTTTTTAGTGATATTGACCCTATTCCCGAGCACTTTTACCCTCTGGAATGTTTTGGATGTTTTTGGTTGTTGTGATGATGTAGGGAAATGGTGTCTCGAGAACCCGGAAGGCAAAGAATTATGATGAGAAGCATGGTCAAGGTGCAACAATGAGCCAAAGAAGAAGAAAGATGAAGAAAAGGGGTGAGAAGTTTTAGTATCTCAACCCCTATGTTCTGGTTCAGCAGCATTTTGACCCATGATGGAGGCATTTTCTGGTCATGACTTCTTCATCAAAGTTGCATAGAATTGAAAGATCTTTCCAACGCATCTTGAATCACCTAAATCGGAGCTCGGATGAAGAAGTTATGAAGGTTTTACTACAGCAGAAAAACTGCATCATGCGAAACGCACGTTTGGAGCTTTAAACGTGCGTTTCGGACGTTTTTTTTGAATACTGAGAGCAAGGGGACTGAAACGCACGTTTGGGAACCTTCCAAACGTGCGTTTGAGCAGTTTTTAGCCATATAAACCCAATTTGGATCGAATTTTTGGGGGAAGAAGAGAGGGGCCGCGAAATGGAGTAGTTTTAGGTTAATTTGGGCGATTTTCTTCATCCTTAGGAGTTAGAATTAGTGTAATATACCGTTAGAAAGCTCTTTCAATCCTCTCTTTGATTCTCTAACTCTTAACTTCGATCTATAACATTTCATTGGGCAAAATTCGATCTTTTGTATTCAACTTTTGTGCTTATCTTCTCCAACTCGAATTTCTGCAACTTTATGGTAATTTTCTTCTCTTTTATGCTTGTTATGCTTCTCCTTTACTACTTTCTTTATGTTTTAACTTGTATAATGTGTAGCTAATTCCTCCCCATAGTCGAATCATGTGAAATGTGGTGAAATCACCCTTTGGGTGATGAAATTGGGAGTGGGTAGTGCTTTTTATTGTTGTATCTTGCACGTTTCACGTCTTAGAACTTGTTATAACGGATTTGGGCTAGATTGATCACCTAGGTCAAACATCACACACACCACTCTTGAGAGTTGTTCAGAGAGAGGGGTGTGGGAAAAGGGTTCTAGGATCGCGGTGTAGTCTCGGTTTAGTTGTTAAACCGAGCTCATCGTGAGGTTACTCGTTTATACGTTTAAGCGGCTCGAGTGCAAAACATGACTTGTTAGGAGAGAGTTGTTCAGACCCTAACATGGCATAAGGTGTTAGAAGAGAGTTGTTCAGACGCTAGCACCGGGTTTAGGAGTTCGCACCCGTGAAATTGAATGCAAGAGTTCGTTTAGTATAATGCACACTCTCGGTTTTGTCTACCTTAGGGTTGAGATTAGTCACATTGATCATGGTTCGGCTATGTCCCTTTCACCCTTTAGACTTGTTAGTTTAATTTACTTTAGTTTAATTGAAGTGTACAAACATCCCAACAACTTGTTTGACTAGACTAAGCAATAAGTTCACTTTGGTACTTACAAGCACATCTTCTCTGTGGGTTCGACCTCGGACTCCTGTAGCTATACTAGCAATCGACCCGGTCCACTGCCGGTTAGAGTGCTTGTTTAGTCACCGTTGTCTTGAGTATTATAAATTTGTTTGGTGAAAAATAACGCTCATCACCCATCAACACCAAAATCATCATGATAAAGATACTTTAATCTCATAATTTATTGTAGTTAAAAGGAAAAATAATGAACATCTAAAAGTAAATGAATCGATGTATTATCATTAGTTTGACCCAACTTATGATGATGTGCTACGATCTCCGGCAGCAAAGTAGGCCACTTTCGAGGGTTATCATGATGTTCAAGTATAAAGAGAGCTTCCAACTGGATTGGCTCATCCATTCCAACTTGAGGAGGCATGTTGAATTGATAAAAGCTTCATTGTGGAAAATATCAAACACTCCCTCAGGCCAAACCCTGGGCCTAAGATTGGATTGACATTTAGAGTTTAAGGATCTTTTTCTTCAAGCCCAAACCATCAAACAATGCCAGTCAATCCTTTATGTTTAGGCATTGTGCTATATTTGTATGGAATATCAACAGAAGTTTACAAGCTGGGAAAATATAAATGTACCTAAAATTATGAATTGTTTGAAGAGGAAGGTGACTCGGTTGATGGACAGATCAGCTTATGACATCATGCATAATATGGCTGGAATAAGGCCACATACGATGGAATATTTGATTGACAAGGCTTTCGAAATTAGGCAATTTTATGGTGGTCAATGACTACCAAACTCAATCTTGATTTGGATGGTTGAAAATTGATCTATATATCCATAATCATTTATATGATGACACATGTCTCTTGAGTTTGTTGGTCATTGACCACCATAAAATTTCCCTAGAAATTAAGACAGTGAATGCTTGTGTTGCCAAGGTTGTGGGAGTTAATAGCACTTTCGGGACAAGTCAGGGTAAAAGGAGTGCACCTCAGCAAAACATGAGAAGAGCAGTTGCTCCACCTACCGCTATTTCAACATCCCCATCTTTATTTATTTAACACTACAATGACTATATTTCGACATAATTTTTGAAAATTCACCGTCTGAATTCACGGTTGATATTCACTGAATCACATGAAAAGGGATGCAATGATATCAAATAAGATCTTAAAATGAAGAGCATGAAAAAAAAATGGTGAAATTTATATCCTTTTTGGAGATGTAGATCAAAAGACATTGGAGTTTAAAAATGACCTTCGTTCTTAGTATACGGTAAACGGTTCACCCGAGATCGCACACTGTTCGGACGAAAGAGCAAGTAATAATAGTGTGAGATATAGTATGAAAGTCTATATGAGATTAGATATAGTAGTTATTGATAGACATATGAATTGAATGAATTAATATTAATTTTATAATTAAAAAAGAGTAACAATTGAGGGGGGATTATTTTTCTAAAAACTGGAAAAGATAATTGTCAAACACAAAAATGCAACACAATTAAAGAAATGGAAAAAAGAAAAGAAAAAACACGTTAGCTACCAATAGTCTTAAAACATTTTAGAGCACTGCTACAGCCACACCCGTGTGCGCCACATCCGGCCACATCGGATGATCTGCACCGTTGATCGGTGTTAGATCTATATTATAATATAGATCTAACACCGATCAACGGTGCAGATCATCCGATGTGGCCGGATGTGGCGCACACGGGTGTGGCACTATCATTTCCGAACATTTTAATATATGATGTACTTATGGTGATCATGTAGATTAAAAAAAGTAAAAAACAAAACAAAAACAAAAACAACATAAAACACACGTTACATATAGAAAAAAGTTATAAAAAAAAAAATAAAAAAAGAAACCAACACGTTAACTATCTTGATTAACATGTTGTAATCATATCCATAAAAATATTACACGCTAGCTACCTTTAAAAAAATAAAACACTTTTTGTTTTTAAAGTAAAACACTAAAATTAATTAATTGAATTAATATTAATATTAATATTAAAAGAAGAGGGGAAACACCGAGGGTAGGAAACACTTTTAGGGGGAAACATCAAGGGTAGGAAACATATTTTTGGGGGAAACCCTTCATCGCACTTTTATTATGAGTATAGAGTATATATATATATATATATATATATATATATATATATATATATATATATATATATATATTTCGAAATTTATGTATCAATATACATATTTAATTAATCAACATAATTAATATCTTGTATTTAATTTATTCATAATAAATAAATGTCATCATATTAATTTACCACTATAACCTTTATAGTGGTGAGATAAATTCCTTCCTTATTTGGTTATCAAATATAACCACATTTTAATCCGGCTAGATGTTCTTATGTGTGTGACCCGATAGGCTTCTGAATATGTTGGTCGTAGGCACAAAGTGCAAATTACGAAAATGCCCTCCATACCTAAAGATCACGGATAGCGTCTAGCAAACACACCGTGACCCCCAATCATTGGAAGAGTCAAATGCAATGACTACTACATTTCATATGAAACAGTTACCGTGTAAATAGAATCCTATCGCTGTAATAATATTCATACGGTCGTTAGTCGAGTGTTAAAACATCAATGATTGTATCTTATAATCTGGATATCATGCTCTCTTGAAGTAACTCATTTACTTCCTCTTTGCAAAGATTCACGAGAGTAAGACAATCCTGATAAGAAGGCCCTTTCGGATATTCACTCTACTGATAGGGTACGTGATTTCCGGACGATCAAAAATGTATTCTCCGCATGCTTCAGTATCACACCCAATCATTACCGCATGATCGCCCCATGGTTAGGGGAAACCTCAATAGTGTCAAAGCATGACAATCCACACCGTGATGCCATGTAGACTCCGGTCCTAAGGATAATTACACAACCGCCACATAGTGTGACACTTAACAATGTAAGTGGGTCAGTCTAACGTACGCATTCTCTAATACACGTCCACGTACAGTCCAAGTGTCTTTAAACTTCGATAGACGAGATCTATCCCTGCCCTTAAAGACATAAGACATCTAATACGTGCTAGCGTTTTTATACTATCAATGCGCTGTTTAATAGTACATCAGCCTAGAGACATTTAAGTATCAAACTTATTAAAGTGATTAGAGATCTCATCAACCATAATCGCCTATCATGGTTTCTCTATCACAGTTTAACACTAAGGACGTTATCATATAACAACTCATAATTGGTTCTTTAAAAGAACAAGTATATGACAACAGAAATGCCATTTAATCTATGTATAAACATAAAAAAATAGTAGAAATGATCCGACCCGGTCGGATCCGGTCCAACCCGATTGGGTTTAGGACATTATTTCAACAATCTCCTACTTGGCCTAAAACCAATCACTCGCACACACAAGACCAAGTTGAAACACAGGAATCTCATGCAATACTCGCAACTAGCCCTAGCCATGAACGGATCGCTATCCGTGGGGACTCAGACTATCCTCATATCATGCTCCAAATGACCAAGTCCAAGGAACCGCCTCAACACACACATGAATCTCCGACGAGACCCTGGTCCTTGCTTCAAGCAATGAATCCACTTACTATATCAGCTATATAGAAAAGGTGGAAGAACCGTACAAGATTCAGGAATGAACCTTCTAGACTCATGTACTTCTCCCGCCGTGCCTCTAAGGGCACTACTGTGCTTTGGCTAAGTTGTAGAATTTACTGTGACCCATAGCCAAGAACATTTCCAGCTCACTGTATCACTTAATCAAGTGACTTCAAACCCAAACGTATCTCCCACTATCCTTCATAAGACTCAGGATACACGTTTGTATATCTATATTTATCCGATTCAAGTTTCAATAAACTAGGAAACCATCCTTAACTTGTTTAAGGATGTTCTCAACATTCATCAGATTTACTTTCATACTTGCTCATGACTACTCATGGACTATAAACATCTGGCATAACTTTTATGATGGTTCCTACCGCAGCAGCAAAGGAAACCTTCCATAAGCATCATCTTTCACCTTATCTTTAGGACAAACGTCCTAACATAGATAGATCTTGAGAACACCGCCTAGCAATATCCCCTGTCGTGATCTATGCTAAACTATTTTAGCATCACATCTATATAGGTAAACTATAATCTAACAGCAGTTAAATCTATCACTATAGATTCTTATTTCTAAAATAAGAACTGCTAATCCAAGTGATGTCGTAAAGATCTTGAACTACCAAACATTAATTGACTGTGATATGGGGTGATAATTCTCGAGAGAGATATCCAATACCTTACTCTAAAATCGTAACACACTCCCACTATCTATATTGCACATGGGGCATATCCCTTCTTTTGACTAAATCAAACTCCTTTGATTATCAAACAAAGAAATTGTCTAGAGAAACTTATTTGAGTCTATAAATGGATCTCGAGGGCTCACATATCATGTTATCGTCTATGAACATCGGGCCGTTTGCCCAATGTCTTCAACACTATCATGTAGTCATGATACGAAGTTATAACAAGCACAGTCTGAATAGAACTAGGCTCAACTGGCAGCATAAAGATAATTACAAGGTTTACACCCCAAACCCTTTAGCCGTCGCTATAGCCTTATGGTAATCATATTACTATCCATGTCAGCCTTTCAGGGACATTCCCTCTAGGTAAGACAGACTAGGTTCACAACCTGGTTGTCACTGATGGAATCTAATTCAGATATTATGGCTCATGGCCATATATCTCAATCTTGCATTTCAAACATTCCTTCATAAGTCTTGAGATATTCATTCTTCAAGATGAACATACCAGCAACTTTTTCAGGCTTGAGGTTATCCACAGACTTATAGAACTTTTGTGTGCACTGAGCAGTGTTCTACACCTCATCTTTATACGGTGTCTGCTCATGTTCCAAGGGTTGAATGTTTCTTTGCGGTTCTCAAGCTCTTTTGAGATCTAATTCAATATCATTATTTCTTTTGGAAGAAACACTTCCTTTAGAAGACGGCATGTTTGGAGACAAACGCCTTTTGCTCTGCGGACAAGTAAACATTATCTAGCGTACTTGCTAAGATATTCCACAAAGTTGCATATGTCGTACTAGGCTCCAAGCCTTTCTGACTTTGCCTATGACAACTTCAAATCATCAGTTAAGATAGATTCGACATTATCCTCTTCCATATCTAATATGGAATTTATTCAACCTTTATTCTTTGAAACTCGGTTAAGTATAAGGGTACTATCCCGAAATGGGTAAGGGATACTTTGCATAGCTTGCATCACTCCCTTATCATATAAAGTGTTGTTTCCATTTTAGGAACACAATCTAATTGCGTACCCCAAAGATGGTATCCTTCAAGGGAGAATCTGATTCTATTTCAGACGACTTCTGAAACACCCTTCATGTATTAATTGCTTCAAACCAATTTGGAGCTTAATTCCTAAGTAGCTCATCAATCTCATATTCGTACTAGCTTGAACTTTTCGGGCTTTCCGAATCGTTGTACTTCATTGATTGCACTTGACTATTTCTAAAAATAGTCATAAAGATTAACAAAATTTAGTTGTGGCATTGATTGTCATGAGCCAACAAACATCAGTATGTTTAGGCTTTGGACAACTTTCTAGATTTTATAACCTTTTCATAAAAGGGTATTTTAGTCATCTTTAGATAAGATACGTATTACCCACATGATTCATAACCACATGGTTCAGACGTCATCAGAATGACATCTGATTATACGTTTCTCTTCCAGAGAGTCGACATCTAGATCCACAAATATCAAGAATAACAGCCATACAAATATTTAGTTGAGATTTCATCACATATATCAACTATATAGTGACATCAATCTAGTATGTTAGATTCAGTGACCTTTCAACTTTATCGAAATAACATTTATTCTTTACAATTGAATTTGTCCATTAAATCCTAACTTTCTTTTTTAATCCCTTAAGCACTTGTAAATAATTCTTAATGAAGTCTTCATAAGACTTAAGAAAGATCACAAGATGTCTTTAATTTCCTTTTATAAAGAAAATGTAAAGTTTATTAAATAGTTTATTTAACCTTTTGAATCGTATTCAAAACAATGACTATTTAATTAATCTAAGAGCAATGAAAGAATTAAGTCGATACTTAAATCTTACAATTTTGAAAACAACCTTTCCAAAATTCGGTGTGGTCATTCTTATCCAACGTTTAAATTAAGTGTCATCGTATGACAGAATGATTATCTTGGATCGTATCCAATATATGATTAATTCGTTGAAACTTATTTCAAATGATTTAATCATATCATGAGCGTCCGCTTTCATTAATAATTAAAGCTTTGGAGTACTCCATCAAATATGTAGTCTCCTTGTCTCCAACTACTATAACGAGATTGCTCGTGTCATTGCTTATTTTAAAAGGATTAAAATTACTTAACCATTCTTGAGAACGTTTCTCAAACAGTCATAATTTGGTTTTACTAATCGAGAAAAACATAAATATAAATGTTTGCTAAAAACTACAAAATAAAACAAAGATAAAAGAGTGTTGTTATTTATACACGCAAAATCAAAAATGGTTTTTGGTTTATGATTTTGCTCCCACTAGTCAACTACTCCCAATTGACTTTCAAGATCTTTCAAAATTCTTTAGTGGCCAAGATCCCTTTTGGTTACCTCGATTCCCGACGAGGGCTGATCAACCGGAATAATTCGAAAGGTAGGTAACACTTTACCAATCGCATTTGTGTGTGACTGTTGGTGGTTGACTAGTCAACTCTTTGACAATTCACATCTTTATGTGGTAGTCAACCCCTTGTCTCTAAAATCATACGGTCCTAACGAGGGCCAATCACCGCAGGATTCTTAGTCGAGTTGTAACCCAAATATTCATGAGATCTCATAACGATCATATCTCGATAACGCCGATATACCCGAGGTAGGTCAACTCCCGACGAGGGCCGATCAGTTGGATCCGAACAAGGGCTTTTCACCGTCATTATAATATTGGGAGACAAATATAACTCGATTTTTGTTGTTGGAGTAATTTTAAATTAATTCACTTAATTAATTTTGAATGAATTCTCTTAATTAATTTATGACGGTCTCATCAAATATATATATCTCTATAGACATACATCCTACACATTCATCTAGATCGTGCCTAGTTTTGCATCTATCGTATCATATAAAATAAATACAAGCACAAAATAAATAAATGCGTAAAGTAACCGGTATGATCATGGACTTTTCCTAGGTGCGGTTTCGAATACAAACTGACGAAACCGCGGGTCACAATCTAAGGGTAGCTGCAACCGCCAATAAGATCTTTAATGCGCCGTCTCCAATTGTATCTTTATTCTTCTTTCATTGGTCTCCATATTCTACTCCATTCTTGTTACATTTAATTCTATCTAATAAAATAAATACACCCGCCACACACGGGGAGCTAACGGGAATGGGATAAATATAGAAAATAAACTAGGTCACGTTCTTCATAACGACCTAGGATAATTTTTTAAACCAACGAGACATAAATCATTCACATCTATCCTATTGGTCGAGTCCATGATCAATCGGGGTCCATATAATCATATTATATCTACACAATATCTAATACATACAATAACATCTTATGAAAAAGATAAAATTAAAACTTAACTACTTGCGTCTTAATTAATCGATTAACGTTTAATCTATTAAATAATTTTATCCAATCAATTAACTAATCAACATTTAATTAATTAATGATTTTAATCGATATAAAATTAACGACTAATTTTAAACCGATTTCTATTTTAATTAATTAGAACTATTCCAAAATAAATCAAAATTAAAATTATGTCTATTTTGTTTCTTTCCTTTTGATTCCTAATCAAAAGGGATGCCTTTGGTTTCCTAAACCAAAAGGTATCTCCCTTGGCCCTTTCCAAAATCAAAATTTTGAAAAAGGCCTAGACTTATTCCAAATAAAATTTAAAATGGCCAATATTTTGGTTGATATGCTTGGCCACTTTACAAAATCAAAATTTTGAAAGTGGCCTAGGCCTAGGTATTTTCCCAAATCAAATATTTGGAAAGGGCCTAGGCCTATTCCAAACAAAAGTTTGGAAATGCCATTATTATTTTAATGTCATGTGGCATCCCAATGACACAAACTATTTGAACCATTTGTTAGCCACATGACATCAACTAAACAATATGAGATTTCAATCACAACTATGAACCATATTGAATCACAAAATACAAAAAAACAAAATTTGGAGATCCATCAGCTTTGACCGGTCAAACGACACCGGCAGCAGACTGCCTTGCCGCCGCCGACGCCATTCGGCCGAGCACCACCCGATCTCGTTTTTTTTTTCATTTCGTGTATCACTTTTGAGAATAAAAAATATTTCAACTTTTAATTACGTGATTTAAACGAAAAAATTAACTACGCATATTAACATGCTTATTGCTTAAGCTCGAAGCTCGCTCTGATACCACTGTAAGGAAATCAACGAGGGAACGCAGCGGAATTCGAAAATTTGTTTTCCTTTTACCCAATATCAACTTCGTTTAAGCAACAAGCATAAAAGAAGTAGACAAAAGTATACCTTGGTTGATCCAATTGGATCGACGCTTTGTCTACGGTTGCAATTTCTCCACGAAGCCGCCCAAGCGTTCGGGCTCTACCGGTGATCCACATGAACACCTCGTTGGAATTCCATCATGGATTGCTACCAGAAAAACTCGGCTGCTAGACCGATTTTTCCTCTCTCATAGAATCTCTCTCTAAGAAGCTCTCTATTTTTCACAAAAACTATTAGTTCTTGGAATTGTGTTGTATAAAAGAGCTAGTCAATCCCACCTTTATATAGTGTATGGGGCACCCCAAAGTAAACCCAATCTGATTGGAATTAGCTTCCTAGTAGATTGAGGAGAAAGAAAACATATTCCTAATAAAATAAGGAAAATGCCTTTAATTGATTTTTCTCATTAATATTCAATATCTTATATTAAATATATTTCCAAGATGTATATTGACAATATCTTATACTGAATATATCTTTATCTTATTACCATAAATCTATTTTCCAAAATCAATTAATACCTAATATTAATATTAGGGTAATCTTATTAATTAAATTGCACAATTCAAATGTATCCAAAACATTACAAATGGCGTCCCTTCTCCGCACAAAATTGGGAATTGAGATTTTATTTAATTAATATAATATTATGATTAATTAATTTGCAAAATACATGTATATCACATATATATATATTTCGAAATTAATGTATCAATATACATATTTAATTAATCAACATAATTAATATCTTGTATTTAATTTATTCATAATAAATAAATATCATCATATTAATTTACCAATATAACATTTATAGTCGTGAGATAAATTCCTTCCTTATTTGGTTATCAACTATAACCACATTTTAATCCGGCTAGATGTTGTTATGTGTGTGACCCGATAGGATTCCGATTATGTTGGCCGTAGGCACAAAGTGCAAATTATGAAAATGCCCTTCATACCTAACGATCACGGGATAGCGTCTAGCAACACACCGTGACCCCCAATCATTGGAAGAGTCAAATGCAATGACTACTACCTTTCATGTGAAACAGTTACCGTGTAAATAGAATCCTATCACTGTAATAATATCCATACGGTCGTTAGTCGAGTGTCAAAACATCAACGACCATATATTATAATTTGGATATCATGCTCTCTCGAAGTAACTCATTTACTTCCACTTTGCAAAGATTCACGAGAGTAAGACAATACTTATAAGAAGGCCCTTTCGGATACTCACCCTACTGATAGGGTACGCGATTTTCAGACGACCAAACATTTATACTCCGCATGCTTCAGTTTCACACCCAATCACTACCGCATGATCGCCCCATGGTTAGGGTAAAACTCAATAGTGTCAAAGCATGACAATCCACACCGTGATGCCATGTAGACTCCGGTCCTAAGGATAATTACACAACCGCCACATAGTGTGACACTTAACAGTGTAAGTGGGTCAGTCCAACGTACGCATTCTCTAATACACGTCCATGTACAGTCCAAGTGTCTCTAAACTTCGATAGACGAGATCTATTCATGCCCTTAAAGACAGAAGACAATACGTACTAGCCTGTTTATACTATCAATGCCCTGTTTAATAGTACATCAACCTAGAGACATTTAAGTATCAAACTTATTAAATTGATTAGAGATCTCATCAACCATAATCGCCTATCATGGTTTCTCTATCACAATTTAACACTAAGGACGTTATCATATAAAAATTCATAATTGGTTCTCTAAAAGAACAAGTATATGACAACAGAAAAACCATTTAATCTATGTATAAACATAAAGAAATAGTAGGTCCAACCCGATTGGGTTAGGACACTATTTCAACGGAAATTTCATGGCAAACCAGTCAATGAGAGGTCTGAGAAATAGCCTCCAAAGAACATAAAAGAGAGCTATGGCAATGCTGCATCCACTGATTCCAAGGGTGCTGTTGATCCATCCTATTTTACAACTGAACAAATGGAAGCTCTTAGAAAAATTCTGTCCCAACAACCTCAGGGCTCTTCAAACTCCTCTACTCATCAAGGTGATGTTGCATCCAAGGCCTTTTCAGGTAATTCCTCCTCCTCTCATAATGCAAAGCTTGATTTAAAACACTCCTGGATTGTAGATTCGGGAGCATACACTCATATGACTGGATACCCTAATCTTCTCCATCCTTACAAAAAAAACATAACTACTCACACTCCGTTAAAATTTATGATGGATCTAAGTCCTATGTACAAGGTTTTGGATCTGTCACCTTAACAAAAGATATCATTCTAAGGGATGTTCTCTATGTCCCGAATATGAACCACAATCTTCTTTCTGTTAGCAAATTTACCAAAGATTTTAATTGTATAATTGTTTTTTCACCTGATTCTTGTGAGTCTCGGGATTCAATCTCCAAGAGGAAGATTGGCAATGCTAACCTGGCTTCTGGATTGTTAAAGTTCTCCATGAAACTAAAGGATTTTAATCACTCTGTTGCCTTTCAATGTTCTCTTAATTCTTGTGTTATGGATGATGTAGTTAAATGGCACTATAGAATGGGACATCCCAGTTTTGCATATATGTACAAGTCATTTCCTGAGTTATTTAAGAATAAAAATGTAAGGTCTTTCCAATGTGAAGTTTGCCAGTTCTCCAAACATACTAGGAATGTCCTTCAACCCCTACCCTATAAAGTGTCTCAACCATTTGCACTTATAAACGGTGATGTATGGGGACCTTCTAGGGTAAAGTACATCACTAATAAGAGATGGTTTGTGACCTTTATTGATGATCATAATAGGGTCACATGGACATTTCTAATGACGGAAAAATCTGAAGTTGGATTTATTTTTCAAACTTTCAACAAAATGGTTCTAAATCAGTTTAATACCAGCATAAAAATTTTAAAAACTGATAATGGAAAAGAAAATTTTGAGAAACACTTAACTTTCTTCTTACTTGAAAAAGGAATGGCTGAAAGAAAAAACCGTCACTTATTAGAGGTTGGCAGATCCTTATTGTTTGACTTGTATCTCCTTTTGGCTGCTGCTTCACTTCCACTTTTCAATGGCGTGCGCCGGTTTACACAGAAACTTTATGTCTTGTTTCATGCACAAATGGCGTGCGCCGTTCCTACTTGGCGTGCGCCAGAATACCTAGCCTACACATCTGACTCTCTGTCGTCACATGACCTAGGGTTTCAGCTTTTCTAGTCTAGGCTTACGCCCGAAGAACATCGGCGTGCTCCGATGAGGCGGTTTTTGACAATTATGAGCCATATTCTTCTTTTATTCTCATTCTTTTTATACTCTCTCGTTTTCTCACTTTTTTGCTACCCTTATCTCAGATTTCTTCCTCATTTTCTCTTTTTCTCCATCAACCAATCATCTCATCATGTCTTCTCCATCTTCTCCCTCTCTTTCTCCTCGATCCCCTCAATCTAATTTTCCTCTCCCGAATCAGATCTTCCTCGCAGTCCTCCTTCTATCTTTGATTATGGATCTCATATCGCTCAAACACGCTATCTTGATAACTACAACCATTCACTAATTCTGTTTGAAAAAGGCTTGAACTCCAGTAAGATTGAGGACTAGGCCGACACGCTGAGTATCGTATTGAGTGGGGTGGTTGGAAAAGGTTTGTGTGAACCCCTCATGGCCGCATTAATGTTACCTTGGTACATGAGTTTTGCACAGTTTTAGCCGATACCCCATCCGTGGAGGCCGCCCATTCTGTCTCGATCCGGAGGGTTGATGTCCCATTCAATCCCCCGCCATCAATGCTTTCTTTTCCAATCCTCAAGTCTTGGCTCCACCCTACTGCCACTATGAGGATGCTTGGAACCTTGAGTTCATGAGCAATTTGATTATCAAGCTTATCGAGGCCAAGCTGATTTGCCTTCTGATGCTAGGGCTTGCAAGAACTTCATTAACTCCCGTGTCTTTCCCGCCAAGAACTTTGAAGAGATTACTGATGATGAGAAGCTACTTTTGTATGCCATTCGGTTTGGGGCGATTGTTGATTGGGGTGTTCTCATCCACCGTGCTGCAGTCCGTTTTGCCAAGTCCAGGCGCAACTTTCGTAAGCCACTCCGTTTTGCTTGGTTGATCTCTCATCTTTGCACTAGTGTGGCTGACATTCCATCCCTCCCTTTTGATGAAGTCTTCCCAAGCCGGGCTTTCCGTACCGCTTTGCTCTAAGGCGGATGATTCCGATGATGAGTAGACTTTCTTTGGTTGTGTTGTGCTTGTTTTCTCTGTGCTAGTTGTGGTCTGTAATAATGCCTTGTTGCAAACATTTACGGTTTTCTTTCGAATTGCTGTAGCCTTGTAGCATTGGATATTCTGTTTGAACTTGTGATTTGCATGTCTACTTGCTTATTTCCTTGGGTAGTTTTACTTCCTTGCATTTGTGCTACGCTCTTGCTTTCGTGATGCTTAGGTTACGGTTACCACATGCATGCACTCCCCCTTGTTCCCTTTATTTTTCTACGTACATTTGGCTTGCCCCGACTTTGGTTGACACACCCCAATCTCCTTCTACACGGAAATTGGCGTGCACCACCCTTAGTCGGCGTGCGCCAATTGCGAAAGAAAACTCTTTGTCCAACTGTAGCTAGTAAATGCCGTGTGCCATCATTATCCGTCGTGCACCATTTATTCACATCTTATCTCTATTTGGCACGCATGCCCAAATGGCACGCCCCACCACCTTCAGTCGTGTGCCATCCACCCTTTTGCACCAAAGTTATCACCGTATTGCTCATTTTGATTCCTTTTTGTTTCCCTAACTACTTTTTCATCACTCACTTCGCATTGGGGACAATGCAAGTTCGCAAGTGGGGAGTTGAGAAGTCGTTAGTCCAACAACAGGTAATCGAACTAAATTTTTTAGAAGCACTTAATTTTGATTATTTTCGAGCATGCTAAGCTTGACCCACCATCTTCTGACATGATTTATGGTTTTGTGATTGAGAGAATGAGTACCTCAACGAAGTGAGCAACCTTGACGAATTATAGGTACATGTTACTCACACGTTTTTTTATTGTAGTGTGACTTTTGAGTACGTATATTCCGATCTTTTGTTAACATGCAATCCTTCATGCAATTGTGTAAGCATACTCACATTTGCAACTAGAACTTAAACTTGATACTCTTTTGAGACAAAACAAAAAGGTGTTGAATCATAGTGGGGATGACGATTTTTGGCATTACTTTGACTCGACCATAGCCAAATGGCCTTCCCGAACATAAATTCCCTTCTGTAACCATCTCAACTTTGATAGAGTGGTGAGACCCCACTCGAACTAGCCATTCGTAACTAGCTCATAATAATTTAACCCTTAGCCAAACTTTGGTCTACGTTCCCTTGTCATCCCGCAAGTGTAGCAAGTTTCTATGGATAGTGAGGTGATGTTAGCAATGGAAATTAAATGTTGTATGACTTTGGTTGGCACAAGTTGAGATGACATCTTATGCAGTTCGGGGTCCATTGGTGTTTGGTATTTTGTTAATTCCCTTCCTCTTTTCAAGTTAAAAAAATAAAAATATAAAATAATATATATTATATTTATCAAAATCCAAATTTTCCAAAAATTCAATAATAGCTTCCAAAAGCTCAAAGATAAACCAAGAGAAGCTCAAATGATGTGTAAATATGAAACAATAAATGATGAGTCAATAAAGGCAATTTTGAAGCTCAATGTTGCAAATCCGAGTAATGTACGTCTTGGGGAGGCAACTATTGAGGTGGTATGTGATCGGTGAGATGAAGGTGTAGATGCTTGCTATCTTACTTTATTCTCTTCGTTTATCCTTTTATCCCTTCGGTTAGACAACAACCCGGGCCTAAATGTTACAATCCACTTTGTCAACTACCTGACCTAACTTCTTTATTCCGAATGCCTAAATTAGTGGAGATTGATATCATTTTTAAGCTTATGGTTGTATCTTGTGAGTAACGCATGCATGATTTCCTAATTGACCGCATGATAACAAGTTTGAATGATATTCTCACACACACCTCACTACTCTTTTAGGTTGAGATTAACATGTGGTTATGATTCCAATTGGTTGCATCATCTAGTTGAGCTCTCATTTCTTGACATTGCACTATCTTATTTTGTGACTCTAGCTGTTTTGTCGCTTATTTGCTCGAGGATGATCAAAAGCTAAGTGAGCAGTGGTTGATGTAAGTCAACCAGATGATGTATTTTACGATGTTTCACTCCTATTTCATAAGCTTTTAGTGATGTTTTTGTATCAAACTAAGAAACTATTATGATGATTTGGACCATATTTTGTACATAGTAAATATTATAAAAATCAACTAATTAACACTTTTTGAGGCATTTTAGCCAATTTTGTTATTGGATTTACGCGCGGTATCTTTTTGGTTTGGTTTTGAAGCTTAGATACCATGGTTGGGAACTTGAGTTTTGGAGCTTTAAAGTTTAATGAGTGATTAAAGAACAATGTAGAGCATCACAAGCAAGAATCACTTGGTGCAGAGCAAATGGCGCACGCCAATTGCCGAACAGCCAATTTCACAAACATTGTGTTTTTATGTATAAATGGCGCATGACATATACCTTCGGCACACACCGGGAACTTTTGAAATAACTCTGCCAGAGAATTAAAGGTGCATTGACAAATCCAACCACCATGTCAGTCCCGAAGGACGCCATTTATAAACTGGGAAGAGACGGCGCACGCTGAGCACCAATGGCGCATGCCGAAGTGTGCAGATTCAGCAATTAAAGTGCTAATTCATGTTGAAATAGTGTCCTAAACCCAATCGGATTTGACCGGATCCGACCGGGTCAGATCGTTTCTACTATTTCTTTATGATTATACATATATAATAAATGGCTTTTCTGTTGTCATATATTTTTTCTTTTAAAGAACAAATTATGAATTGTTATATGATAACGTCCTTTGTATTAACTGTGATAGAGAAACCATAATAGGCGATTATGGTTGATGAGATCTCTAATCACTCTAATAAGTTTGATACTTAAATTTCTCTAGGCTTATATATTGTTAAACAGGGCATTGATAGTACAAACAGGCTAGCACGTATTAGATGTCTTTAAGGGCAGGGATAGATCTCGTCTATCGAAGTGTAGAGACACTTGGACTGTACGTGGATGTGTATTAGAGAATGCGTACATTAGACGGACCCACTTACACTGTTAAGTGTCACACTATGTGATGGTTATGTAATTATCCTTAGGACCGGAGTCTACATGGCATCACGGTGTGGATTGTCATGCTACACTATTGAGGTTTCCCCTAGACATGGGGTGATCATGCGGTAGTAATTGGGTGTGATACTGAAGCATGCGGAGTATACATGTTTGGTCGTCATATGATACGACTTTGGGTTTTTAGCAGTGTATAATTTATAAGCATGAAGCAAATAATAAGATGAGAATAAATATATCATTTATTAATTATAAAAACAATTACATAAATTGTCTTTCGGGCGCTACTCCCAACAATCTCCCACTTGCCCATATAAACAAGCAACAATTGTCTTTCGGGCACTCTACATCCAACATTGCCTTGGTTAGGGCTTTTATCATTTTATCACCCTTTATAATAGTTGAATCATAGAATCATTTATTCTCTTGTTTTATTGCGACCTAGATCGAGATGATAATCACTTGTTAGTGTTTGACCTCACAAATCCGTATGGGATATGACCTTGACCATTGGACTAGACTACAATTGACCCGGTACACTGCCGGTAAGATTTGACACCTATAAAAGTCGCATCACAATTCAGGACGAGTTCTGGGCACTCAAGGGGAAGTTTGGCACGCCGAACCGAGCACTTTTCTTGGTTAAGCGCATTAGGTGAATCCTGTGAAGTTCAGTGCGAATGTTCTGGGTTGTTTTGCATATCAGAGTGGTGTTATCGAAGCAGATTGAGTTGTAGAATTTGTTCTAAGTTCAAAATCTCATATTGAAGGTAAGATTTAATATTTTTGTAGTAGTTCTTGGCTTTAATCTTGGTAGGTTAGATCCTTGTAAGATTTATGATACATTCGTTTCGGATTAAAGATTCGCGTATGATTTGGGAGTAAGATGTTGTTCGGACCGTAGTCAGGCACGTCTTCAATGTAAGGAGTGCTTCTTAGTAAAAGATTCCATTTTTAGTTCAAAATTATGTTTTTAAGTTGTTTTGAATACTATTGTATGTTAAAATACATGAAACTAGACATAACTATATGTAGTCGGGTATCTACCAAGCTGTGTTTTTAGAACGTTATTCAGTTTTTTAGTTACGTGGTTGTAATTTGTTCTAGGTGCTTTGGTCACGAGTAGTGGATATAGGTTGTGAGTTTGGTTTTTCTATGGCCTTTGTATGCTCACGTAGTTTAGATATAGTTTTGAACAGGATCTTATGTGTTTAGATATGTGCTTTACTTGCTAAATATATACTGCAATGTGTTACAAGAGCAATGTGATCGACTCATGGGTCGTATTTGGATGTATGATTAATTATTACCCATGTCGCTCCCAAGAAGTTGTATTACAAGAGTACCGTGATCCTACGTGTCATGTGGGGATGTGTTAACCGTATTACCCAAAGTTGCACCATGAACATGACATGAATACAAAAGACAAGACAAAAACATGTATGTGCTAAGTAAGTAGGAAACATGAACATGATAGACAAGATATGAACATGTTGCAGTTAGTACAGTATGGGTTAGCATATGGATTACGTAAGTTTTGTCGGTAGGATAAACATAGTAAGTAATTAATTAATCAAACGAACATGTACATGCAAGATAAACTAATGTAGTTAATAGACATGTTTTCTATGCATTGTTTAAAGATTGGTTTTAAAGTGGATTTTCTTGTGTCTCAAGACATGTTTTCTGATGTAGCAATGAACACCATTTGCGGTAACAGTGATATATTGAGGATATAAGGCTATATAGGTGTGATTTCTCCGGAGAGAATGCAGTGTATATCAAGAACAAGGTTGTCGGACTAATGCTTATTGTTGGTTCCAGAGAAGGGTAAAACTATAGTCAGAGGGGGGTGAATGACTATAATGGAGTTTCAAAAACTTTTCTTGCATTAAAAAGCTTTTAGGCAGTGGATAAGTCCCTTCTTAATATGTTGTTTCAAAGTAGTTTATGCTACCACAGATATATGATGTAATTTAAGCAACTAAATAAATACAGTAAGAGAAATTGCTGAAAGTAAATTGACACAAGGTTTATAGTGGTTCAGGGTGGTGTAATCCCTTAATCCACTCTTCTCCTGTGATGATTGGAGGAATTTCACTATTGTTTTCACAGATACAATAGCCTGATTATCCTTGGCTACACAAGCTTCACAATCTTCAAGACTATCACTGTTAAGGCCATATTTATATGATTATTAAGGGTTTATTTCATTATTATTTTCCCCACATTTGCGTAATTTACATGAGAATTAAGGGTTTAAGTGTAAATATTGAATAAAGATGATTTTAAGAGGGTTGTATGCAAAATTGATGATTTTAAGTGTTGATTTAATGGAATTATTATTATTTGGATTTTATTACGTTTTTGCATTGTTTATTTATCATGTAGGAGTTAATTTTCGTGCATATAATGAGGATAAATGAAGCTCAAGTCGAATTATAAGAGATAGAGTTGGAATTGGCTTGAAGAAATTGGATAAAGATGAAGAGATCCGATCCTCGGCGGTTCAAACGGGCGTTTGCGATCTTGAACGAGCGTCCGAAGTGAAGCGGCGTCCATGCAGCGTCCAGAATCGTATTTTACATTCAGAGAGTTCAGACGGAGGATGAACGAGCGTTTACTCAGCGTCCAGGCATTCTGGACGGGCGTCCACGAGACCAGACGAGCGTCCGTTGCCGACTTAAAATTCTATATATAGCAGCAGCCTCTTAACCCTAATTCATACCACATAATTGAGATCGCACTTTCACACCAAAAAGCTGCGGCCAGAACCCTAATTTCACAGAGATGAATTTCTCCAATCCAACAATCATCTTCAACATGATTGTTGGCTAAAAGCCTTGCAGTGAGTCGACGGAGGAAGCCCATCAACAACACAACCAACTAGAGAGTTCGATGCTTAAGTTTAGTGAGTTTATTTCATAGTTTTTCATTACTTTGGATCTGTTTTGTATTGCTTAAGTTTTATTGAATTAAGATTTGATGAAACGATCTATGTTTAATTTATGCTTGAATAAATTTATGAAAGTTTGTTTATTTGAGTTCTCTTTCGTTCAAAGTAATGCATCTAATTGTGTTTTAAGAGATTATGCATGATTAGTTGAGTAAGAGTTTGGAAACAACCTCGTGATTTCGTTTTGATTGCATGTTTAGTTTGTTTGAAAAGATAAACGAAACCCTAGAATTTGGTTGAAGAAATTTAATTGAATTCGTGAATAAATCACTACTAAAAACTATGTCTTTTTAATCACCGTCTAGTTGGATTGTTGGTTGATAGGTGGAACCTAGTCGCCTTCTTTGTGTTTTTCCTTTAATTGTTTATTAATCGAATCGGTTGCATAAGTTTAGTTTAAGTTTTAGTTTTTAAACCTTTAGATTTCCTGCAACTTTTCTGCAATTTTCTGTTCTGATCGTAGTCAGACGCTCGTCCGCAATAGCAGACGCTCGTCCATTAGATTTAGTTTCCAGACGCTCGTTCATCAAAGTGAACGCTCGTCCGCCTTTCTGTTTTCGTATTTTCTGCTTGTTTTTATTCTTGTCTTAGATTCAGTTCTTAGGTTTAGGTTTTAGTTAGTTTCAACCTTAGTTTAGATAGATAATTGTGACATAATTGATATAGATTTATATTTGAATCCGATAAACATTCCACTCCCTTAGGACGACCCGTTAACATCCTATACTACGATCCTTATACTTGGGGTGTTTCGGTTAAATTGTAAAACTAGTTTTTACCGAACAATCACTCCCCGACTGCAACAGTTTCAATGACTCGGTCTTTTTCACTGTTCCTTGAGAACAAATCCTTCAGCAGCTATCACAAACACAACTTCTTCTCAGATGCCTCTGATTCAGTTGCTTGATTGAAGTGATTTGGATTCACAAAACACTTGTTCATCAGACTCAATGCTTGATGTTGAAATTGTAGTTCTGAATTTTGAGTTGATCACTAGAAATCCTTTTTAAGCACAGATGAAGGCCTTTTTGATTTGACAGAGTTTCTGCTTATTGATCGTTCTCTTCTCACATTTTCTTTTTTGTCAATGCCTTCTATTTATAGCCTTGATAATCCTTGATTTGAATTTCCGTCCTTGGGCTATATTGATGAGGGAAATAATCCTTGATTCTCCTTGATTTCAGGGATTGGATTTTTTCTTCAAACGTTTATCAGAAAATCCGTCCATGATTGATCCTCAATTAATTGTGCATTTAATACTTGTTCCTCTGAGTCTCATTCATATTTCAAAATCCGATTAAGTAAAGTTTACTTGGCCGTTCCCTGAACGGTTGAGTGATCTCTCTGACTTTGCCGCATAGGTCTTCCTTCACTGCTTTGTCATTACTCAGCTGAAAGTCAGTTCACTTTGCCGATTCACTGTTTCCTTCATTCTTTATCAGTTTAGGAGAATCTCTGTACTTCACTGATCCTTGATTTATGTGAGATCAGTGTACACCATATTTAAAACTTTAAGTTTCATCACCTGGAATGTAACTTAGACTTATCCAAGGTCATCACAGACTTCCTTGGTTATAAGTCAGACCATAATGCCTTCATGCTTCTCTGCTGGTACTTGGCTGGCTTTACTCTGTCGGATTTCTGTTTCACTTTGCCGTCCTACCAACTAGTACAATACTTGTCTGACTCAACTTATACATCATGTCAGACTCTAAGTAGATACTTATACAGAGAATTCTAACTTATTTTCAGGCTTGCTATAACAGCTAGTATGGCCATCATCAAAACATAATAAAATATTCCTAACACTTATGAGAAAAAACACATGAGAATCGACAAATTGACATAGTAGCTCTGTGTATATTAGTTCTTCGATCCATTTATGTTAAATGTGCTCCTATATATATAGGCAATTGCTAAGTATGTTTAGTATAAGAATGACAAGACATTAAGATCATATAATTAAGGATAATCATATTAATATGTACAAGTTGACCGGACAGCTGGATGGATAAGTATGGCGGGCAGCGGACTCATTTGTCGGTTGGACTCATATTCTACTTGTCTTGATGCTTGCCTGATGATAAATGGATAGCCTCCACTGTACCCGAGGTCTCAGAGTGGAGAGGGGACCCGACTTACGAGCTGCAGACTAGATCTAGCTTGTGGATTGAGGGTTGGGTCCGGCTTACGAACTATGGACTTACGGAATGTAGGCCCACCATTTGTAAATGGGCCAGGAGATAGGCCCAATCTAGATGCACAGGGCCCCAATCCGATCCGGGTATATCAATGGCCCCCTACTCTGTGCCTAGCGTGCCCACCGAGACGGAGAGTAGAACTCAAAGAAGCAGTTAGAGGATCGTACCCTAAAGTTGTCGTTAGTGACAGAGAGATGCCAAAAATGACTATCGAGATTGAATCTGTGTTTGTATCGCATTGCAAATTACTGATTATGTTGTGTATTGTAGCGAACAGGCATAGATGCCGAAAATGACTATTGGGCTTGAATCAGTGTTTGTATCGCGTTGCAAATTACCGATTATGCTGTACATTGTAGCGAACAAGCTTAGATGCCGAAAGTGACTATCGGGCTTGAATCAGTGTTTGTATCGCGTTGCGAATTACCGATTATGCTGTGTTTTGTCGCGAATAGGCTTAGATACCGATAACGCTCTATCGGGCTTAGATACCGTGCTATGAAGCGGACGGGTTTAGATGGCCGTAAGCCATGTTGAGTTGAGGCCGTAAGCCATGTTGAGTTGAGGCCTCTGGCCAGAGTAGTTAAAATAACAAGGGTTGTATCTGTTCACGATACGATACGTCGGTTACATTGAATAATGTGACGTTTGACATGAACCGCCGCGTAACCTGATTGGCTGAGAGGTTTCGGTAACCGTTACCGACAATAATTACGTTTGAATTTCGAATCCCAAACGTCGTTTCCCTCCATTCCACGTCTATAAATAGAGGGCTCGTCCCTCGTTCTTACACTTTCTCTTTTTTTTGAAAATAATTCCAATAAGCCAAGCAAAAGGATTCCAGCGATATCAAGCAGATTCCGGCAAGCAAATCTCAGGCAAAAACAACACCTTTCATTCCCATTTCATCAATCAGGTATGAATTTGTACGGCTTGATTGCTTTTTGCTTCGATTTTGCTTCTCATCTGTGTTTAAGGGCTAAATGTGATTGAGACGATGCTAGGATTTAGGGTTCCCCTGATTTCGAGTCGTAAATTCATCATGTTATGCTATAATGTGCTTGTGTCCCTTCCCCAGAAACCCATTGGTAGATAGACACCTAGGTTATTGACATGGCTTAAATTGATTTTTCTTGGGGTTTTCTCTGGGAGGATAAGAGGTTTTTCTGGGTTGCTTGTTAAGGAAAACGGAGGGGCGAGGTGTCGGGGTGTGAACGCTCTCACCTCGGCCCGACTTCATGTCTAGGTGATTTAACTGATCCACCTCGCCCTATTTCTTTTCCAGAATGTCTTCGGAATCACGTACCCAATCTGATGAAGAAGTGTGCGCGGCTGCCGGCTATGGCTCAGAGGAGGTCGACATGGAGGAGGTCAGCACGAGCTACGAGGAGGAGGTATTCGAATAAGAAAGATGAGCAATCAACGTCGAGTCTGACTCTGGCACTGAGGAGGATGATGAGGGAGTCGAGGTGATTGGTCAAGGCGCAATTGGGGGTGAGGTCGATAATGACAACCAAAGGAAATCAGCGAGCTCATCAATACGTTTCATAAAGTTGTACCTCGGTTGGAGGCTGCTCGAGATGCAGAGTTCACAGAAGCCGTGGGAACAAAGACGACCAGAGCATCAAAGAAGCCCACGGTGTCCAAGAAAATCGTCGCGTCCCGAAAAATGGCCACCTCTGATGTGCCCGAGAAAAAGAAAAGGCCGCCTAAATAGAGGTCAATCGCCGTTGGGATGGAACTGGCGGAGCAAAAACGTGCCGATAGCAATCTTATAGCTTGATGGAGAGAGTTTCAAGATCGGACTGATTATACGTCGGCGCTGACCACTTTTGACATTCCGGACGGTTAATGGTTCGCCAGCATGGGCGCGACGAACGTGTCGTGGACTTGCGGTCGAGATGATGAGGACTACCTGTGGTTTCATTATGACCACCTAGTTGCTGGACTGAGGCCACCCTTTGATCTGTTCTTCATTACGTTTATGCAAGAGTTGAAGGTCATGCCTTGCGACCTTAGCCTTGGGGTAGTTCGGGTGGTAATGTCGTTTATTATAATAAGTTAGCTAAGTGGTCACGAACCGTCGATGGCGGTGCTGCTTTATTTTTACGGCTTTAACAGAAAGGGTGATGCCGGGCAGATCCAACCAATGAGCGATCGAGCAGTGGTAGACCTCGACTTCTTTTTGACCTTCCCGACAAAGTGACGGATTGGGATAAGAGATGCATGAAAGTCGAGTCTCGAACAGGATGGCCGTTCAAAAAACTCCCAGTGAACTCTGTGAAGACCGACCACTTGAAAGACATCAAAACCCTAGAGGCCGACGACGGGTTTATAGCCGAGCTCAATGAGTTGCTCGGGTATACCCGAAAAGGACAGGAGCAAGCCCGTGCCTTTAACTGGAGGCTTCTCTTAGATGTTAGTGAACCTTATTTGAGAAGAGCCGGACTTTCTGGAGCCGGCGTCGGGGATCCATTGGTAGTGGTTGAACCATTGCCTACTGACCCCGATTGCTCTGGGGAGTGTGACGATGACAAATGCATGCCCTCCTAGTGTAAAGTTTGTTTTGGCAACCTTCGTTCCAGTCCCCAAGTACAATTATTACTTGTATTTTTTCATTTTTGTTCTTCTTTATCATTTTGACTTGTTTTTTGATAAATGTTGTCCTCTGTAGGTACCATGGACGCTTTAAGGCAACGCAGTCAGTTGGCCGCTAGGAAGACTACTAGTGAGGTGAAGAGGGCTGCCGAACTGAAGGGAGTTAAGACTACGCTCCTAATGGTCGATATCCGAAAAGATGCGGTAGGTACTTCTGGATCTAAGGCCGGGAGGTCAACCCAGCCACCAATGATACAGGACGCGAGCAAAGCCCCGGCGGGCAGAATTTTAAAGCAGACAGTGCTGACCAAACCTCCGGCTGGTGATAAGAAGAATAGAGCTGCAGTCGAGGTCGAGGAGAGTGATCCCGCCGGAGGTGGGCATGGCGAGCAGGAATCTCCCCCACCTAAGAAATCCAAAGTCGATGACGCTCAGAGAAAAGACACTGTTGATAAAGCCAAACCTTCCGAAAAAGGAAACTCTCTGGCCGACAAGCCATTCTCGGCGGGCACGACAGCGATGGTGCCCTATTCTGGTGTGCTTGTAGGGCCGCAGGGTCACCCTGTGGTCTGGCTGGATAGAGATTTCATGCGACAACTTCCCCTCGACCAGCCTAGAGCGGTCACAATTTCCAGGGGGATAAGTGACGTAGCCCCGCTGAGGCATTTGAGATGGAGTCTTCCCAATCCAGTCCAATTGGAGATTGGCCACGGCATCACGGACAGAATCGTGCTGACCGACCAGACCAACCCTCGGCGGAATTTCCTCTAGAATATCGAGGATTTGTGGGGCTTGTATGGGGCCACGGTAAGCATGGTTAACATCTGCCCGCTATTTGCTTTCTACTTTTCTTTCTGTTTTTACTTCTGAAGTCATGTCTAACTTCGATGTTATAACTTCTTTCAGGTTGGTACCGGCTTGCAGTAGTTCATAAACGATTATAGGAATACTATATCATCGAGCACTGATGCTAGGAAGGAGCTAACCGATGCTAACATGGCACTAAACGCCGCCAATAAAGTAACGGACGATCTGCGTGTTCGCCTTAGTGCAGCTGAGGTTGATAATGATAAATTGAGGAAGCAGATGGCTGAAAATGACAAACTGAAGAAGCAGCTCGCTGAAGCAAAAAGGTTGCAGCTCGAGGCTCAGGCGAACTCCGAACGTCTTGAAAAGCTTAACCGCGAGCTGGCTCATAAAGATAAAGAGGCTGCTCAAATAATGAAAGATATGCAGACGCGGGTTGATCAGGCCCAAAGCCGATGGGAAGCCGAGCAGAAGGCAAATGATAACCTGAAGCAAAGGCTCGCTGATCTGAGTTCCGGTGTTGAAACCTGGATTGAGGCCGCGAGGAAAGATCCCCCTGGTGAGAACTTCCTCATAGGATATGATCAAGGCTTCTACCACATCGCAAGATGCTTGTGGGCTCAAGGCGGTGAAGTTCCGGACATCGAGACTTTGTGGGATTGGATTCTTACCCATCCCTTTTCTGGTCATTTGAGGGGTTTCCACACGCACATCCCCTTCTCCGAGATCGAGCTGCAAACCTATGCTGATGGTTGGGAGGCACCTCCGGTTGAAGCTACGAACCTTCGGGAGTTAGTGCTTCAGGCTACCTAAGGAAATCAGGAAGAGGCTGAGGACCAAGAGTAGACAGAGTCCGATGTGAATGCTGATAACATGATGCATCCCTCCCACCGGGTAGAGAACGTCGGCAATGATGACATGCGACCTGATGATTCTTAGCTTAGCTTTATTGATTCCAATGTGTACAACAATATTTTGATTCCAACTTTTTCTTCATTCCGCTTTGCTTTGTTTGTAATACATTTCCTTTAGTTTCTTTGGTATATGAAGTTTCTTTCTTGTTCGATCGTGTGTTGATATTTTGCTCGAATTTATTTTATACATTGAGGCCGATCTTTTGTGTGCTCGCATAGTAGTTTGTATACATCGAGGCCAATCTTTTGTGTGCTCGCATAGTAGTATCCAGCCCCCTTGAATCTTATCTTTAATAACTGCTCGCTTGCGTATTTTGATTTTTCCCGGGTATGCCCTCTTAGATAAGATTCAAAATCAAACTTGCGGGCGTATCTGGAATCACTTGTCTGATTACGTATGTTAAAATTTTCCCAAATATTGCCCCTCTATTTAACAAAGTCTGAGATGAATCCGAAGTATTTGTTGAAAATTTTGTCGAAATATCACCTTATACGCATAGCGGACACATAATAACATGTAATTTAAAAGGTAAATGTAAAATCGGTTTGTTAAGTTCACCTCACCCCACTAGGTGAGTGAAAGTTACAAAATAAGAAAGCCTAACCACTCACGTCGTAAATGAGAGGATAGCCATAATCCTGGCCGATTTTACATATAGTACCTCTTGGGGTTGTCCGTATGCCAGGTTCTGTTGAGTTCAAAACCTTGTTGCTTCTTGAGGACATAAGTCCCTTTCTTGATTTCCCTGGCGACCTGATATGGGCCTTCCCAATTTGCGGTTAGCTTGCCCCTGTCGAGCTCCAGACCAGTGGCCTTTCTGTTTCGAAGAACGAATTCACCGACCTTGAACGAGTGGTCACGGATTCGTTTGTCGTGGTGACGCTTAGCTGTTTGTATGTAATTCACAAGCCAATGGTACGTCTCCAACCTTTTTTCCGCCACTAGGTCTAGGTCGGTTTGTTTGTTGAGTAGATTGTCCGTTGGATCGTATAGAGCGACCCTGATACTCGGGAGCGCCATTTCAATAGGAGTCATGGCCTCCGATCCGTAGGTGAGAGCAAACGGTATTTCACCAGTGGGTGTTTTAATTGTGGTACAGAGTGCCCATAGTATAGCGGGCAGCTCGTCGACCCAACCGCCTGCTTTTTCCTTCTCACTTACGCTATTTTAGAGCATCTTGATTATTTGATTATTCCCGGCCTCAACCTGGCCGTTGCCCTGGGGATAAGCCATGGATGCCTGCCAGTGTTTAACCTTATACTCCTCGCAAAAACTTGAGAATTCCTTTCTAAATTGTGGTCCGTGGTCTGTCACCACTGCCCACGGAATACCGAAACGAGACCATATTTGGTCGTGTAGAAAGTAGACCGCGTCTTTTGTGCCTATCTTAGCCAAAGGTTTGGCCTCGATCCACTTTGTGAAATAATCCACAGCCACTATGATAACTTTGCATCCTCCTCTTCCCGAAGGAAAAGGTCCGATGAGGTCGAGTCCCCACATGTCGAAGGGCCAAGGCGCGACCACAATGCTCTGTTCGACCGAGGGTAGCCTTGGGATGTCCGCATGCTTCTGGCACTCAGGACATTCTCTGACTAGCTTCTCCGAATCATTAAGGATTGTCGTCCAGTGATACCCCGCTGTTAAAACCTTCTAGGCCAAGGAGCGACTGGCGGGATGGCCCCCACACACTCCTTGGTGGAGTTCGAGAAGTATTTTTTTGCTTTCCTTTTTTCGGAAAAATCTCAACAAAGGTTTAGTGGCAGACCTTCTGTAAAGCGTTCTGTCGTGTATGACGTACATGGACGCTCTCTTCCTGAGGGCGCGAGATTTATCCGCCTCAGCGGGCAAGGTGCCCAATTCTATATAAGCTTGAATTTCGTCGATCCAACACGGAGTCGGCAGTGGTGCATCAATCTCCGTGATTTCGGTTATTTAGATGGTGGGTACAGCAAGATATTCCACCATTAAGGAGGGGTCCGCGATTTCTTATTCCAAAGATAGCTTGGAGAGATCGTCTGCCTGCTCATTTTCCTCCCTTCCGATTCTGATGAATTTGCAATAATTGAAGCCGGATTTCAACCGTCTGACAATCTCACCGTATTTTTTGAGGATGCCGCAATGCATTCCATAGTCCCCAGAGATTTGGTTGACGATTAGTTGAGAATAGTAGTAGAATTCAACATTTTCCACCTTCAATTCCTTGGCGAGCTTAAGTCCAGCTATAACTGCCTCATACTCGGCTTGATTGTTCGTGGTCGGAAACTCAAACCTTAGAGCTTTCTCGATCTCTTCAGTTTTTCCCGGCACCATCAGGATAACGCCGGCCCCACACCCATATTTTGATTCGACGCCCCGTCTACATATAGTTTCCAGCAAAGATCAGGCATATCCGCGCTCGGAACGGCCTTAAGTAGTATAGGCGAGCTGGGTTGTGTTGAACTAAAACTTGTCTCAACGATGAAATCCGGTAGCGCTTGAGCTTTGATAGCCTTTCTGGGTTGATACCGAATATCGAACTCAGTGATTTCAATAGCCCATCAAAGCAGACGGCCAGAAAGGTCCGGTCTGTGTAAAATTTGACGCATCGGACTATCCGTTAAGACAATAATAGTGTGTGAAGTAAAATAGCCCCTGAGTTTGCGGGCAGCAATAACAAGAGAGTAGGCTAACTTTTCAACATTAAAATAACGACTCTGCACTAGATTGAGAGCCTTGCTTACATAATAAACGGGATTTTTTAGGGATCCGGCCTCCTTGTCAAGAACGGCGGCAACAGCCCGGTCCGAGGCCGCCAAGTACAAAAACAAAACATCTCCTTTTACAGGGCTAACCAGAAGAGGTGGCTTCCATAGATATTCTTTGATGGCTTGAAAAGCCTGAGAGCATTCCGCACTCCATGAAAAAGATTGTTCACCTTTAAGTATTTTGAAGAAAGGGAGACATTTTTTCACGGATTTTGAGATAAAATGACCCAACGGGTTGATTCTACCGTTGAGCCACTGAACTTCTTTGATCGTGGTTGGTTCCTGCATGTCGAGCAAAGCTTGGATTTTCTTGGGGGTAGCCTCGATGCCTCGGCGACTAACCATGAACCCAAGACACTTGCCTGCCTGGACACCAAATGTACATTTGGCCGGATTGAGTTTCATTGAGTGTTTCCGAACATTGTGGAAAGTCTCCTGAAGGTCGGCGGCATGACCGTCACCTGCGGACTTGACAACCATATCATCTATGTAAGCCTTCATGTTTTTACCGATCTGCGAACCGAAAACTTTGTTGACCATCCTCTGATAAGTCGAACCCATGTTTTTCAGCGCGAAGGTCATCATCTTATAATAGTATAGGCCTCCAGCAGCTCTGAAGGTTGTTTTCTCCTTGTCGGACTCAGCCATCCGCACCTGATGATACCCCGAATATGCGTCCAGAAAACTAAGAACCTCAAAACCAGAGATGGAATCTACTAACCGATCGATTCGAGGAAGTTGATAAGGATCCTTCGGACAAGCTTTTTTGATGTCCGTGAAGTCAACACACATTCCTTATTTGTCATTGCACTTCTTCACCATAACTACGTTCTCTAGCCAAGTGGTGTAGGCTAATTCTTTTATGATCCTAGCCTGAGAAAGCTTTCCGACCTCTACCTTAACCGCGGCCTCCTTTTCATTGGTAAACAACCGTGCTCGCTGTTGTATCAGTTTGAAGGTAGAGTCGACGTTGAGATGATGGAGGGTGACGTCGGCCTCAACTCCTCTCATATCCATAACCACCCAGGCAAATGCATCTAGGTTTTCTTTGAGCAATTTAATCGAAATTTCCTTCTCGGGAGGACTCAGCCGAGCCCTTATCTTGATCTTCTGATCGGGGTATTCGTCGTTAATGATTACCTCGATCAGCTCATCCTCCGCTGTGAAATCAAGCTCGTCCCTGACTTGCAAAGTTTCACACTCCACTTTGATAGGCAAGGGTTCTCCTGCTACCCTGATCATGCTGATGTTCTCCATGTCCTCAGGCTGCTCGATGCGAGCTTTCTTGTTTCCAGTCCTCATTTCATGAATATAGGTGAGGACGGCTGCAGGCTCACTGATCGACGTTCCGACTCTTTCCCCAATGTAAAACTTTCCCCGCTGATGCGGGAAGGATGTAACCATATGAAATTGCTTTAAAGCTGGCGTTCCGATTATCATATTGTAGTTTGATTGGAGATCGACCACGAGAAATGTCATATTTTCAGTTTGGAAAGGAGCATAATCTCCCATCTGCACATCTAGGTCGATGGGGCCCTTGACCTGTATCCTATGATTGGTGAAGCCCTCAAGGGTGCCATTATGCGGCCTTAAATTGGAGTTGCTAAATCCCAGCTCTTTGAAGCAATTGTAATACAAGATGTCACGACATGCTCCCGTATCGATCATAACTCTGTTGACACATGCCCGATCGACTACCACCGAAACACAAAGACACATGTCCTCCATATTGACGGAAGTCACCAGCTCACTTCGGGTAAAAGTAAGAGGTTGCTCGTTCCCACGCAGGACAGCTGGCTTCTCCACATGCTTGTTAATAGAGCCGATGCAGCTTTTGATTTGGTTGTTGCTTGGAGGAGTTTCAGTGATCATTCGAATTTGTCTGTCGTACTGGCGGGCTTGCGAATATTTTCGGTCCGGCCCCCAGCATCCCTTTTATACTGATCATGATTCCCGCATGCTAACAACTTTTCGATCGCTCGCTTGAATTGCATGCATTCATTGGTGGTATGACCTTTGTCCCGGTGATACCCGCTATACTTAGTGGTGTCGCGGCGTGGATCTGGCATCATGGGGTAAGGCTCAGGAAGCTCGTCCCTTACTTCATTTAGCATCTGAGTGTAAGAGATTCTGAGAGGAGTGAAAGTCTCATCTTTAAATCTCTCGGGCTTCTTAACATCCCGATCATGATTTCTGCGGCTATCTCTGGGCGGATTATGCTCAGTCCTCTATTTGCCCTTGTTGGATGAAGACGTTCCTTCGTTTCCCGCAGTTGCGATGTACTTCCTTGTTGAGCTCAGCATTTCTTGGAGGTTCGACGGTGGCGTCAAAGCAAAATATGATTTCAGATAACCGGGATTCAGCCCCGTTTCAAAGTTGCTCATCACAACGTTGTCCGCTAAACCTATGGTTAGCTCATATACCTTGTAAAAACGCTCATAGTAGCTGTGGGTGCATTCATTCTCACCCTGTCAGACCTTGTGAAGGTCGATGTGAGTCTTTTTGGGTCCCCCTACAGACCTGAACTCAGCTATGAACTTGTTTATCAAATCGTCCTAGGATAGGATCGAACCTGTAAGAAGACCATGAACCCATGACGCCGCTCCATCTTGCATCAACCCTACAAAAGCTATACACCATGCCTCATTGCTTGGTGTGCATAAACTGATTTTGCTTTCGAAATCCGAAAGCCAATCCAAAGGATCCGCCGTTTCGTGATAATTGGTGAAATTAGGGTAGTGAGTACCACCTCTTGGAGCCGCCTTCAGGATGTTCGGGTGAAGGACGTTGGTACTCCATGTCAGATTAGCTTTCATTCCGGTCGTGCCCATTTGTAAATCTTCTATCTGTTTTGTCATTATGCCCATCTCATTCTGATTTTCTGGGATTACGGGGACTCGGATAAAACTTTCTTCAACTTGGGATTCTCCCCGTCCTTCTAAGCGAGTACGGACCTATCGAGGATTCTTTGGTCGCCCTAGGGATGCACCGCGGTCATCGACCACGGTCCTTAAACGACCCAAAGCTGATCCCCTCCCCTCTTTGGGTTGGGAAGTGGCATGACTGCTCTCATATCTTTCTATCCGCTGAGATTGAACTGTTTTCTACTGATTCAGAGTGTGTTGTATCTCCGTTGGTGCTGGTACAGGGGGAATAAAGTTGTTGACGGGTTGGGGAGGTAAACCTTTCACAATGAGTAGCATGTTACACGCGCGCATTTGCTCAATGTAATCCATATAAGCTTGAAGAGCTATCGTGTAAGAATTCTGTTGTTGGGGCGTTCCCCGTGCTGAGACCGCATCCTGCTCTTGATTCGGATAAGAGGCCCCAACAATACCTTTCCCGCGGCTCTTCCTGACCGCCGCCTCATGTATCTTACAGGCCCGAGCCCTTTCTTCTATGTAAGCCCGCATGTCGGGTGTGATGTCATACCCGGCATCAGCCCCTGTGGAAAATCTCTCCTGCTCGCTTATCCCTGTGGCGTGTTCGCTCCACGTGGAGGGCCCTTATTGACTGCCTTAGTCGGTGTGGCAGGTGTCATGTTTTTCGCGCCAACCATATTGACTAGTGGATGGATATTTTGTGAGATATTTTGGTTGGATATTTTGGCTCGTGGCTAGATATTTTTCTCAAACCAAAATTCAATATCCAACTTCCAAAAGGGGTAATTTCCAGGTGATTTCGACAAGGAACTGTTTTTCTTGTTACTTGAAAATCTGAAACTGACTAAGAGTGTATACACCAACCTGGAAATTATGAGGGACTCGTGTGCGAGCTGTGAAGATGGTGTTGAAGACGTTCCTTCAAGTTGAGCCATTTCCGATAGATATCCGATGATCTTTGAGTCGAATTTGCTACTGAGATGATGGAAACGATGATTTCCATGCTGTATTATCCCAGTGGATCAAAGTTTTTCTGATCGGAGGATCGAAGGAGGTTGCGTGACCTCGTCGGCGATGCTGTGAGACCGAATTTGCGTTGGGGCAAACTCTTCAAAGATACCGAATGAAGTGATGTGTTTCCCGGTAATGGAGCCAACTGATATAGTGGTGAACACCAGATTTACGGTAACAGTGATATACTAAGGATATAAGGCTGTATAGGTGTGATTTCTCCGGAGAGAATGCGGTGTATATCGAGAACAAGGTTGCTGGACTAATGCTTATGAGAGAAAACACAATAGAATCGATAAATTGACTGAGTAGCTCTGTGTATATTAGTTCTTCGATCCTTTTATGTTGCAATGTGCTCCCATATATATAGGCAATTGCTAAGTATGTTTAGTCTAAGCATGACAAGACATTAAGATCATATAATTAAGGATAATCATATTAATATGTACAAGTTGACCGGACAGCTGGATGGATAAGTATGGTGGGCAGCGGACTCATCTGTCGGTCGGACTCATATTCTACTTGTCTTGATGCTTGCCTGATGATAAATGGATAGCCTCCACTGTACCCGAGGTCTCGGAGTGGAGAGGGGACCTGACTTACGAGCTGCGGACTGGATCCAGCTTGTGGATTATGGGTTGGGTCCGGCTTACGAACTGCAGACTTACGGAATGGAGGCCCACGATCTGTTAATGGGCCAGGAGATAGGCCCAATCTAGATGCATAGGGCCCTAATCCGATCCGGGTATATCATTTTCAAAGAGCTTTTATGTATTCTTCAAGTTATTTCAAAAGTGGTTCTCTTAACGTGACAAGTTTTGCTTTAAACAGTTTTGCGAACTGGATGAAGCGGATTCATGTCATGCCTCCCGGCATCCGGCATACATTAATCTTTCTTTTGATCTTCTTTCTCCTTAATGAATATATGGCAAGTGCTTACTCATTTACTTGAAATAAAAAGATATGCACGTTAAAGATGAGTTGGATGAATGAGAATGGAGAGCAAGCTTAGAATGGAGCTTTGGAGTTATTTGTGTTTCAAGTGGTTTCCTTGTTTGGTCAAGTTGAGTTGTAATTAATGTTAATAATTATTTGTGATTTAGTTTGACAACAGTTGTAATCCGTTGGGTTTGCTAATGAAAGATCTTGAGTGTCGGTTTCCGAGTCTCTTGCTTGTTTTATTTTCTTCCACGCATTCTGTTACGACATGAGGCTTACGTAGGATGTAGGGTTTACTCTAAATATCACATATCGAATGTCCCTTTTTCGGATATTGTCTCTTTATCCAGGATATGGAGTTACATAAACTCAATCAATAGTGATTCGTGGTTGATGTGTCTAAATATGCCGCCATCTAGGTATTAACGGAAACCGCCAATCCATTCACCCGGTTGGGGGCGAGCCGCGGCCATAGCATCAAAAGCAGCGATCGGGTTAGGGTCGCGGGGCGGAAACCTCATGATGAGTGTGTGAACCTGTAGGATCTTGATCGCTCAGGGGGCCGCCCAGCATCCTAAGTCGGAGATCAGTAAGATATGGAACGAGCCCGGGAGAGGAGGGACCAAAGGGAAGTCAAGACAGAGCGAGGAGGCGAGCTCACATACCACAGCTCGAGCGGCCTCGCGGCACCGCCGCCTGTTATATTAATCGCATAACATCATTGTATATTGTGCTTATCCACCCCTACCCCGTACCCTTAGCTTTGGCTCTTGCCTATAAAAGGAGGGCTTGTGTAATTTCAAAGATATATGCAAAAAAAAAATAGATAAAGAGGACAAAACTCTTGTCAAGTTATTTCTCCCTAGTGTTCATTCACTCCACCACATCACCGTCGTGCTATCACCGGCCATCACCACTGTAAAATCATCCAAAACAGCCAGATATCCATCTTCCATACCACCGCTAAGCCACCGTGATAATATTGTGCATTATCAGTGGTGAGGACTCGATGTCCGGAACAGAGGAATTACAAAAACTCAATTAATAGTTATTCAAGGCAATAATGTGTATAAAATTATTGATGAAGAACCAAGAATACAAACAAAATGATGTAAACATAGAAAGAATTTTATCCAATTACTACATTCGTCCCAAAATATAAATCTGTTTAGCTTTTTGAACTTATCTCATATAAATCCATTTAGAATACAAATGGAGTATTTATTACATTTTTCTTCTTTTTACCTCTAATTTTTTATACATTCATATATTTTACAACTATTACATTAATGAGATCAAAGTGTATTCTAGATTTTTACCATCAAAATTAATGACACTTAACTATTTTCTTAATATATAAAAAAAATTAAACTGATTTATATTTTGAGACTGAGTATCACATAATCAGTCACTTTACAGAGAATATGATGTTTATGTATAACTAAAAAGTAAGGTAAAAAGACAAATAACAATTGACTAATGAATCTGACTCTTGACATCCTTTCATCTATGTATTTAGATCTTTGGATTGGACATTCAAATGATCCGTAACAAAATAATTATGTTAAATTTTTTCTTTATTAAAATTTTTCTTTATCCAAACGGAACTAATAACATGGTCGACATGTTAATTATCTCGTTATCTAAAGTTCTTGATATGTCTAATCGCGAACCCATTCAAAACAATGAGAGTGAAGTCTTACAAGTTCCGAACTGCCGACATGCCCGGTTGGTGTTACCGTTAATAAATTTTTTGGGCCTTTTATTTGCATCTCAATGGCTTTACCCATGTATCATATAGTGCGCTACAATTACACAGCAGAATCGATTATGTGAAAATCGATTTGAGAGCCATAAACTGATTTCCTACGGAGTCAATCGACTTTGAGAAAATTGATTCTCTAGAATCGACATTCATAAAGTTGATTCTGTGAAAACGGTATGGTGCACGGTAGGTGGGTGCAGCGGGTAAAACGAATTTGATGCAAATAATAGCCCCGATAATTTACTTTTCGATGAATTGCATGGAGAGTAACAACCCTGACACACCTATAATTTGGTTGTACAACCTTCGTCTCTAAATAATACTCCCTCCGTTTTTTTAACTGTCGGAGTGAGAAGAATCACACAGATTAAAAAAATGATTAATGTGTATGAAATAGAGTGTAAAATAATAAAATTACTCTCCATTCCTTGTGCATAAAAAATTGTACCAAAATTTGGGTTATTGAAATGAAGGGTAAAGTAGGGAAAAAAATAATAAATATTGTATTGATAATGTAAAATTACAGACAAATAAGAACAAAACAAATTTAAAAAAATGATAGTAAAAAAAACAGAGGGAGCGAGTTGTAGGTTTTTATGCATATTAAGTAACAACTCTGACACACCAATGATTTGGTTGTACTATAATATTCTGATTTTTCAAAAAAGGCAAAAGTGTCTTTTTGGAATCATCAAAATATTATGTTTGTTATCAAAGGATTTTCAAAAAAAAAAATAGTTAATGGGTGAGAGTTTTATTTGGTAATTGATATGCCGAACACGCACGCGATTCTTCGGATCCACAAGTAGACCCAAACTGGGGCCTCAAACTGGGTAGCAGGGGGTCACCGCCACCTGTCTCATCATCATCACAGGACTGGAAGCCGAGCCCGCTGCTCTCTAGTCCGCAAACCGCCTAGCCGGACTATGCCCGCTCATCAAGGCAAACAGGATTCACATTTGACATTTACAAGGCTACTATACAAGACAATCAAGACATTGGACCCGCTCCAAGCGAAGCCGCGGCACCAGCTCTGCCGGATTCACTCTCATAAGTTGTACTTAATTATGTCACGTCATAGTTAGTTATGTCTTCTTATACTTAGCCTAATGAGCAATTCGCCTATATATAGCGGCACCTTGTAACTCACAAATCATCTGAATATTAATACAAGCAGAGCTACTCTGCCAATTTGTCGACTATTGCGCTCGCTTTCAACAACTTCGCGTCCGACATTCAAATCTTCATATATTTCATTATAACCACCACGTCTCTCCGGAAAAATCACACATAATTAGCCAGATATCCACCTACAAACACTGTTATCGCCACCGTAATATTTCCGACATTATTAGTAATAAAACCTCATATTACTAAGGAGGTTGTCAAAATATCAAATTGTGTAGCTGAGTGTGTGTTTCACAGATTAGGAATTCATTCTTTCCTGCGGAAAGTAGAAAGACGATCATTTGTTAATCATAGAAATTGATCGATCCGCAAAGTTTATATTGGTTATAAATTAATTGATTACTAGAGAGTTAATGGTAAATAAGGATAATAGGTAATGATGAAGGTTTAGAGAAACTTTCCTACTTCATTACGGATAGTTTATAGAAAGTTGGTCTATATTAATAAGTTGAGTTTAAATATTTTGTTCGATAGATATTTTATTCAATTTATTGGAGCTACTGGCTATAGGTCCATGATCCCCAGGTTGACTCCCGATTCTCGTACATTGGAATTTCAAGGGTTAGTGTATAATCTAGATTTAATAAATTGAGTAGAAATATTTTTTGTTCGATAAATACTATATTCAATTCCCTTCCAAAAAAAACTTTATTAAAGTTATTGGAGTTATAAGTTATAGATACTTTATTCAATTTATTGAAGCTGCTAGTTATAGATGAGTTATAGGTACTTTATTCAATTCATATTGGTCACTTATAGGTAGGTTATTCAATTTATTGAAGCTATAGTTATAGGCAGATGAGTTATAGGTACTTTATTCAATTCATATTGGTCACTTATAGGTAGGTTATTCAATACTTTATTCAATTCATATTGATCACTTATAGGTAGGTTATTCAATTTATTGAAGCTATAGTTATAGGCCAATTTCCCAGGTTGGTCCGAACATACGAGTAAATTCTTGTATTTTGCAACTTCAACCATAAATTAAATAATTAGTCTATTGAATGGGTATGTAATTATATTATTTATTCGTCGAATGTGTTACATCTTCAATGTGTTACTCGGTTTCACAATAAGAGTTCAACGTGTTTTCTAACCAGTTGCGCGTATAATACATGAGATTCTTCCCTAGTGACTCCATTTGAGGAGTAAAACATGTGGATGAATCTGTACCACATAGTTTCAACTTGAGTTCAAACTGTGTGGTCCTGAATCATCCACGCAGTACAACTCCTCAAATGGAGTGACCAAGGAAGAACTTCCCGTATAATACAGGCATGTGAGGGCCACAACACAAACAATCACACTGGCATTGACAATATTAACCTAAACACCTCTCAAGAGGCACACACAAAAAGAAAATACTAATCATTGTTTTAGTACTATTGAATGCTGTGTTTGATGATAATATCATTCATAGTACATCAAATGAAAATATCATTTCCAGAAACAAAACCACCATTCAACACTACAACAAAGACAACTTTTTCAGTCACTAAAGTTTTGCACAAAAGCATTTCTGCAAGTGAACACCAGAGGTTCGCTCAAAGCTCTTTCGGTTATTCATTCATAACAGGCTTGTTCTCACTAGCCTTGGGCCTTTGTTCTTTCGGCTTCTGCTCTTCAGTTTTCCTGTAGAATTAATTAAGTAAAGTAAATAAAAACCCGAAGAATCAAAAACATAAACACAAAAACATGTAAGACGTATTAACAAATGAGCACTGAAACTTAGTATGATAGGGCCATGGAAACAACAATGTACCACCATACGCTCATAGACCAGTGATCAATGAATAAGACACATAGTAAATGACCGATCCCACCATAAGCAATGGTCACAAATGTGTAATGGCACAATCATTTGATCAAGAAATAAGAGTAGCACCCATGAACACATTTTCTGTTTTCCCTGGGGTGGAAGATCCGAGATTACATGCTAACCAGCTTGAATCTACATTCTAATGAATAAGCAAGGTCTTTTTGGAGAAAAAGATTACAAAACTCCATGAGTTACACACCCTAGAACATGCAATTAGCAGGCCTCCAAAAAGAAACCATGAGCCAAGGGAGATGATTTTATGCTACTTGTTAATTTCTTGGAAATAAATAAATACATTGAATTCTATACAAGGAAAAAAAAATCAATACATACATACATTGACACAAAATGATCTTACAATGTCCATCACAAATTGTTCACTAGGAAACAGGAAACTAACATGATAAAGTGACAGATGCAGATCTCATTGCCAATACTTCACACTACATCACTCTTACTAATTATATTCATCTACGATAAAGGGGCAGTCGGATTTTCATGAAAGTACAGATCTAAGGTATGCAGCGTAAAATTTCATCTTTGTGCCAGGTGCTATTTTTATTTAGCACATGCAGCTTGAAAGAACAATTAAGGTGGTGTGATGAGAAACTCGTGGCAGTAAAAGGACAAAAGGGTAATTTACACAAAACAAGAGAGTCGGTAGAGGAATTTTTGACGCAGAAGCATTCTCAATAGAGTCTACTAGCAAATGCATTTAAGATACATACACTTCACATAAACTGATACTCTCTGTTTATAAGCGCAATGTGTTAACTCAATGGGGCTTAGCTTCGAAATAAGGATCACTACGTGTTTCATTAAGTGTAAAAGAAAGGTGAGTAAATAATCGAAATCATGGCACTAGTTAATACAAAAAGATCCAGAAACGTTAAGTTAAGACAGCAAAAACAACTTGCACTTATCATCAAACTCAACAAACACCCTTCCATTCTCTTATATTTCACTTTTTAAATAAGCCCTTCATATAAATTCAAACAAAACACCAAGTTGCCCAAAAGGACTATCTTCTCTATTCCAGAAATACTTTATGAAACCATTATCCTATATTTCAATGTTTAAATAAGCACTTCATATAAATTCAAACAAAACACCAAGTTGCCCAAAAGGACTATCTTCTTTATTCCAGAAATACTTTATGAAAGAAATACTAGAGCGCAAATCCAATTCTTCAACTAAAACCAAAAAGTCTAAAACAACTACAGCTATTTAAGAAGAAAAACCTCATACGCAACCCCAAAAACTGAGGTAAATCAACGCAGCAGCAAAAAAAAGGAAAATGAAAATCGCAATAATCAGAGATACAATAAATTTTACAACGAAACAAGAAAACAATCCACTAATTCGCACATATGCTATTACGACCATAAGTCAAAAGATGCAAAATCACAAAAAAAAACCAGTAAAAGTATTAAAGTATAGACAATCAGGCGCCTCTTTCAATCGAACCAGAAATAAGATAAGTACCTCTTGTCGGAGGCGCCACCTTTCTGGCTTAGGAATGATCGGAAAAGCGGGGAGTTGACGTCGTAAATCATCTTTGGCTGGCAGAGGTTCACAATCAAAACCCTAGGTTATTTCACGTTGTGGATGCAGCTGAAGGAAACCTTCGAGCAGGAAATATGGGATTATATAAGTAGGCTGCTTATCTGTTAGGAGCCCGTAACTAACGGACGAATACAGATGGGGTAATGTGGACCTTCTTCACTGAAACCCAATTGGTTTAGGCCCACTAGAAATCCTAAACAAGGGTGATTTATAATTATTATTAATCTGATATCCTAGATCATGGTGATCATGGATCAAGAAAAAATATCATCATGTCGGGGATTTAACTTGGTTGAGTGGTAAAGTCTGACGATAATGGATATCGTCTAATACCAATTCCGGATCGTAATTACTCATTTAACAATTAATCCAAGAACAATATACAAGGGAGATGGTGTTTGCGTTTATTTTGGACTAAGCCTGAAAAATCTCTCAAATTGTCTACGTATCCAATATATATAATTGAAATCAAGTATCTCGTAGTTCCTTAGTTATGTAGGGGACGTCTCGTCCCTTTTCTTGTTCAACAAGTATGAGAATCTTAATCCCTAAGCAGGGCCGGCCCTCGCTTTTGTTGGGTTTAAAACCAAGTCCCCGAATTGGGCCTTTTAGTTGAAGTTTTTTTTTTTTTTGCCCAAAACATACTTATTGTTAGATATTTTTTCATAAAGAAATATTTTGATTATCGTTTGCATACGAGTTGCCGTACGAATTAATGTTATCGCAACGAAACGGGGTTCGACCTGCCCGGTCAGGTCGCGGTGGGTCGAGGGGGGCAGCGTCCCTTCGCAGAGGTTGAGGGGGCAGCGCCAACTTGTGGGGGTTCAGGGCAACGCCCCCGAAACCTAAACCAATGTATGCATCAGTTCATGAAGGGATATGCATTTTCAGATACATGCATTTTCGAACAGATATGTACTTACCCTTTCGTGTAAGGGTTGCATGCTTTCATCCGGTGAACAGTGACAACCCTACTCTTTCGTGCAAGGAGTACCTCAATTCTTTTATGGGGTACTTGCAACCTATAAAGGGCATAAGTATGCAGACGAAAATTCATAAGTTTGACAACATCATTAGAAAAACTTTGATTGTCCTCGGGTTTGATTCAAAAAAGTCAATGTTTGAATCAAATTCCCCCATTGTATCCTGAAAGAGATTTTCATTTGATCTCTTAGTAACAAATCGTGTGGGACAATTCGGACGAAACATCTCTTAAAAGACAACGTTATTAACGTGCATTGGAGTTTCTAATTCTCTGTCAAATCCTAAGTACTACATTTTTTCCAACACTTATCGTGTTTTTAACATCCGTAAATACAAAAAATTAATAAAACTTGTTTGTATGTCTTTTTTTTTTTTTGGCCAAATAAATTTTTAATTGGGACCTTTATCATTGGAGTAGTAAAAAAAAATTGGGTCTTTATCAAAACAAAAAAAAACATATTATATTAGGTTGGATCGAATTAAATCTACACGAAATTTTTTTTTACTTTGCGAAACATGTACCGTTGGGCTTAAGACCCGGGTCTCACTGATGGGCCGGCCCTGTCCCTAAGGATTATCTTGTGTAAATCCCATTAATTTAAGGATAATTATGTGCGTATTAAATAACAGGATCAATGTCGTAATACCCTAACATCCTTTCCGCGTTTATCCTATAATATAGGAACACGTTTAAAATATCGGATAAGAGGAGCTTTGTCCGTCTTGCGGTGAGCTCCTCATGTCATCCCGAGCTGGGATGCACTACCTGAACTCCGACGTGACCGAGCCGTCTTGTGGATGTCAGGTTGGGAGAACAGTTCAGACCTCCCACCTGGGGTGCTGGCCTGATTTATTAATTGATATTGGGCGCCTGGCCCTTAAGTTTACTGCTTTCCTCTCTCTTCATTTATTACGCGGCTATTCTCTGAATGACATTGGCAAGGGTTTGCCCGACCCTCGTCAAAGTCATTCCACTTTCTGGTGTCGAACCTTCATCTTTTCAAAAAAGACAATCATGACATTCATTTTTAAATAATTTGATTGGTTGTTTTCTATAGATTGAGGTCAACCTCAAATCTCTTCACTCCAATTGGTTTAACATACCAAATTAGGATTCGGTCGAGGACAATTTAAAAAACTGTGTTGTTTTTTAATCGATAGGATACTCAAACTAGATATCTTGTTGTACTTAAAAAGAATTATACTCAAACTAGATATCTTGTTGGAGTTAAAAAGACTATATAGATATCAAGTAGATGGACGTAATACATCTAACAAAACTTTACATATCCTTATTATTTAAAAGTATCACAATTAACCGCTTGGTTAACTAGCCTAATTATTATTTCACCATAAGTCGTGTAGTACAAAATGATTGAGTTTATTCAGATACACCTAAAATATATTTGTATGTGATTAAATTAATGTAATTATAAGATATTTCGATTAAAACATCGATAATTGCCCCCAGAATACTAAGAATGTGAATGTCTTATCAGGACCGTCCATATTGGGCATTTTAGTGGAAGCTTTTATGTAATGCCCCTAGACCCCGGGTCTGGTAGCACTAAATGAGTCATAAATGGCCCGGTCAGCTGCTTAGAACGCCGTCCTCGTTTAGTCTAAAAGGGCTAACCCGAGTTGACAAGACATTTATGTCTCACACTTATATAGGGGTGCGCATTCTACTATTTTTCATATGTGCCTTATAAGGGACTGGCGTCCTCGCCAGGATGGCCAAGACTGTTCCTGGATCGTCCCTACCAAAGGTAACTAGAGGCCATCCTTACACGTCTTCTTGTACGGTGCAGCGCATAGTTTCGTCTGATAGTCAGCTCTGATACCATTCTGTAACGCCTCCAGACCCCGGGCCTGGTAGCTCTAAATGAGTCATAAATGGTCCGGTCAACTGCTTAGACCGCCGTTCTCTCTTGGTCTAAAAGGGCTAACGCGATTTGACAGGATATTTATGTCTCACACTTATAGACATTACATTTTATATATAATATGATTATATACGATTTGAACCGATTTCATCTGAATTTATCGTTATATTTGTGTTCATGAATATTTTTGAATTACAAAATGATCATAAATAGGTTCATCTGAATTTCGAAGAGATTATAGACTCTTGCTTAGTTCCAAATGATTGATGTGTTTGTTAACGGTTGTTGGGTTGTAAGAAAATCGTTGCAGTTACGCAGGGAAAAATAAAAATTTTATTATCTTCAAGAGGGGTGGATCACGTGCAAGTCACGACACTAGCAAGAAGACTAGTCCAATCACAGTATTGTAATAGTGAATCAAGGTCGATCCCACATAGAATAGGAACAATCAAGTATACAAATTGAAATTCAAGATTAAGAACTAAATAAGGTGGTCATTGACTAAATAGAATTCAAGGAAAGTAAACAATTGATACAACACTAATATGCTTCGTATGAACTCTGAGAAATTGGTCCGTACTATGAGCAATTAAACCCTCTCTCAATTACAAGTTAATCTTCCTCGTTGGTGAATTTTTATTCATTGATTTTGACGGGTGCTACCCCTTAATTTTGCCATGCTTCTCATTGATCAGACAGTCGGCGCATATGTCAGTTAACCTGCAAAAGGTTGTATTAACATCACACGCGGTAAGAATTAAGGATTGCCTGGGTGAACCGGAAATCTCCTTAGGCAGCTACCGACAATGACTGGTAGTACCTAGAGATCAATTAACTATGTCTTAACTAGTACTTCAACGACATTCCATCATGCTAAGTTACGATAATATGCAGTGAGTTTATCAAGCTAACAACATGTAAATTAAAACTGAAATCAGACGTAGCTAGCACCGATTACACAGAATACAGACTTACTAGTTGTCTCGCCCCGGCGGTAAAGACCGCCGCCGTGGAGAGAGCGTCGCAACCCAATATTCTGTGTTTTCCTAGCAAACGATTCAGATTCATTCATAACTTGGGATTTATTTAATAACTAGGGAATTATTCAGATTCATTCATAACTAGGGAATTATTTAATAACTACATAGTAGGACTAAATACGAATTAAAATCAATCCATCATAAACACTACACATCTGCATTAAGAAGCGGAAGAGACATTACACTAGATACCGAGCATGGATCTCTCTCCTCGAATTGCTCCATAACTTGTGAATCCGCAGACCCCATTTTTGAACATGTAGTTCCACCTCTGTGTGTTAGATATTTTAGAAGGTGAATATTTTAAAATTTTCAGCTTCTGTATTTAAATCCTTAACCCATTGTATGGAGATTCATGATTCAAGAGAAAAATACTCTTGAGTAACGGCCGATAAGTTCTAATCTGACAATTACTCGACTTCTCGGGGCAGATTGCAAAACATATTTTTACAATGAACACGGTTATTGGCATCACGATGCATTTACCGGACACAAAGCTTCGATTGATTTTTTTTTCCGACTCGGAACAAAATTTGATTTCGACTCTTACAAAATGTAATTTTAAGCTTAAATTCAACTCGAGGAAAATGGATTTGGTGTAGTGAGAGAAATTACACAATCAGGTCACAGTAGTGACCAGTATTTCATGTCAGGTCTGTTCAGACCTGACATTTTTGCTTTGAGTCCCCCGTGTAAACTTCAACGGGCCCGTGGAATTTCTCACGCGACCACGTTGTATTTAAAAGAGTCACGTGGAAATAAAAAATGGAAAAAAAAACTTGGTTTCAGTGAAATTTCCACGGGAATTTCCTTTGGCCCCGTGGAAAATGAAAAACACGGAGTGGAATTTCCACTTGGCCGTTGAATCTGAGAAATTGAATAAAATGCTGCAACTGTCGTTTTTTCCTACGTACATTTCAACCAATACCACCTCTTCTTCACCCAATATCATCATCTTTTTAACCAAATTTATCCACAAAATTTTCAGAAAAAAATCTTTATATTATTGGATGTTGTAAAAGGAAATCAACCAACGGGATATCAATTTACGCCGGTCTTCCGCCTTTAAACATGGGTAAGCATTTCACTTAACATTTTTGTTTCAATAATTTTAAATATCGTATTTCTTGTAATTGATGATTATGTTTGAGGTAATTAACCTTTTAAAGATATAAATTTTCGATTTTTTCTTTGGTGAAAATATAAAGCTTCCATTTTTATGGTAGTTAAAGGATAAATTTTCGATTTTTTGCTTGGTGAAAAGATAAAGCTTCTATTTTTTAGGGTAGTGAAAGGATAAAATTTTGATTTTTAAATTATTGAAATGATTAATTTTAATGTGATGGTTCGATAATTAAATTGACATTCATTGGAGAAAAATGTAGTTTATGCATTTGTATTTTGGTTGATATCAATGTGATTGCTCGTAGTAAAATATGAAACTTGTGTTTTATTAATTTGGTTATAAAGCCGCATTGAAATTGATCAACTTATTTGTATTTTATTACGTTTTTTAAATCGTTTCAGCACGTCCTATGAAATTATCGGTAACAACATAATGAATTTTTTTAAGAAAATGAACCGTATGACGAATCTCGACTTATTCTATGGTACGCCTCGACGTGATGAGGTTCTTAGAAATGCATGCATCCCTAGGGTGTTTTCGAATCCTTCTGATCAACTGTGTCGGCCTAATCTCCAGCATTGTATTGGGGCTCCTTATATAGCGTAGCTCGTTGAAAATTTCATTAGGTCTGCTCAATAGAGCATCTTTTCCGTTCTCAGCAGATTGGTAAAACCTCCGCCGGAAGTGAGACATCCGTTAGATCAAAAGTCTAAGCTATGTTCTGTTGGCTCTGTCCATCATCTGATCTCCCTCGTCATCATCAAATATTCTATGACGCTGGTAAAAACTATCTTCTCTTCTATTACCCCCGTCTACTGTTACAACACAACACAATGAAACTTGAAAAATTAACCTAACCTAACATAACCATGTGTATGTATGTATGTATATATGTAAGTAGTATATATGTGTGTGTATTGGTTTCTCGTTTATATACACATATATTTACTTGTATAGAAGTGAATATAGCCAGACAGTAAAAACACTACAATATTCCTAAAAATAATCTAAACATGTGTGTGTGTATGTATATATACATATAAAGAGAGAGATGGTTAGGTTTTTCCGAATATTGTTGTCTTGCATTGTGATGTCTAAAATAGACCTAACCATGTGTTTACAACACAACACAACACAACGACATTCGAAATTAACCTATATACACACACACACACATGGTTGGGTTTATTTTCGAATGTCGTTGTTTTGTGTTGTAATGGTAGATTTTGCGCACGCACACACACACACACACACACACACACACACACACATATATATATATATATGTATACATACATAAAATTCATTCCAGAATAGTTTCACAATAATATTTAGTCAACACAGCAATATTTGGAAAAAAACCTAACCATGTGGATAAATGATTGTTTTGTAGATAACAAAACGGTGTCATTAAGTTTTTATTTGGTGGAGAGTGAAAATACCATGAAGATAGCGACAAATGGTCTTATAAAAGAGGAAAATTGTATTTGGTTCGTGTAAAAACCGATACAACATTGGATGAAGTGAAGGCCAAAGTGTGTCAGAAAGTAGGAATTGATGTCTCAAACAAAACATTGATCATAAAACTAATGTACGTAGATTACGACCAACCGATGGATGTTTTGGACGATGATACATGGCTAGGCTACATTGATGATATTATGAGAAAAGAACCTGTGAAACTATGCGTTAACGCTGAACCGGTTATAGACGATGACCATACGGAAGATGAGAACGCATTTGACTTAAATGAGCAACTTCACGTAGAAAATGATAGAGGCATTGAGGATTTTACATCCGAGCTGGAATGTAATCGAAATTCCCGAGAGCATGTTGTACCTACCACATCAGTCTTATCCCCTCATGAAACTGCCATTCAACCGAATACAACTTTAGCTCAACAAGTCATTGGCATCACAAGTAAACCTGACTACGATTAGAGAATAATTGGGAATATGATTCGTCAGCCAATTAATGCACGCACCTCGGCCTAATTTTAGCCAGACAACGTACACACCGTACAACCAATAACAGTTTGACGGGACAAGTCATAATGTCAACATTAATGGAACAACCCATCAGTTTGATTGTCCGCCTCTTTTTATGCCAACACCGATGCAAGCAGATCTTAATATTGGTGGATCGTTTTATGAGTTTTCTGAGAGCTCCTTTCGAACATAACCTTGATATGCCAACATCGATGCAAGCGGGTCCTAATATCGGTGGATAGTTTATGAGCTTTCTAAGGGAACCTTTTGAACAGAACCTTGACATTGGTTACAGATTTAGTACGACAAGTATTAATCGCAATAGAGGTGTTCATTTCGGTTTAGACATTCCGGCTTCTGAAATTCCTCCGTGTCCACGGGCTGGGGCGTTTCAGACTGAAGATTCAGAAATATTGTATATTGGTAAAAAGTTCAGAGACAAGGATGATATGCAGATGAAAACGAGTTACCACGCATTGGAAAATAATTACATGTGGAAACCTATCTGGTCCGACAAGAAGAAGTTAAAACTTAAAACTACGATGTTTTACTTCGGAGAAATGCGAATGGGGAGTTGTGGGTAGGAAGGTTCACGATTGCAATAACTTCGAGATAACCGCGTACACTGAAACTCACACTTGTGGATTTGAGCGATTAAGCAACGATCATAGGCAAGCCAGACCCGGACCTATAGGTCATCTCGTTAGAGAGAACCTCCTAAACTCGGTAGTCATTTCATGACAAAACATTTAATAGTCGAGGTCAAAAGAGTATTCAACATAGACCTTGATTATCAGCGTGCATATCATTGTAGACAGAAAGCGTTGTCATTAATCGACGGAAGCGTAACACTATCGTATTCTAAATTACCCGCCTACTTTTACATGTTGATGAGTGAAAATCATGGAATTGTCACAGATATACAGGTTGACCATGTTACTGGTAGGTTCAAGTACTGTTTTACGGCTTTGAAATCTAGTATTGATGGGTTTAAGTACCGTCGGCCTGTCTTAGTTGTGGACGGTACACATCTAAAAACAAAATATGATGGGACATTGTTAGAAGCTATTGGTGTAGACGCGGGTGACCATCTCTTTCCGGTAGCGTTTGTCGTGACCGACGGAGAGAGCAGTGATGCGTGGACGTATTTCATGCTTTGAGTGAAAAGGGTAATCGGGGAACGTGATGATATGGTATTCGTATCAGACAGAGGGGCGGGCATCATTGGAGCTGATAGGGATGTATTTCCAAACGCTCACCAGGGTTTTTGCTACCACCACATTGTCATGAACCTCAATAAAAAATTTGGAACCACGGGATATTGTCCATACACTTTTTGGGAAGCCGCGTATACATTTTCAAAAACGCGATTCACAATAACGTTTCAATAGTTAAAAGAGCAGGATAAAGATCCAAACAATAGAGTATCTAGTTATTTGAAGGCTATTGGATTTCCTTACTGGGCACGATCCCATTTTCCGGGGACACGTTACGCAATAATGACAAGCAACTATGTTGAAAGTTTTAACAATGTGATCAGGGATGCGCGTAAGTTGAGTATCGTGAATCTGTTTGGCCACATCAGGGGAACATTGCAAGATTGGCATTGTAAGATGAGAGAAATGGAGTTGGTGTGTTGTGCCGTGTTAGCCCCTAAAGCCGAAAAATTCTTGACTGAAGTTCCGCATGCCAGAAGAACCTTCACACTGAAGGCGATCGACCGGGACGAGTTCCAAGTTGGGGACATTGATACTAGCGTGAAGGTAAATATGCATAAATGGACGTGTTACTACGGAGAGTTTAAGGGACTCCAGATGCCTTGCGTACATGCTTGCGCTGCTATAAGTGAGCGTTGTGAGAGTCCGTATGATTATTGTTCTAAGTACTACAAAGCTGAATGTTTCCAACGTATTTATAAAGGACGCGTATACCCCGTTCCAGTCGAGGATGATTGGATTGTTCCCGATTCAATTAGAAATTTTAGTATTCTGCCGCCTAAGCCTAGACTGAGCGAAGGGGGAAACACAAAGAACGGGAGCGAGGCGGGGCCGACCCAGGATCCTCAGGATTGCTTCTCAAGATGAGCCTCTCGGCTGTAGGACCAGCAGGTTGCCTAATGACAGGACAGTCCCAGGTTCCGGTAGGCGTTGCTCGTTGTGCGGGAACACCGGACACAAAAAGCCTAAATGTCTGTTTCATACCGTGGTTGTTCCTAATTGATATGGTCATTATGTTCGTCTTTTATTCATGTTTTTTAGTATTATCTAAACTTATTGCAGTGTAATATCTATATTATATTATTTAGTATTATCTCAAGTCATGTAAGTTTTTATAATCATTTCGATTCTTATCGTGACTATCTTATATGTTGTGTTTATTTTTATTATCATTGTGACTATTTTGTTTAATATAATTATCCTTTGTTTAGAAAAGCATCTTTAATCCTATGACGAATCAAACTATTCAAATATCTATCTGGCCCAGGTTCTGATAGGCAGTGCTCGTTCTGAAGTAACTTAGGACACAGAAAGACTAGATGTCCGTTTTATACACTAGAGACGTCTTTTCTATGCATGTATTTCTTTAACTAATCTAATGGAAAGATTCTAAAATGCAGTGTCTCTTCTAGTCTAGTCTCCCTTTAGTCCATAGCTCTCTGTGATCATATTATTTTTCTTTAAGAAGGAAAAAAAAGTTATGGGCTTTGTTGAAGTTACATGTTTTGGTTTATGATTTCGGTTTTTGTTTCTTCTTAAAATTGAAGATAATGGATGATCTTCCAAGAACACATGAGGTGGTTTTTCCATCTCTGGTAGAAGGGACTATCACATTGATATGTAGAGAAAGAAATTAGGAACCTCCAAATCAAGAAGTAAGGCAAATGTTAGCAGCATTGGGTGAAAAAGAAGCTTATGAAATGGTTTCAAGAATTCATACAAACACTACGCATTTTACAAAACAGGTGATGGTTATGTAGTATTGTCATTGATTCATTAGGGTGCAGAGGTAGTATTGTCATTGATTCAGTGACACGTCTTTTCACGTGAGTCATCAATGGTTAGGTCGTGCTAAATTAGCACGGAATCGTTCAAAATTTGCACGAGATCATTGGAATTCACAGGAGTCATAATGCACACCGACCTTCTCAATCAATGCTTGTTTTGACTAGTCATGTTGTCCAGTCGATGTCCAGTTGACATGTGGGACCCGCCGATAGCGACCACACAAGGCAGAGAATCTCATTTCACGACAATATTATCGTCGTAAGAGGTCATTTGACGACATTATTATCTTCGTAAGAGGTGATTTGACGACAATATTGTTGACGTAAAAGACTAAACCCCGTACATGACATGACCGGGAATTGACCTCACTTGTACATATTCGGTCCCCTGCCCCATTCTTCCTATTAATACTATGAGACATCCCCCTATATTCATGCAAGAACGAACAATTTTTTCACTCAAAATATCCTTACAAATACATTTGTTTATTTGCTTCCATCGAAATGTCAAACTCAGATTATATATTCCCTCTTTACGTGAACCCGCATGCCCCTGTGTTTGATAACGAGGTTATGGAAGATGCGTCCTATGACGAGCAGACACTCTTAACTAGGTTCCCTGATGAAGGGGATAGACATTATTTCGACACAAACTGGATTGCTAGAGCTATAGTTACAGCTAGGAGGTTATTGTGGGATAGTCTGCCTACACGCTTGAGATACAGATTACTCAGAATTGGGTGGTATGGTTTCACAAACACTCCCGATGGAACGGTGAGTATGAATCGGTCTATCGTTCATGAGTACTATGCAATTCTTGAGAGTGGGAGAATTTGGGAGAGGACTGCAAGAACGCCGAGAAGACCGCGAGGCGTTTCCGTCAGTTTGGATTCGGGGTGGATCAACCGCTACTATGGCCTTCCAGAAGTCCCAGACAGTGAAGAATTTTTCAGGCATCATCCTAGGATTGTGCTGGACAATAGGATGGATTTGATGTTAGTTTTGTCCATTCATAACAATCAACCCTTTTTTTCCCCTTTCCATTTAGCGGTTAAATTTGGGATTCATCATTAATTGGCATCGACAGTATTTATGCAAATCTTTACCTCGATTATTCGGTTTTAAAACTATTATTATTATTTTGTGTATTTGACGTGTGCTTTGATATAATGGTCGTAGAAAGTTGCATCAAATGGATGCATTATATTCATCTATTTATACTATATTTCACACGTACATGCTCGTGTAATATCAAAGATGGTAAAAAAATGGATAAACATGATGCATACTAGTTGATACAAGCATCATACACTCATACCATAACATGTCCGGGGTTCGATTCAACCAAGGAGGTCAAATGTCAGACTTTCTTGGTGCCAATTGTTAAAAGAGTACTGGGTCAAGATCAAACCCTCGGGAGTTAAAAAAAAATTTGTACCATAATTTATCAAATGCATCCTAGTGGGAGGTCCAGGGTTCGATCCCCCTCCCCTTCCTTTCGTTTCCGGAAAAAAAAATCAAATGCATCATAACTGCAGTCAAGAAGTATTCATTCACCTTCTTCTTGAACAAATAATGTACCTATAAACACTCTCGTAAGATTTCATGATGCCTATCACAAAATCACCCCTTCTGAACATTCTTAAGAGTACCCTGTAAATTAAAGAGAAGGTTGTGAGTTTAAATTTATGTTGACAAGATAGATGATTGGAATTTTTATTTAAGAGTTAATTCATACCTGTATCTGGTCCGCGTTTGTATCACAACCTCGAGGTGTCTCAGGCTCACAGTTGCCTTGTGTAGCTGAAGACGGCCCAACTTCGGTGGCTGGTGTGCTTTGGGTCCTGTAGGGATGTGGATGTGAGTCACCGCCCTGGGAGCCTTGTGATACAGATGTCCCACCTCGGGAACTAATTAAGTGTACCCTGTAAATTGACAAGATAAATGCAATTATATTTGTATTTAGGAGTTAATTCATACCTGTATATGGTCCGCGTTTGTATCACAACCTCGAGGTGTCTCAGTCTTAGGCTCACGGCTGCCTTGTGAAGCTAAAGACGGCCCAACTTCGGCATAGTTATCAGACCCGGCCCGGTCATTGACCCGGAAGAGACACCGGGTCACCGGGTCAGTGGTTCAACCGGTGGGTCACATCATATACTTAAAAAATATAATTGAATATTCAATACATAAAGATAAAATAAAATATGACAACCATAATTATTTTCAAAATACTCCAATAAACACAATTACAAATTAGACAACATAAAATGCTCAAATGATTATCTGTTGTTCAAGTTAAAGCGCAAATAATTAGTCTTTTCTTTAGGTAAGTATTGTAGCTACTGCTACAATTTCATACATTCCTAAAAAAACACAGCAATACATTCAATATATAATGAAAACAAGTTCATTATCTTCACTTCAATTTTTCGACCGTAAAAAGAGTACAAATACCCCTAAATACCAATAATTATTTCCTATAAAACAAAAAAGAATACATACTTCTGCTTGATTTTTTTTTTGGTTAGAGATCTGCTCGATGTTCTTTTTTTTTTTGACAAAATTTGCTCGATATTTTGAGATTTATACTATTTAGAACTGAAGATTTTTTTTAGAACCGGCTGAAGGTGAATGAAATCCTGATGACAAAAAAAAAAAAAAACTGGGCTGATGGAAAACCGCCCGGGTCACCGGGTTGACTGGTCCGACCGCCGGGCCGGGCCGGGTCTAATAACTATGAACTTCGGTGGCTGTCGAGATGGGGACGTGAGTCACCGCCCTGGGAGCCTTGTGATACAGATGCCCACCTCGGGGCCTAAGTGTACCCTGTAAATTGAAGGAAATGGTGTGAATTTAAATTTATGTTAACAAGATAATTTCAATTATATTTGTATTTAGGAGTTAATTCGAACATGTTGCTCTGCCTCCCTTTCTATATACTTGAGAAACTTCGTATGTTGTTCGTCAACTATTCTGGTAGTTGTTACCTGGGCCTCTCTCGGATGTGCTATTTCAGTATGCACTACACTCAGCTCAACATTCGTTTCACTCAACTTAGCTTTCGTTTCAATCAACTCAGCCTTCGTTTCCATCAGCTCAGTCCTGATTTCTCTTAACGCATTGTCAACTATACGCGTGATTTCAGGCACCAATGATTCCAACGGCACAACACCCCCAACAATAGGTATACTACCACCGCCTATATCGAATTGTTGATCATACGATGTTGTACCCTGAGGGTTAGCGGATGTAGATGGGGCACTCATGTGTTCGTCATGACGGGCTTGGCGAGACGGTCGTTCGTCCTGGGCATCAACTCCTTGACGCTTACGGACCATGCCAGCCACATTGGAGCCAGGGGAACATGTCTTTGACCAGAGACAGGATCCGAGACATGTCTTTGACCGGGAACATGTAATTCACGAGGTGGAGCTGTAACATCCGCCTCCGGCAACCCCATTCTAATTATGAACTGCCTATCTGCGGCGGTTGTCAAAATATCAGCGACCATGCCAACCTGCATAAAGGAAAAAAAAACAACTTATTTTAGATTCAATGTTTTAAAAATATTGCTGACAGTGTAGATCGATAACAATGATAATAAAATACATACCCATTGAGTAACATCTGATCTAGTACTAACCAAGGTTTTGTAGTACACGCCGCTGTCAGTGCATTTCCATCTCAAAAAACATAGAAGAGCATTAGCTTGTCCTTCTACCACTGTTGCAAATCTCCTGTACTGTATAAGTCTAGGCATGGCATGAAAACACCACACCTGTAACGCGTATACACAACCGGCTACATGTGGCTTATGCGGTTTCCCACGACTTTTAGGTACAAGATTCTTACACTCAAATACTATTTTACGCCAGTTCAACATTAAATTGTTAAAGAAATACTCCCCCATGGAAAATGTCTCGACAAATTGTAGGTTCTCGACAATATAAAAAATCTAGCTCGGTATTACCACTCAGGGTCATTTCTGATTATTAAGCCATAAATAACGTACACTAAAGCCATCCGGTATATATAGTTTCAATGTCATTCGATTCCTGAATCGCTAATTCAATTTTTTCCAACGTGAAACTGTTGGTGTACCTATGGAGACCACAAGTAACATCAAAACATCTTGACTAATCAGGCAATTCAACGTCCAAATCTCAAAATATGTACCCCATTATCATACCAAACTCTCTTCTTCCGAACTTCACTATATTATCGCCAATCTTAAAATGAAGCTCGTCGTCTCGGTCTGATAAACCATATTGAAATACAGGAATGCTATGAGCCGCCCCTTGTACTCCCAGTTGTTAGAATGAATATACGGACCAAACACTGATGCCTCCAATCTACCCCACAAGTTACCGTTTGGTGCAGCATTGTTCAATAATTCTTGTAGTCTTGTAAGAGTAGCATATTCCGCATGAAACCTCATTTCGGCAAGAAAAACTTTGTCGGGTGGATGAATCAATGTTTCATGTGGTGTCTTATAACTAGTAAGCTGCGAGTGATTAAAAATATGTAAATAACAATATATACACACACACACACACACACACACACACATACATACATATATATGCTAATTAATAAAAACTTGAGAAAATAAGTGTATATATAACTTTATATATAAATATACTGACATATCTTATATTATATTTTCAATCGATTAACTGTCAATTGGCCCAATTAAACCAATTGACCCAGAAAATGACCCGTTTTCTACCCTTACGACCGAACATTTTTCCGTCCATTTTTCCCCACGATCTCCTCATTCCCACATACACACACGCACAAAATAAAACCTTCCCTGCTTCCTAAAAATCCCACACACCCCATGATCCCTAACTTCCACTGTCCACTCTATCTTCTCTGCTCAAATTTATTTAAAATATAAGCTTCGTGCTGAAATTGGTAAGGCTTTCTAATCGGAAAATCCGAGCAAATTTCTTTCCGTGCAATTATTCCTACAAAGTCTTGATCTGTGCTCGATTCAAACAGAAAACCCTTCAGATTTTACCCAATTTAAGTTTTCCAAGCGTCTGTAGTGGCGAAGAAGAAATAAGGGATAATGAAGAGGGTTTTCGGTGTGAAGAAGGACAAGGAGCCGCCGCCGTATGTTCAAGATGCTTCCGATCGCGTAAGCTTCGTTTATTAAGATTACCTACTGCTGTTGTAGTGATGTTTTTGTTAAACATGTTGGATTAATGGAATTTTTGGCCTGCTTCGTGTAAATTAGGGTTTCTTTTTCGTAATTGTGGATTTTACCTCACATCGAACTGTCTAGATTTGTGATTTTGCTTGCTTAAACTTTGAAAGCGGATAAATTGTGCTAATTATCCAGTTATATTGGAAACTTTCTTTTTCTTTCCGTCTCATCGTTGAACTGTTTTGCAGCTCTAGTTCATCTGTATGCTTTTAATTTGTGGGTATATAAGCTTATGTGTTTACCTTTTTTCGAACCTAAACATTTGTAATCCAGATCTCCATAAAATTCTAGGTTGCTCACACATAGTGTCATAGTGATGTGTTCCTTGGCAATTTCTAGGTATTTTAAGTACAAGTTTGAGATTTGTCTGGCGGTTTTAGTTCTTTTGGTGCGGGGTTGTTATGAGGCATTTGAGTCTGTGTTTAAAGTTCGTACCATTTGCAGATCGATAAAAGAGGGGAAACAGTGGAAGAGAAGATTAAAAGGCTTGACACTGAACTTGCAAAGTATAGAGAGCAGTTGAAGAAGACTCGGCCTGGTCCAACTCAGGAGGCTGTCAAGAGTCGATCCATGAGGGTTCTTAAGCAAAAGAAAATGTGAGTCATGTTGTCTTAATGGAAGTTTGAAAATTCATGACTTCATCCGTGCAAGGCACGGGTTTTCCTATTCACAAAATCCTTACTTTCAACACTTAAATCCTTTATTTCACCGTCAAGAATTTAGATAATAATCCACTGCTTACAGTAAATTATTCTCCGAAATCTAGAAATTGTTGTGATTCAATCTCTGTTTGGCTTTTGAAAATCTTGAAAATCTAATTTGTGGAAAATGATCTTGGTTGCTTTGACATAGGTTGCATTGAAACCCAGAAAAAAGGATGAATCTTCGCCAGAGAATGAGAGTGGTAGCAGTTATAGTTCAAATGATTCTGTGATGGCTACTTATAAAATCGGCAAGGTAACTTCTTCTTCTTCGATTAAAGTTTCTCGAAATCTTTCTGTTTTTTTTAACTCTTTCTCTGGTGATCTAATTTAATTGGAATGCACAAGAATCTTCGTAATTTGAATAGAGATTTTGTATCTCATGCGCTACAAGTTGGAAATTGTTGTGCTTCGTTCTCTGTTTGGCTTTTGAAAATCTTGAAAATCTAATTTGTGGAAATGGATCTTGGTTGCTTTGACATGGGTTGCATTGAAACCCAGAAAAATGATGAATCTTCACCAGAGAATGAGAGTGGCAACTGTTATAGTTCAAATGATTCTGTGATGGCTACTTATAAAATCGGCAAGGTAACTTCTTCTTCTTCGATTTCTCGAAATCTTTCTGTTTTTCCCCCTCTGTTTCTGGTGATTTAATTTAATTGGAATGCACAAGAATCTTCGTAATTTGAATAGAGATTTTGTATATCATGCGCTACAGGTTGGAAATTGTTGTGCTTCCTTCTCTGTTTGGCTTTTGAAAATCTTGAAAATCTAATTTGTGGAAATGGATCTTGGTTGCTTTTACATGGGTTGCATTGAAACCCAGAAAAAGGATGAATCTTCGCCAGAGAATGAGAGTGGCAGCAGTTATAGTTCAAATGATTCTGTGATGGCTACTTATAAAATCGGCAAGGTAACTTCTTCTTCTTCTTCGATTGAAGTTTCTCGAAATCTTTCTGTTTTTTCCCCCTCTATTTCTGGTGATTTAATTTAATTGGAATGCACAAGAATCTTCGTAATTTGAATAGAGATTTTGTATATCATGCGCTACAAGTAGCTCAAAATCTTAGAATTTTGTATCCTATACGTAGAGATTATGTAATTTACATACTATATGAGTAAATTCAGCTACAGAATATTTATGATGCATCTGCATTATTTGAATATCGCTCTTTATAGATTTTCCTTTCTTTTGAGACACCAATGCAACTGATTTTGTGTATGTACATTTTATATCCCATCGAGGTTGAGGTGAACCTTTTGATTTATCTATGAGGTGAACCTTTGGAGGTGAATTTTTTTCATGAGTGCCGTGGTGAGGTTTGCCTGGAAATATGGGCTAATTGAAATTGTTAAGTTCCGGGCGAATGAATCGTCTCTTTTATATCAATAACAATACACTATATGATGAAGTGTTTTTTTCTCCATCCTTATGTGATATGCTAAACATTAAGGATCTTAAGATATATGTGAATCGCAGGTTCATAAAAAATTAACCAATTTGAGTATCTTAGTGTTACTCTTTATAGGTATGTAAATGAAGAATTTTTTCAGCAGCCCCTATGGATTGGAATTGCAATTATGTTGCATTTCCTGATGTAATGAAAACGAGGCATGATTTGCTGAAAAGACTCAAAGGATATATATGTACTTGGCTCAGGAGGGGACCCTAATCTCCTCCCAATGCATGTTTCTGATTGTTTTTACGTTTGTAGAAATGTTGTGTGGCATTTGCATCACATTGCGATTTTTCCTTTTTGAGAAGTCATTCAGATTTTCATGTTGTATGCTATTGATAACCAAGGCCGAAGGCATTTTCGGATTTTTTTCCCCCCGATTCTTCTCGAATACGAGGAAAACTAAATTTGAAGATCCATGATTTGCATCACTTTATAGGTGTTGGGAAGGCTGCCTTTGAGTCATTGTGTGTGTGAACTTGAGGGTGTTTTTCCCAATATTAGAGTTGTACTATCATCACTTAAACGTTATTTTTGAGTTGTTTTGTGAGAACATATATTTTTCTTCTTCGGATTTATCCTAAAAGTATGTTTTATGAGGGGATCATCACCTAATGATGTTGCTTTTGGACAGGCCAACAGCACAAAGCCTATCGGATGTAGCGTTGGTGTTCTTATGTTCCAGAGAATGTTTTAGGAGAATGGAGTAGGGTTTTGATATGGAGTAGTTTTAGGAAAATGGAGTAGGGTTTTGATATATATTAGTTTTATAAGATAAGAGAAGTAAGGTTGGGGACTTGGGCCATTGGGCTTGGAATGTAAGGTTTTGGATATAAAACAGGATGGGTAAAAAAAAGGCTGGATAAAGGATTAAAGGGCCGATTATATTGAAAGAGCTTGGCCTAGGAATAGAAAATAATTAGGCCGATAAAAACTACTCCATTCTCCTAAAACATTCTCTGGAACATAACAACACCAACGCTACATCCGATAGGCTTTGTATTAATAGATATCTCTGGATTACAAGAGATATACATATATGCATTATACATTAATTAATAGATCAAATAAATATTATTGATACAGTAACAAAAATTTATGTTGTCATATGTCACATAACAACATTAATAAAGTGAAATCATGATCAATATCATTTGACACACTTATCAAGTTAAAGACATAATGTGACACATAAAATATAGATAAATTACTTATATAATACCATAATGTGACAATTCAACCTAATGTGACTTAGATAATTTTCAAACACATGTCACTTAAGATAAAACACATTTGTTGACATACTTAATTGTAGAGTAATTATGAGATATATCCTAAAATAAATATATTTTGAAATACATCAACACAAAATACTCAACACATAACATTTCCTTTCCATATATGGTTTCCGGAGAAGAGAGGCCATCTCAATCGCAAATTTTTTACTCTTCTTTTTGACCATTTACAAAAATCGTATACATCATATGGATAATTCGCATTTTATACAAGAAATGTTACGGGGTACAAGGGGCGGCAGATAAGTTTACTACAAAATAGGGTTTGATAAAATGATAGATATTAATTTAGGTTTAATACATAGGCTGGGCCATTGGGCTTGGAAATTAAAATTAAAAGGCTGCAAAGGTTCTTGGTCAAGAGGCCGAACATGTGGAGAGAAGCCCTTCAGGAAAAATTAAGTAATGTAGATACTTTAAATAATCTTATCGATTGTAATAAACATTCTTATTTGTGCCTATGTAGTTTATAAACAAGAAGTTCCCTTAATTATTTGACTTTTTTGTATGATGATATTGTATTCTATTTAATTCAACTTAATCATATTAAAATGTTTGACATAGACGTCTCCTTCCAATACACACCTCTTCTTGCGTTATACCCGCGCCATACGGAGTGGTGCATCAAGGTTTGGATTTTACTCGGATCGACTTTTTAAATATAACATTCTCCGTGCGTCGCGCACGGGTTTATTATATATATATATATATATATATAGAAAGAGAGAGAAAAATTGTATAATCGGGTTATATATACATGTACCGTGTATAATTTCTTCCCGTGTATGTGTATATGTGTGTATATATATATATATATATATATATATATATATATATATATATATATATATATATATATATATATATATATAATGTTTTGTATGTGTGTGTGTGTATACATATATACACACACACACACACATATATATGCTAATAAAAACGTGATAAAATAAGTGTATATATAACTTTATGTATAAATATACCGACATACACACACACACCCCCGTGATAAAATAAGTGTATATATAACTTTATGTATAAATATACGACATACACACACACACCCCCATATATATATATATATATATATATATATATATATATATATATATATATATATGTGTGTGTGTGTGTGTGTGTGTGTGTGTATGACCTATATATATAATAAGAGTATATATATACACTCCGTTAGGTTTTTTTTTTAACGGGCACCCGTGTTGTTATACGTTAAAAAATCATTTATTTACATCAATAGAAGATATAAATAAATAAAAATAGACAATAATATTTAGACAGCACAACACAACAAAAACAATTTTCGGAAAAATCTGACCATTATATATATATAAAGAGAGACAAATGGTTAGTTTTTTTCGAATATTGTTTTCTTGCGTTGTGATATCTAAAATAAACATAACCATGTGTTTACAATATATATATATATATATATATATATATATATATATATATATATATATATATATATATAGAGAGAGAGAGAGAGAGAGAGAAATGGTTATATTTTTAGGAATATTGTAATGTTTTTGCTGTCTGGCTATATTCACTTCTATACAAGTAAATATATGTGTATATAAACGAGAAACCAATATACACACATATATACTACTTACATATATACATACATACACACGCACACATGGTTAGGTTAATTTTTCAAGTTTTCGGTGTGTTGTGTTGTAACAGCAGACAGAGGTAATAGAAGAGAAGATTGTTTTTTCCAGCGTCATAGAATTTTTTATGATGACGAGGGAGATCATATGTTGGACAGTGCCAACAGAAGAGAGCTTAGACTTTCGATCTAACGGATGCCACACTTCCGGCGGAGGCTTTACCAAACTGCTGAGAACGGAAAAGATGATCTATTGAGCAGACCTAATGAAATTTTCTACGAGCTACGCTATATAAGATGCCCCAATGCAATGCATGGAGATTACGCTGACAAAGCGGATCAGACGGATTCGAAAACACCCTAGGGATGCATGCATTTCTAAGAACCTAATCGGGTCGAGGCGTACGCACCATAGAATAGGTCGAAATTTTAATTTTTTGGAAATTTCAAACAACATTTATTTGTCGTTTGTTTTCGTTTTTAAATTCAAAATTTATTCCTTATAAAATTAGGGCATTTTCATTGTGATTGCCGTAACAATTAATTTATTCGAGTGTTATTTCAAAACTAAAGTTGTATCATACTACAGAGAAATTCAAAATTAACTAAGGCATGGAACGGTAAGAGATTTATACTACTCAATTTCAAAACAACCTATAACATACATACAATATCATATAATCGAAATACGTACAATATCAAAAATTCTACAATATCATTTCTAAAAATAACACTGTCACTATAATATCATTCATGCATTTCATTCTGTACTAAACCCTAAATATCAAATAATCAAAAAAATTACAATATCAACATTTCTACAACATCAAAATTTCTACAAACATCAATAACAATGTTTTCCAATCGAAAATTTCAATATCTTATAATCATAATTTCTACAATATAAAAAATTTTACAATATCATTTCTACAAAATTTGTAAAATTAACTCACAATTTCGATTTTTTTTGGTAAGAAATAAACATAATTTCAAATAAATTACAAAACACAATCTCAATAGGATTACAATATCACAATTTCAAATAAACATAAAATCATGAAGATTTTGGGGAAAATTCATCGAAATTAAACCTAATAAACTGTAAATTGCTTACTAGAGGATATTCTTCTAAATAAATAATGACCATTGTTGTATGATATGAAGCTTCAATCACCGTTCCGTTCCAATTCCACGCAATGAAATGAAACCCGTTCCAATCACCTTTCTCGTTCCTTAATCCATTCCCCGTGAAATGTAATCTCTTACCCGTGAATTATTCAACAGATGTGGGGCCGTGCATTTTTTTTTCTATTGGTGGGGCTCTGTGTTTTTTTTTTTCAGATGAAAAATGACGAAGTGAGGAGGAAGAAGTAGAACAGACTCTGTATATGTGTTTTTAGATCCAACGGGCCCGTGAAAATTCCACGCCGCATTTCAATTTTTCCCGAGGGGCTTTTGTATTTTCCACGTGACTTCGTTGAAGTTCAAACTTTTGGCTCCTCTTGAACTTCCACGGGACTCATTTAAATTCCCACGTGACCTGGTGGAATTTCTCACGACTCCGTTGAAGTAGGCACGGGGGACTCAAAGAAAAATGTCAGATCTAAACAGACCTGATACGAAATACAGATCTCTTCAGTGACCCGATCTTATAATTTCTCGATTAGTGACGATACATCCCTTGGATATGGCCTAGTGGTGAGGAGCGGGGTGTTATAATGGCAGCCGGACCCTAAGCTGGAGGTCAACGGTTCGATTCCCGTAAAAGTGGTTGATTTCCGATTGATAACGCCCTTCGGTGATGGGGAAGAAAGCCGCGACTCTAAGGCTACAGGTTACGATTAACCTCTCCCCACATTCCCGCGTTAAGTGAGATCGGGGTGGAAGGGCCTCGTGATTAGAGTTTAACCGTTGTCCAAGACCCTTTTTGGTAGGGAAGTCGCTGCAAAGTCGCAATTCGCAAAGATGCCAACACCACACGGATTTGGAATGTTTTTAAATGTTGAGGGGCAAACTTGAACAGCACCAAAGATTAAAGGCGGCTCAAGTGTAATCCCAAAATTTAGGTCCAGGTCTAACCCCAATTGAATCCTGCAGCAGATTATTTTTGCGCCTCTGTTCTTCCTTCAAAATTTACGCTAAATTCTTCGTTTCTCTGTAAAATCTCTGTACTTAATCATGTTGAATCCACGTGACCCAAGATACACCGATTCCGGTTCCTATCGACCTCGCAGAAGGTAAATCACTTGACCTCTGAATTTTCTTTTTCCTACCTCCTTAATTTCCTGGCAACCTCAGCATAGTTGTTTGTGTTTGATTGAAAGTTTAGATTTTTTTTTTACTTTTTATTTTTAGTAATTGTGATTTTTTTCTTCAAAATTTTAGTGATTTAATGGGCCAACCGGCTCCTGTATTTCGGCCACCTGTTGTGGGCGGTGCGGCTAGCTATGGGCGTGGTGGACCAGCACCTTATGGCGGTCCTCTGTTGCCACCACTACCTGGGGGCGGTAGTAGAGCTGGTGGGGGTTTTGAAGGTTTATACTCTGGTGGAGGCCGAGATTTTGGTGCTGGAGGTAGAGGAAGGGGATTTGATAGTGGTGGTAGAGGACGAGGTGGTGCTGGATTTGGCGGTAGGGGGGGATTGAGTTCAAGTTATGGTAGAGATAGGGGTGCTTCTGACTGGAAAAGCTCTAATGGTAACAATAGAGGTGGTGGGAGTTTTGGTGGTAGGGGAAGGGGTGGATTTGATGGAGGACGTGGTGGTGGTAGGGGTGGCGGTGGAAGAGGAGGTCAGTTTGGTAAGCCGAGAGACGACCTTGACAATCTTAGGCTTCCGAAGCAAGAGTTTTCTAACATGGTACCATTTGAGAAGAATTTTTATGTTGAGAGTCCAGCTGTAAGGGCTATGAATGAGACAGAGGTGTCAATATATCGGGCAAGGCGGGATATAACTGTTGAAGGCCATGATGTGCCAAAGCCAATTACAATGTTTCATGAGACAAACTTCCCCGGTATGTTCTGCAAATTGTCGAGTCATAGGGATATAAACTTATCTTGGGAAAAGCTTTTAAATTTATCTTTTTGTTTAGCTAGGTTATTGCCTAGACGCGATTGCTCGTTTGGGTTTCCTTGAACCTACACCAATTCAAGCTCAAGGGTGGCCCATGGCCTTGAAGGGTAGAGATCTGATTGGCATTGCTGAGACTGGGTCCGGAAAGACACTGGCATATTTGCTGCCTGCCATAGTGCATGTCAGTGCACAGCCTCCGTTGGGTAAGTGGTTTTGCATCTCCTTGAAAGTATTGCGATTCTGGCCTTTGCTCTGTAGTTTTGTCACGTCTAAGTTGCTTACCCTTTGCAGCTCAAGGAGATGGCCCAATTGTGCTGGTACTTGCGCCTACTAGGGAATTGGCTGTTCAGATCCAAGAAGAAGCATTGAAATTCGGATCACGTTCTAATACCAGGAGTACTTGTATTTATGGTGGTGCACCAAAAGGTCCTCAAATTCGTGATCTTAAAAAAGGTATTGTTCAAGTTTCTTTATCTATGCTTGTCATAGGTTTTTTAATTGGAAGTGCTAATGACTGGAGTTCTTTCCACAGGTGTCGAAATTGTAATTGCTACACCTGGTAGGTTGATAGATATGTTGGAAGCTCAACATACAAATTTGAGAAGGGTGACTTACCTCGTGCTGGATGAAGCTGATCGTATGCTGGATATGGGATTTGAGCCTCAAATTAGAAAAATCATTTCTCAGGTTTGCACCAATTTTCTGCTTTCCTTGTCATCGTTTGAACTCATTGTGATACTATTTTACCTGGCTACATGGCCTTTTGGCCTTGTTCTCGACTGAATAATTGGAATGCATATCTTAGGTGGCATTCTTTGAAGTCCAAGTATTTGACAGCTTCATGAGCTCAGCTAAGCTGTTGTAGAAAAAATAAAATATATACTTAACAAGATTGCAATAATTATTGGTCTTTGTGATCCTAGGAGTAAGGGGAAAAAAACCCTTACAAATTGAGAGTTTCAGAATGTGTAGGGTCAAGCATTCAGTGTATGTTTATTGTTGTTTTGTTATTGCTGTCCTTGTTGCTCTCTTTCTATTAGAGCACTTGAACCTTATGACTTGCATTTTTTTTCATATCTTTAATTTTGTTCCATTTAACTTCAATTAAGATTTCTTCACATTTGGTATCTTTTTGATAGAAGGTTTTATTTCCCTTTGAAATGATTGATTGTTACTTGATGTTCTATCTTTCATTCAATCTAGCATAGTCAACCTGGCTTTAATCATGAAAGAAACAGACTTGATTAGTGTGTCATCCCAAAATGTATTCCTCCCTCCTGTTCTATATTCTTGAATTAGCTGTTTTCCTTTTCCCTCCACGTATTCTCACTGACTCAGCCCAAAACACAATGTTGGTTTCTTGTAGTAGCGATAATTGATTGCGTCATGATTGTCTGGTTATGACATTTCATTGAACTCGTGAACTTAGTGATCTGGTTAGGCCTACCCTTTGTGTGATGATTATGTAAAATGTGAGCTTTACCTTGTTGTAAAATACAAGGGTTTCAGAAAAGAGGGATCTTATATGAATGATCCCACACCAATACTTCATTCTCTTTATATAGGAATTACATAGAGTAGAGTCCAAGAAACAATTAAACATAAAAGACAACTTCACCCTTAGAATGACTAAACCCTAGCCGACACCACACAACCCTAGCCGACACTATCATTATTTTATTACATCATATTTTCCAACACTCCCCCTCAAGTTGGAACATACATGTCACACATACCCAACTTGCTACGTATACTCTTGAGACGACTTCCGAACAAAGCTTTAGTGAGAACATCAGCTAATTGATCTCCTGAGCGAACAAACGGTGTGCAAATCTCTTCTGATAGAATCTTCTCACGAACAAAGTGACAGTCCACCTCAATATGTTTAGTCCTCTCGTGAAAAACAGGATTAGACGCAATGTACAGAGCAGCTTGATTATCACAATAGAGGGGGATCGGCCCATCAGTCTCCATACCTATCTCTTTCAAGAAGTACCGATCCAAGTCGACTCACTACACGTATGAGCCATGGCTCGATATTCGGCACGCACTTGACACGGCTACTACCGTTGCTTCTTACTCTTCCACGAAATCAAATTACCTCCCAAAAAAGTACAATAACTTGTGGTGGATTTCCTATCGACGGTGATCCGGCCCAATCTGATGCATCCGTGTATCCTTCCACTCTAATATGCCCATTTGGTCGGTATATAATTCCAAGCCCCGGGGCTTGCTTCAAGTAGCGAACAATACGCAAAACTGCTTCCCAATGAGGCTTTCTTGGACACTCCATGAATTGACCAACCACACTTACTGAATATGCAATATCTGGTCTGGTAATCGTCAAGTAGTTAAGTTTTCCAACCAGTCTTCTATATGCACCGGATGATTCAAACTCCTCACCCACATCTTTCAACAACTTTTGATTAGGGTCCATCGGTGTATCTACCGGTCTAGCTCCAAGCATCCCTGTTTCAGTCAAGAGGTCAGTAACATACTTCCGCTGACTCAAAATAATGCCTTTTTCTGAACGAGCAACTTCAATTCCAAGGAAGTAACGAAGTTTCCCAAGGCCCTTGGTGTGAAATTTCTGACCGAAAAACTCCTTTAATCTCGTAATACCATCCAAATCACTTCCTGTAATAACAATGTCATCCACATATACAACAAGAAATATATATCCTGAACTTGTACGTAAATGAAACACAGAGTAATCAGTTCGACATTGTTTCAGACCAAAGGACTTAACCATCTCAGAAAATTTTCCAAACCAAGCCCGTGGAGACTGTTTCAAGCCATACAACGCCTTCTTCAATTTACACACTAGGTTACGCTCCCCCTGAGCAACGAACCCAGGTGGTTGCTCCATATAGACCTCCTCACGTAGGTCACCATGCAAGAAGGCGTTCTTCACGTCTAACTGATACAAGGGCCAACCATGAACTGCAACCAAAGAGATTAAAATACGAATAGAAGGCATTTTGGCAACAGGGGAAAAAGTCTCATCATAATCAACTCCATAGGTTTGTGTGTAGCCTTTTGCTACTAACCTTGCCTTTAGGCGCTCAACCGACCCAGTAGGACTCATTTTAACTGCATATACCCAACGACAACCAATAATAGTCTTACCGGCTGGAGCGGGAACAAGTTCCCAAGTACCATTATTGTGCAAAGCCTCCATGTCCTCCTTCATAGCCTGCGTCCAGTCAGTATCAGACAAGGCCTCCTGCAAAGTCTTAGGGATAGATACAGACGCTAAATTTGTGACACAACATGTATAAGCAGGAGATAAGTGTTGTAAGGAAACAAAATTACTAATGGGATGTTGAGTAACACAAGACCTGCTTGACTTACGGACAGCAATGGGACGGTCATCCACAGGTTCTCCAAACTCAGAAGGGGTTAATCCCAGGTCACGGAGTGCACGGACAGAACGCGGTTGACGAGAGTAAACTTGAGTAATAGGTGGTCGGCCAATAATTTGTGGCAACTCCACAGGTACAGGTAAGGGCAAATTTTCAGGAGGTAAAGGTTCCATCACTGGATCAAGGAAGGAAACGTCTGATAGTGGAGAAGAAAAATAGGCCGATTGTTCATCGAAGGTGACATCACCGAAACAAAGTATCGATGAAGTGTAGGATTATAACAACGATAGCCTTTTTGTGTACGAGAATACTCCGGGAAAACACACTTAGTAGCCCGAGGATCAAATTTATCAAAGCCAGGCCCTAAGTTTTGAACATAGCAGACACACCCGAATATTTTTGGTGAGACCGGAAAGGGAGACTCCGAGGGAAAAAGGATGGAAAACGGTGAATTACCTTCTAAATTTCTTGTAGGCATACGATTAATTAAGTGACACGCAGTCAGAACAGCATCTCCCCAAAAATATTTAGGAACATTCGTATGGATCATTAAGGTACGAGCAACGTCGATTAGATGACGATTTTTTCTTTCTGCCACGCCATTTTGTTGTGGAGTGTGGGGACAAGATGACTGATGAATAATACCCTGCTCAGATAGAAATCGAGAAAATTGGTGTATATATTCTTTGGCATTATCAGATCGAACAATCCGAACACGATGATTAAACTGAGTTTTAACCTCTTGATGGAATAAATTAAAACAAGATATAATTTCAATACGAGACTTAATTAAATAAAGCCAAGTCATACGAGAACAATCATCCACAAATATAACAAAATAATGAAATTTATTGGAAGGGATATGGAAAGGGCCCCAAACATCTGAGTGAACAAGTTCAAATGGAGTTGATCTCCTATGACTACTAACTTTAAAAGAGGATCGCTGGTGCTTACCAAGCTGACAACACTCACATGACAAGGACTCAATATTATTAATGCCTTCAATTTGGCGTTTCAAAATAGACAGGGATGGGTGGCCCAACCGACAATGCCACTCAAAGGGAGACAAATTTGTGTGAAAAGCGATAGGTGAAATACTGGAATCGTCAAAGTGATAGAGTCCTCCACTCTCATGACCCGTACCAATCCTCTTCTTCGTCTGGAGATCCTGTAAAATACACGAATGAGGAAAGAATGTTATTGAGCAATTAAGATCTTTTGTCTTTTTACTAATGGATAAAAGATTAAAGGGAAATTCTGGAACATGTAACGTGGATGGAAGGTGAATACTAGGAGTAAGATATGCGTTACCAATACCGTAGAAGAAGAACCATTGGCTAAAGTAACACATTTAGGGTTTGACAGTTTGTTATAGTGAGAAAAGGGTTGGATCGAACCGGTCATGTGTTCAGTGGCTCCCGAATCGAGAATCCACGGACTTTTCTTGGTCAATAAGCAGGACGAAGAGGCCTTGTCCGATTGCACCAGATTTGCTGCGGCTTGAGAGGCTGCTCCAGAATTCGCGGAATTTACGGACTTTTGCTCTTCAACATCTTGAGAGGACGCCACAGCTTGATTTGCATTTCCGACAGGCTTACCATGTAGGTCCCAGCAATTGTCAATGCTGTGGTTGGTGTGGCCACAATGATCACATCGCACCGATCCACGACCAGAACGGCCTCCCCGATTAGAACGACCACCTCGGTATCCTCTTCCACCCCTGCCACCACGATAACTTGGGGTGGAGGCTGCTAATGCAGATTTTTCTTCCATAACATCCAACTGATTTTCATTCTGCCTTGGCTCGATCTGGGCTCGTTGGAGCCTCGAAAATACTTCCGGCAGGGTTGGAAGGGCAGTTCCTCCGAGTATTTGAGCCCTTACCGGCTCGAATTCAGCCCGCAATCCAGATAAGAAACGAACCACATCCATGTCAGTTCGTTGTTTCTCCATTCGGCTCACATCGTCCGATAGTGGTTGGTAGAGATTGCGTTCTTCACAAACGCTCATCACCTGCGAATAATAGGTTTCTAGGGTTTGACTACCCTGTTCCAAACGAAAGTACTGCCGGCATACCTCATAAATTCGTGACAGATTATCGGATCCTGAATACAACTGTTTGAGCCGAGTCCACATGTCCTTGGCGCTATTCAGATACAGCAGCGTTGATCCGATATTTTGCTCAACGCTACTCAGAATAAGAGACATAATTTGGGCATCATCTTGCTTCCAAAACTCGTTTCTCGGATCATCCTTCTCCGGTTTGTCTTGGAGAAGATGATGATCCATGGCTCTTCCTGTTAAATAGATCTCCACTGATCGGGACCACAGAGTGTAGTTTTTCCCGTTCAACTTAACTGACGTAATATATGGTATTGAGGCCTAAGGGCCGAACAAACTGAGAGTCGGATTTTCCGACGACTTTTTCTCCATGTTGGGTACTATTGACATGGTGCGGCTGAACTGTTTCTTTTTCTAATTTTCAGTTTTTTTTTTTTTTTTTGACAGAAAAGAAAGGGCGAAGGGAATTTGATGGCTCCGATACCATGTTGTAAAATACAAGGGTTTCAGAAAAGAGGGATCTTATATGAATGATCCCACACCAATACTTCATTCTCTTTATATAGGAATTACATAGAGTAGAGTCCAAGAAACAATTAAACATAAAAGACAACTTCACCCTTAGAATGACTAAACCCTAGCCGACACCACACAACCCTAGCCGACACTATCATTATTTTATTACATCATATTTTCCAACATACCTAATTTCAAGTTTACTATGCCAAAAATGGAATCCATTTCCTACTGTTTTCCTAGGTCATCTATTTCTTCTTATTTTTGTACTATGCATGGGTGTGCCTACTTAATTGGATATACCATTCAAACTGGTTGTTTAAAGGCATAGAAAGGAATTATTATTTTGAATATCTTTCTTTATGAATGAAGACGCTGCATCCTTCTTTTAGCCCTTAGCTAATCGTTAGTTCAAATGTCCAGGGAATTTGTAACAACTAACAATTGAAGCTTTACACTGGTTGACATTTATTGCTGATGTGTGACAGATTCGACCTGATAGACAAACTTTGTATTGGAGTGCCACATGGCCAAAGGAAGTCGAGGCTTTAGCGAGACAGTTTTTGCGTAACCCTTACAAGGTTCCTACTTTCTCTCTATCTACTTTTATGTTTTAGTTTTCATTTTTCTGGGCAACATCATATTGAAGGTGGTTCTAGGAATATGAACTAATTACCATTATCACTTGCTTTTCAGGTAATTATTGGTTCCCCTGAACTTAAAGCAAATCAATCGATACAGCAAGTTGTTGAAGTAATGACAGATTTTGAGAAGTACAATAGGTATGCGACTGTGTGTTCTGCCACAAAATTTGTAATTTTTAGCGTAGGGAACTCAGGTTGTGACTGCCTGACATGTTTTTTTGTGTAGGTTGATTAGACTGCTAAAAGAGACGATGGATGGAAGCCGCATCCTTATCTTTGTTGAAACAAAGAAAGGATGTGATCAAGTTACAAGACAGCTTAGAATGGACGGATGGCCAGCTTTATCCATCCATGGTGACAAAAGCCAGGATGAGAGGGACTGGGTCCTGGCTGAATTTAAAAGTGGCAGAAGTTCGATCATGATTGCCACTGATGTTGCTGCACGTGGTCTTGGTAGGATTAGTGTGTGTGTTAGATGTTGGAACATAAGAAATCTAGTCCTAATTTTCATTTTAGGAAGTCTCCGGTTGCTGTCCACTTTCCCGGGTATAATTTGTGGTTTGGGAGCAGAGAAGGTGCCACCATTCCTGTGACAGCTTGAAATTATTGTCGTGGTAAATGCGCAATGAAGCCAGAAGAGCTTAAAACCTTACTATAGGCCGCTTGAGATATTTTGTCCTCTGGGAATGGTGGTGTTACCTTCAGCGGTGTTTCTGTTTTGGCTTTTATACCAAAGTATGGCATCTAATGTTACATGGACATGGAGCACGTTATGACGGGATATCATACGCGATTAGCTAAAACTCTTCCTTCACTAACTAGTATGTATCTGCATTAGGGGTGGCATTTCAGTGCAATGGGGATTAGTCATTCTTGTTGGAATTCAAACGGATTCGTAAGTGGTGTTTGGATGTTAGGCAATTAGGGGAAATACTGTTGCTCCTGATAGTGTGTCCATGTAACACAATTGAAGTTATGCTGCCCATCCACAAATACGTTGCAGAGTGTCGTGACAGCCCGGATGACTCATCATTAGTGGTGATGGAGCCTACTCTCCTTATCCCTGCATAGTGGAGGTGCGCACATTTATGTGAGGATTGTTTTTGTCTTACAGATGTTGCGAGTTGGATGGATCTTAGGATGCAGGGATAAGGCTGCCTGACTGTTTCTGCTTTTTCTCTACCTATAAATTTTGTCTTCATTTTTTTAATTTTAAATATGACTGCTTACCTTTGTTTTTTTCGATCTTCTAGATGTGAAGGACATAAAATGTGTGATCAATTATGATTTCCCATCAAGTCTTGAGGATTACGTTCACAGGATTGGCCGGACTGGTCGTGCAGGAGCCAAGGGAATAGCTTTCACCTTTTTCACCCAGTCAAATGCTAAATTTGCAAGAGAGCTTATAAAGATTTTACAGGATGCTGGGCAGGTTGTTCCACCTCAATTATCTGCCTTGGTCCGTTTTGGCGGTTCAAGTTTGGGAGGTAACGATATATCTTAAGGCCAGCTTTTAGTCCTTGGATCTTTTAGCCGACTGCCATGTCTCCTTCTATGTCTCAAGCATTCTTGACACACCATGATCTTACAGTGTGTCGATGTATGAGACATGGTGAGGGACACGACAAGTGATAATGGACCCGTGTGAACTTTTTTGTGCCTTTTTTTTTTTTTTTTTTTTTTTTTGGTTTACGGGTTTTCATTCACGGAATAACAGCAATTTTTCTTTACGACTTCAGGAAACAACTTCAGGTCCAGGGGAAGGGGAAGAGGAGGAGGAGGATTTGGGAATCGTGGAATGACGGGATCAAACACTATCCCGGTTGGTAGGAGGCCCTGGTAGTAGTAGTAGTAGCATAGCATCTCTTAGTAAACTGACAACCCCTCGTTTTGTTGGTAGGATCTGTGCACCGTATATGCTATAAAACACTCGGTAGGACTATAGGGTTTCTGGGTCAGTTGGCTTTTGTTTGCTAGACGAAGTTGAAGTGCGCACGTGTTGTGTTGAAGCGCTCTGTGTTTAGGGTGTGGAGTGATTGCTTGATTTTCTAGGATTGAATGCTTAACTTTTGTACTACTATTGGTTTGCTTATGTACTTTCCTGTAGTTTTGCCTTTTGGGGTTGCGAAAGATTGAAGTTATTTTTTTCAATGTTAGTTTTAAAGGTTCATTTGCCTTTTGATTATGACTTATTGTAACTGATGTTTTGAAAAGGGAAAAAAAAAAAAGTATTATATATAGCACATTTAGAGCACTTCTGGTATCTATGAACACCCATATGACTGTAAAATTGTTGGCCACAGCAAAAATGACTAGACCGTCGTTCTCTGCCCCGCCCCAAACCCAAAGGGAATTTGATCTTCGAGATTAAAAGTGATTTCTTGGTTAATTTAGGGTCGTTTCCTTGGCCTTTGTGAAAATGCCGGTTTGTCCACAATACTATGATCATCCTCAATCACTTTTAACGCCTTTGAGATCTTCACAAGAACAAAAGACGCAAGGCCAATCACAATGATACAAAAATACACAATGGGATAGTGTACTTTTTGCAGGACAACAATGTAAATTTTTATTTTTTTACGTTGGTACAATGACTCTATTATTGCACACTGATATGCCTAAATCGTAATTCAGTCCACGGATCCTTATTCGGGTCTGACCGGCCACTAAAAATAGTGGATGAGGCCACCGGCCATTATTGTCCGTAAGCTCGCAAGTCTAATTGGGATCGCGAGCCTTCGGACCCGCTCCAAGCCCCATGCGGCGCCAAGAAAGAATTAGGGGGCCGACACGCGAGCTCATTCGATAATCAGGTCCGCCAGCGATCTCGCCCGTAATACTTAGAGGAAGAACCACCTCTAGTTTGGCAAGACAATGATATAAAAGATATAAGGATCGGCGAGGTCATCGGGAGCGCAACCTATTGGCTCCGCTATGAGCCCGCTACTGTGAATAAATATCTATTTGTACCATATGTCCTCATTTGTAAATAAGCCGAGCTTTAGTCGGTGGCTCCCCTATAAATAGGGCACCATGTAACCCATTTGGGGTTGGACAATTAATCAATAAAACACAAGCCAAGCCAATTTGTCTATTCTCTCCTCTCTTATTTAGCACCACCGCCGGAATCCTTTAACACTTTTTATAGTCAGATATCCATCATACAAACACCGCTAAAACAACCGTGATCATTTCAACATCATCACACACCGAAAGCTTTTGGATGGGATTTGGGATGGGGTCTACTCACTTTCTGACACACACCAGCAAACACAAAAAAATAATAAAATAATCCCACCTTTTTTCTCTCTCATTCTCTCGTTCAATGGTTAGTTATTGAATTGGTGGCAAATATATATATTTTAATAGAAATGTAGTGGTAAAAATAGATTTGGTTTTTTTATTTTTATTTTTTTTATTTATCATTGTAGAGTTCATTGGGGATGGGATCACAAGTGTGGTGCCATGTAGACATTTTCTCAACTTTTTAGGTGAAGTGACAATGAGATTTGTGAGAGTCATTGTGATAGCTATAAGCTTTTCTGACTTCTGAGTCAACCATAAAATAAAGCTTTTAGGGGTCGGCCTTTTAGCCAGTGTCCATCAATCGGGGGTGGGCCGGGATTTTTGATTTGTGGATAATAAATTTGTCAATTTTTTTCCGTATCACACATATATTTAGATATTCAATTCTACAAATGTAATTATGAGGCGATAGATAAAAACAGGGGGTAGGTATATAAAAATAAGGGGGTCAATTTCACATATATATGTGTTTATAAAAAAATTATCTACTATTTGTACATAATATTTATATTTTAGGGGATCGACGGCACCCGCTGGCCTATATGTAGAGCCGCCCATGCATCAATGATACCAGAGTATCCTTAATGCGAAATACAAAGTTGTTACATGTTCTGATGAAGATCCAAGGCCTCTCGAGGTAGGTGCCACTTCTCATGAGCACTCGAACTCTAGCAAAAATGTCCCAAGACACGAAAAGCCCTTTGGCAAAGCCCTTTGAAATCTAAGCTAATAAATTCTCAGAGAGTGCTTCAAAGATGTAAAAGAGAGGATACACATCCAGGTTTATAAAGTGAAACAATTCATGTAAGACAAGTATTAATAATGACAACAATATCAACGTGATTGCGTGAACTGAATCTCTCAAAGAATCAAGTGGTAGAGTGGTCGGGTCCGTTTATTAGCACAATAGAGTAGTGCCCGCATGCAAAAGGAACCCGTTGTCGGCCAAAGCTTGCCTTGCTTGAGGCCTCAAGAACGATCATATATGGTGTATCAGATGTTTGGCAGGACTCTAGATATGTAACTTAGTTTTGATGGTGTCTTTAGACCTTATATAGCCTTTAGTGAGTACGGGACCTACCCAATCCCTTAAACGTCTTGTTTGCTAAGTCGTGGGGCCTTTGTCTATAAAAGCCTCTTGTTGTCCTCGTGATGAACCAAGTTTTTGATCCCAATGATAGGCGATTTGTATAAAGTTCACAATTGAGCATTTAAATATCTTGGGTCAAACTACGACATGTAGGTAGCTTTTTTTTTGTTACTTATATCAATGGCATGTCGGAGTAGCTTTTTTGTTACTTTCTCCAACATGCTATCCGTTATAAGTATCCGTTATAACTTTACAACATGCATGAAATCTGAAAACCTGTCTAAATACGAAATGTAACAAATACTGGAAATGCATAATCTAACACAGTTCTAACGTACTCGAAAGCATTCTATAGAGATTATGCAGGAAATTGCCATTGACCCATCATGTCGCTGCAACTATGTCAGTGTTGCTTCCTAAATCCTACCATACTTGTATAAGTTACACAGAACTAAGTAAAACATGAAATATTATTTATCGTCTTCAATATATATACATTGTGAAAACAAAACTAATGCTATAAAATCAATTTATAGACATGCATACAATACCATTTATACACCTCTCTTTACCTTGTTTTCGTATAAAAATTTCTATATAATCTACCACCTTGATGCACAAATTGTCCTCCAAAGTTTGCTTGAAAAAAATGGCTTGATCCAATGGTCCAAAGGTTAATTAATAATCTCATTGTGTTGCTTGAGTCGATATAAGAGTGAAATATTTTTCTTGAGAATTTGAGAGGTAAAAGGGGTGGGATTGATTTTGAAATTGCATTTTGTGTGACGTTGATCATTGCATGAAGTTGCATTTTCTTCTTGAAAAGATAAATTGAGGAATGAAGAAAGGAGATTTTTATTATATTAAGGACGATGATGAGAATCGAACTCCGGTTACGATCCGAAAGCCGCAATGCATTGTACCACTTTAGATCAAATGTGATTTACGAAGTTCGAATGAATAACTGTCATGTCTCGATTTGTGAACTTCATTTGCAATGACGAAATGAGAGTCAACGTTGCGGTGATGATACATTTTCTCGAAAATTCGTCTTTCAACTTTCTTTTCGATAATGTATGTTGAAATCATTAATATATAATCGAGATTATCAAAACAAACTCGAGCAAAATAATAATTTTATGAAAAATGATAAAATTCCCGATCCCAATCCCCGAAAAGGGTAATTCTGTCGATGAATACGATTAGGGTGCGATTATAAAATTTTACGCAAATTTCACATTTCCCTAATTTATTATCCTCAATGAACTGTACAGTAAATTTGAAAGGGCAATACAGACAATTTATACTAGAATTCACACAAAAGACTGCCTCCATTTCGTACCCTATAAAATGGTCAAAAACCCTACTGCATTTCTCTCCTAGCCGCAGTGGTGCTTGCCTCCTTTCTCCGAATTCCAAACCCTAGATAGACTAGAGAGAAAATGACTACCCGCTTCAAGAAGAATCGCAAGAAGCGCGGCCATGTCAGCGCCGGTCACGGCCGTATCGGAAAGCACAGAAAGCATCCCGGAGGTAGGGGAAATGCTGGAGGTATGCATCACCATCGGATACTCTTCGACAAGTACCATCCTGGTTACTTTGGTAAAGTTGGTATGAGGTATTTCCACAAGCTCCGCAATCAGTTTTACTGTCCGATCATCAACATTGACAAGCTCTGGTCATTGGTGCCGTCCGACGTGAAGGCTAAAGCCGGTGAGGGCAAATCTGAAAATGCGCCTGTGATTGATGTAACGCAGTTTGGATATTTCAAGGTATTGGGGAAAGGTGTTTTGCCTGAGAATCAGCCTGTTGTTGTGAAAGCTAAGCTGATATCAAAGATTGCTGAGAAGAAGATTAAGGAGGCTGGCGGCGCCGTTGTGCTTACTGCCTAGGTTTTAATTTCTTTTAAGTATGAACTATTTAATTACCCCTTTTATTTGCTTTTTGTGGCATTGAGCATGGATATTTAAGTACTTAATTTGCACTTTGATGAATTTTATCTATAATCTCTTAGCTTTATTGAACTCCCTTTTGTTTTCTGTCCTAGTGGGATTTGGCTTTGGCTTGTGAAGATAGTTGTTTCTGGATGTGTATGGGATGTTGGTTTCTGCACTTATGTGGAATTATGAAGTAAATTTGTTGTGCCTGTTTAATGTTGCTGGTCATATTGGTGATGATGTGGTTAGTTGAGAATTTTGGCTTTAGAAGGGCTGAGTATGGTTTTGGTTTTCATTATCATGTAAATTTTGAGTTGGTGAATGCATTCTTTGTGATGCAGTTTCCCTTAACTTGTAGGGTAGAATCTGATCCAGTATAATCTTTACCTGTGATAGTTATTATCTGTTTAATGTTGCTGGTCATATGGTAATGATGTGGTTAGTGGAGAATTTTGGCTTTAGAAGGGCTGAGTATGGTTTTGGTTTTCATTATCATGTAAATTTTGAGTTGGTGATGCATTCTTTTTTATGCAGTTTCCTTAAAGTTGTAGGGTAGAATCTGATCCAGTATAATCTTTCGATACCTGTGATAGTTTTCACTACTTGTGGTTTCTGTATATGGCCATTGACTTATATATGTAGGCTTCTTTCTGTTTCTTTCTTTTTCCAGTCGGTTCCTAGGAACCAAATCAAACTATTTATATGATTTCTCCATCCCTACCGTGTGATTGTGTTTTGTGTTTGGGTTATGTATCTGCTTATACAATCTGACCGAGAGATAGGTTTATTTTCTAGCTCAACTTTCAATGTTAAATCACACAGCATTTAGTGAAGTATTTACTGTTAGGTTCACTAGTAATCTCCTTTGTGTAATTTGGAGTTAGGCGTGGGACTTTAGGTGTATGCTTTCTTTCAGCTTCATTACACATTGTTAAGATTGCAATAACGTTTAAGTATGTGTCTATGTTTTAATGATATGATGATTCTCATATGTAGAAGATCCATGCCTTTGTGAATACTGTCTCCCTCCTTTGAGTGTTCTTATGGTTTTAGTTGTATTCGATGGGTTATTTTGATTTTTGATTTTTATGGGAAAATTAATGGTCTCATACAGCAGTTTATTTACCGGCTTTACTTGTTTTAAGAATCTTTGTGGTCTAATACCCACTTTTCGCTTATTGAACTTTGATCCCAGTAATATTGGATGGTTCGGCGCCATTTCTTGTACACCGGTTTCTATATTTTTGAAGGTTGTATCAGTTTTTGGAATCAAAATCGTGCACCTTTTCATTCTTTTGAGTTTAGATTGATTCCATCATCCTATACATTGGATGTGCATTTTCCTCCCCCAGTTTTATAGTGATTGGTTTAGTTGAATGATTGATGCAAAACTGGGTCGTCTTTTTCGTAGTCTTCTCTGAAACCTTCAATACCTGAACGGTTTCTTGGAACGGTTTCTTCCACCTGCTGCCTTGTTTTCTTCTACCTCTATCAATCTGATTGCTCTTTCCATAGATGCACTCTCCCTTTGCCGCCGCCAGCACCGCCACCACCACCACCACCACCACCACCACCACCACCACCACCACCATGCTATTTTATCTCTACATATTCTGATCCCTTGTTCTTATTTTAACAGGTAGTAATTCTTAGGTGGTTCCTCCATTTATAGAGTGACCCTATGTGTGGCTCAATCCATGCCATTCAGTGTAATTGCATTATGCTTCACATGTTTGGATTGTGCCACATTGAGTTGCTCCACAAATGGAGTAAACCACGACCCACAAATTACCAACACGGTCCTATCGGTTGGGGAGCATGAACTAAATTTACGACCTTTTGAAGGAACTAACTTGTTTTAAAAGATGGGCTATATCATGCCACTTTATAAATATAAAAATTTTGGTGTGGAATTTGTTGTTGTGTACTTGTATTTGTCTAGTGTTCTCCCTACTATGGTGTCTCTTTAGTTGTCATAGTTGTGCCTGGCAGTGTATATCTTTGCCTTAATTTGGATTCTGTATTTTTAAAAAAAGACGTGTTAATTTTAAAAATAATTACATGAATTCTGCATTCTGAATCAGCTAAAAGAGTTGCCGAAATGAGTTTTTTTCCTCTCACCAACACCAAGTAAATACCGTAAATCATATAAACTTGTTTTTTTTTTTTTTTTTTGGGGGGGTGTATTATTATCCTTAGCTTTGAATGATTCAAACTGACATAAGGGCATTTCCATTAGGAAGATGATGGAGGCACTCTCTTTTGTGCACAACCCATCCACCACCTCATTTGCATTATTAAAAAAAAACAAATTTAACTTAGCTATATGTTTGGCATTTTTAACGCTTGCTTACGAGACCTGAGACTACCCTCCATGCGATTAGAAACTGCCTAGGGACCCTTGTTGCGTGGAAGGAGGTCGAAGATCTTAGCTAGTAAATCGCGAGTGGGCCCAACTTCTGATGAGCCTTGTGAATCAGTAGATAGAAGAAACTCTTAAATTGATAAGGAGTAGGTGAGTGAGGATTTTAATCCTCTAAAGAGGACTGACGATTCTTTGACACCCGAAGGGCCTGGCACGCACAATCCTATCCGAATCTTTATATTATTCTGACCGAATTTAAAGAATGAAATATTTTTTATTCGAAAAGATTTTGAGTCAAGATGTTCGGGTATTTTGTTTATACCGATTATCGGTTAGAAAACACATTTAACACTTGCTGAGTCAAAATCAAAAGCACATTTAACACTTGCTGAGTCAAAATCAATTAAGTGAAATGAGTCGGAATCAATCAGCGAAAAAGTTAAATGCACTAGTCATCATATAAATGCACTGGTCATCATATTTAGATTTCCTTAGAGATCAGAGATTCTGGCAAAGTCTGTAAGCCTTTGATGTTTTCTCTCTGCTATCAATGCTGCTCTAAGATCGTAATTTTTGGTACGAACGGACATCAAATGGGAGGCTGATCTTAGAGTGTATATTGTTAGAGCATCAACATCAAAATCCATAAAAAAAAATGGATAAAAAATATGTAGGGTGAAGGACAGTACCATCCTACATTTGGGATGACGATGTTCATTGACCCTATTGTAGGGAAATGATGAGGAGGCTGGTGTAGTGTATTTTTTGTTGTATCTTTATATTTTAACCCTATTATGGAGATAAAAGATGGTGTAGAGATTTTGATGCTAATGCTCACTTGCATAAGATACTCTAAGGGCAAGTTCAATGGTGGTACCATAACCCATTTTTTGATATTTATAGTAGGATACTAGCAGGGGCGGCTCTACGTTATACAATGGGGGTGCGCGGCCACCCCTAAAATAAAAATATTATGTATAAATAGTAGAGAATTTTTTTTTCACACACACACACACACACACACACACACACACATATATATATATATATATATATATATATATATGTGAAATTGATCCCTTATTTTTATGTATTGGCCCTCATTTTTATCTATTGCCCCATAATTACGTATAGAATTGAATATCCAACTATATGTGTGATATAGAAAAAAAAAATGATAACTTTTCGACGCATGTCAAAATTTATCATGTACCAGCGCGGATCTTAGCATCTCCATGAGTAAAATACAGGGTCTTGAAATTTGAGTTCACCCTAAAAATAAAAATAAAATAAAATTGTGTTGTACTAAAGGAGGTACTAAATTTGACACTATGCTTATTGCTTAATACTTTCACAATCGCTTCACGTGTTTCGGGAAATTCTTATCAGAAAGTCGCGCATTCGACGAGCGGTGCGCACATGTCGACATACCACCACATGGCATTGTTGGGGAGTACAAAATGGGTAAAAATTTTATTTTCTTTTGAAAACTTATGCTTCGGTAGATTTTTCCCTTTGTTAAAAAAAGAAAACAAATGAAGAAAATCCTTTTCATGTTTCATGTATTGAGACCGGTAGTTTTTTCTATATATAACTAGTACATATACGTGCCGTGCCAGCACGCTACAATTTATAAGGATTATTATGTATGCAAGCATACATTTAGATTCACAGAATTACACAGCCATGGATTTTTATTCAAGTTAAGCCATACAGTTAATATTCAGATTCTTGTCAATCACTAATGTTGGTTCTGGAAGCTTAGAAGACACAACTTATTCATTATCCAAGAAATCTTTCCAAAGCCCAATATCTGGCTTTTTCCTAAGCAACATTGTTTGGCAAAAATTACAAGTCAATCTGTCATTTTCTTTTTTAAAGGAAATTTCAAAGTAAAAAAATGAAACAATACTATCAATATGTTTACTCTTCATTGATGAGGATATAGTCTTTAGTTCTCAGGATTGTGAATTTGTGAACAACATATGAATGGATCACTAATGTTTTGAAGCATGGCATCACATTTAACATTAAATCAACATGTGAAGCATGAAACTGACAAATTTTCTTTTGATGCACCCATTCATCTAAGAACACAAGAAACCTGTGAAATTACATCAAACATATCAGCTAGGCTATTTCCAACAGCCTCACTTAAGTATTTTTTATATTGCGCATGATATTCATTTTTTAAATTAAGGACACAAACCTGCACAAAATAATCATCTAGCATTTTAGCCTTCTATCTTACATGATTGACTATATTTTGCAGAAAATTATTTCCTATTAAGTAGAACGATAAGTACCATGGGTTGGTTTGGGTTGGTTCGGAAAGCGCGGGATCGGTTTGGGGGTTATAACTTATACCCCAAACCAAACCAAAATGATTTTGAACCCAATGGTTTGGTTTAATTTGGTTTCGGTTTGGATTCGGGTTGGTTTTGGTTTTAGCATATCCATCGTTTGTTTAAGAAGCTATTTTTATGACACAACAATTTTTTCCGATTTACATAAACGATTTAATGTAAAGTGGAACACAAATCACGAAAGGCTTGCCTCAACCTGGAACAAGCACGGAGGCGATTGAAAGAAGATGTGGCAATACACGGGAAATGGAGGCAACATTTGAGTGTCGAATTATATAAGTGATGGAAATTGAAGAGTGATTTCGGGGTATTTTTTGTTTTTTTGTTAAACTCGGCTTTTATTAATGTAAGCGAAGTTTTACAATGTCACCTCCCCGACACTCCATAAAAAATAAACATCATCAACACATGTTCAAGCACCTCCTCAAAACCTTAGTCCGTCAAACTCAATGTGGGAAAATCCGGATACTTCGGTTTTGTAATAGGGACCCTCTAGTTTATGGTTGTATCGTTAGCTTTTATATGCGGTGTAGTGAAACTAAGTTATTTTGTAGAATAATTAATTCGGGTTGGGTTGGTTAAAAATAAAAATAACCAAACCCAAACCATTATAATTCAGTTTGGTTTCAAACCAAACTAATTCAATTGGTTTATTATTGGTTTGGTTATTTCGGTTTGGTTTGGACTAGTTAGTGGTTTGGTTTGATTTTTTGGTTTTTTTCTCAGCAGTTCTCATGCTATATTTATATTTTTCCTAACTAAAATGAAGGAAAATAGCTTAACTAAAAGAAATCACGGTCAACAACATTCCATACATGAAACTTGTTGACATATATAAAATTCATCACAGGTTGCATCACCAAGCAAAGTAGAAGCCCCTTGCCACCCATGAGCCACCGAAGAACCGGCTCATAATCGCTTGGCATTTCAAAAAAATTATAGACAATATATCGTATTTCAGACAGAGTAACATGATTGGAACAAAGACAAATTTATTTTAGAGAAACAGAAGCTTACACATAGCGAAGTAAACACGAAGATACTCGCCAAGTGAAAAATAAGCGATAAAAGTAAACATCCACGACTTATGCGAAAAGTAAGAAAAAACGACAAATATGTGAAAATACCAATACACCATTCACATCTTCACTTCTTAAATCAGATCATGTGAAGTCCTCACCGTCTTCATCTCCGAGCAACACGAAATTTCAATATCAACAGACCCACAATTACAAACGGCTTAAGAGTGAATTATTTTTTCTAAGACTAAAAGCAAATACAATTACTTCTCCCTAAAAAAGAAACAAATACAACTTTTTTTGGAACCAAATGAGAGCAAGTAAGAGCAATAGTTATGGTATAACAAAAAATTGTAAGAAATGCAATTAATTATGGTCATTAATTGCACTTTAATTATGGCCCGATTTATTATTATCTTTCATTAATGAGGTTATTTATTATAATCTTTCATTAAAGCTATTGGTTTCTTTTACACGGTATCATGCCATTTCTCTCATTAACACAGTATATCAGTTACCATTGGTTTGTTTAACGTTAGTTAAATGTAATTTCCTTGATGGGTGGAAAATTAACCGCGGTTTACTAAATTGCTATATGGGTCCCCGGTCTAGCCCTATAAGTAGGCGCACACCATCGTACGAGACTTATTCAGTTTTTGGGAATAGACTGGAAGATCCCATATTCACTGGAGGATTAAAGGTTAGCATAGTAAGGATTTCTTTCTCTTGTGAAGAAATTTGAATTGCAATGGCTGGAGGTATGATCTATTTGATTTATGTTATTGTTTCGCTGCAATGTTGTCTCTGTTTTGATGTTAGAATTAACTTGTGGTAGCAGAGCCTTACTCCATCCATGTTTTTCAGTTTCGCTGTTTCAATAATTATTTTGTTTGATCACCGTGAATCGGATTTTTCAATTGTTTTGTATGAAGATTTGTTTCGACGAAATCGGATATGTATTTTCCATCTTGATCAGTTATATGACATGTCATCGAGAACCTGTTTTTTTAAATTTTATTTTATTGCTCATTGAGACATGTTATAGTCTTTGGTAAAACTTGATGGCTGAAAATCTATTTTTTGTTGTAGTGGATAACCTTGTGCATATTGTCACAAATATAATAATAATAATAATAATAATAATAATAATAATAATAATAATAATAATAATAATAATAAAGTTGTTATCGGCTTATCCATTCAGGATTCTTTTTGAAAGGCTGTAGCTTTGTTAATTAAATGACTATAACCATAGAATCATATTTATAGTTATTATGCTTACATTTGATCTCCTTAATAGTGTTTTGGATTCTAAAACACATGTTAATGTATTTTATCAATATAATTTTGAATTGACACAATCTGACAATAAATTTCGAAGGTAAATATTTTATTTTGGTGAGTTTTTAATTACCATATGTGTCGTATTAATATTTGCTAATTTTCAAATAAATAACTTGTTTATGTTAAATTATATTTGAGATAACATGTCTTACATTTATGAAATGCCAAAATATGTTTTCTTGTTTGATAAGTATTGTATTTTATTCACGTTTAGTTTGTGAATTAAATAGTGAGATGTACTTTTGTTCATATTATGTCACATTACGGTACTTTGTTTTACATTTGAGAAAGCCAAAGCATCTTAAGGGTTTAACGAGTATAAAATATTTTATTACATTTCGTTAGTAATGAAATAGTGACATATAATAATCACATTATGAATAGTGATTAAAAATTTATGTAATAATTTGGCAATTAATTTATAGGTAGTTATCATAGCCCAAAGAGAGATGGCTATTTTTAAGATTAATTGAGATAAAATAGTAGACTAAAAATATTTGGTGAGAGTGATCATCTATTTGCCCAAAGGTATAGGTGATTATTCTTGTTTATTTATCTACTAGTTTTATCATTTAGTTAGTAAACTCTATGCTAGTGTGATACCTTTTCCCAAAGGTAGGTCTTGAATTTACTTTATAATTTGATGGTGTATGCTTCATTGCTTATATTTGTTGTTCTTGGTCATTGCAGTTTTTCCTACTACTGCTTTCTTTGATTCATCTAATGTTCCAATGCTATCTGGTGATAACTATTCTGAGTGGAAAGATGCAGTGCTTTTGACTTTAGGGTGCATGGACCTGGATTTGGCACTTCATGTGGATGAACCACCCGTCCCCACGGAATCTAGTATGCCAAGTGATAAGTTAGCTTATGAACGGTGGGAGCGGTCTAACCGTCTCAGTTTGATGTTCATAATGTCAAAGGTTCCAAAGGTACATTGTTAGGGGTTCAATCCCCAAGGCCGATCAAATCGGGCATATATGAAAGCAATTGAGGAACAATTTGTGAGCTACGATAAGGCTAAGGCCGCACCCGATGAAAAGACTCTCCACTATGACATATGACAATAAAAGGCGTGTGCGCGAGCACATTATGGAAATGAGGGACATTTCGCTAAATTTCGGGTGCCCTGGACATTGAGATTTCTGAATCATTCTTGGTGCATTTCATTTTGAACTCTCTTCCCTCTGAGTTTGGGCCATTTAAGATCTCTTACAACATACATGAAGAAAAATGGTCTCTTAATGATTGCTTGACATGTGTGTTCAAGAGGAAGAGAGGTTGAAGCATGAGACTCCTGAAAGTGCCCATTTTGTTTCTCATGTCAAGAGAAATGCCAAAGGGAAGGGCAAACATGTACCGCCAAGAAAAATGACCACGAAGGACAAATGTCGTTTCGTAGGATGGCAGTGTAACCTGGAGGAAAGATTGCCCTAAGTTCAAGGAATGGCTTGACAAGAAAGGTAATCTCAATTTTGTGTGTTATGAATCTCATTTTACTGAGGTTTCTGACAATACTTGGTGGATTGATTCTGGTTGTTCAATTCATATTGCCAAAACTATGTAGGGCTTCCTAAAAATGAGAAGACCATTGGGAAGTGAGCACAACATCTATTCTGGAAACCGGATGTGCTCTCAATTTGAAGGAGTGGGAACTTACAGGCTCATTTTGAAATCTAGTTTTCATTTGGATTTGGAAAACACTTTTTATGTGCCGTCTTATTCCAGAAATTTAGTTTTTGTATCAAGATTGTCACATTTTGGTTTTGGATTTAATTGTCATGGTTCTGTTGTTGACTTTCCGAAATATAATAAAATTGTTGGTTGGAATTTTGGATGGAAACTTATTTAAATTTGAGCTAGACCCATGTATGAGAATAAACTTCGTCTTTGCATACCGTTAATTTCGGCATTAAGCGTTGTATTGTCGATGAGAATTTATTTAGACTTTGGCATAAGAGATTGGGTCATATCTCGATCGATAGAATTAAAAGGTTGGTGAATGATGGAATTTTGACATCTCTTGATTTTCTTGACTTTGGGACTTGTGTGGATTGCATTAAAGGAAAGGACCAACATGTCCACTAACGGTGCCAAAAGAAGTTCTCAACTACTTGAGATTATACACACCGATATTTGTGGACCATTTCATAACCCCCGCCGAATGGTCGAAATACTTTATCTCATTTATTGATGACTATTCAAGGTATATGTATCTTTATCTTTTGTTTGAGAAATCTGAGGCACTAGATGTCTTTAAGGTATTCAAGGCAGAAGTTGAGAAACAGAAGGAAAGAAAAATAAAGATCGTTCGATCTGATAGGGGTGATGAATATTATGGTAGGTTCACAGATAAAGGGCAAGCTCCTGGTCCATTTGCTAAGTCCCTTAATGATGAAGGCATCATTGCACAAGTTACGATGTCTGGCACATTTCAACAAAATGGTGTTGCTGAAAGAAGAAACCGTACTGTATGGACATGGTAAGGAGCATGATTAGAAATTCAAAGTTACCTATACCCTTATGGAGTGAAGCACTGAAAACCACAGTGTATATTCTAAATAGGGTTCCGACTAAAGCAGTCTCTTAGAATCCATTTGAAATTTGGTGTGGTTGGAAACCTAGTTTGAGACATTTACACATTTGGGGTTGTCCAGCTGAAGTGAGGGTTTACAACCTGCACCTTATGAAGTTGGATGAAAGAACCACAAGGGGTTTCTTTATTGGTTATGCTATGAACTCAAAAGGGTATAAGTTTTATTGTCCTTCTCATACTCCTAAAGTTGTTGAATCTAGAGTTGCTAAGTTTCTTGAAGATCATGAGGTAAGTGGGAGTAACCTGCCTCGCATGGTGGATTTTGAAGAAGTGAGGGAGTCGTCAACGACACCCCTTACTGCTTCGAAATGTTGATTGCACCTCAATCTAATCCATTGGATTCTATTGAGGATCAACCAACACAACAACCATATATTAAGGAGGAATTTGAAGAATCACCCATATTTGATAATCCTAATGTTCATGATGCACCTAGAGAAGTTGGAGTGCGTGACCTAGAAAGTCAACAATTTCTAGTGACTATATTGTATACCTCCAAGAGTCCGAATTCGATGTTGGACCTAAGGATGATCCTATGACGTTTTTGAGGCTATGAGTGGAGAATACTCCACATTATGGTATGATGCCATGAAAGAAAAAATGGAATCAATGGCTAAAAATAATGTTTGGGATCTCGTCTCTTTACCGAAGCATGAGCCTCTATTGTTGAAAATAAATGGGTCTTTAAGACCAAAAGAGACTCAATGTAACGTGGAATGATATAAAGCTAGACTTGTTGCCAAGTGTTTCACTCGTAAAGAAAGCATTGATTACCATGAAACATTTTCTCCGGTATCTAAGAAGGATTCATTTCGAATAATCATGGCCTTAAGTAGCTCATTTTGACTTAGAGCTACATCAAATGGATGTGAAAACAGATTTTTCAATCGGGATCTTGAAGAAGAGGTATATATGTGTCAACCCGAGGGCTTTAATGATGAGAATAATGGAAATCTTGTTTGTCGTTTATGGAAATCTATATATGGGCTAAAAGAAGCTTCCCGACAATGGTATATCAAATTTCACAATGTAATCTCTTCATTTGGTTTTGTTGAGAATATCGTTGATCAATGTATATACCTTAAGGTAAGTGGGAGCAAATATATTTTCTTAGTCCTGTATGTAGATGACATTTTGTTGGCAAGCAGTGAATTGGGGTTATTGCATCAAACTAAGCAATTCCTTGTCCAGAATTTTGAAATGAAGGATATGGGTGAAGCCTCTCATGTCATTGGCATAGAGATTCACAGAGATAGGTCCAAAAGGACGTTAGGTCTATCTCAGTTGGCCTACATTGAAAAGGTTTTGGACAAATTGAGATGCAAAATTGTTCATCCCTAGCAGCTCCCATTGTCAAAGGTGAAAATTTTAGTGTGACTCGTTGTCCGAAAAATGCGTTTGAGATGAATCATATGAAGGAGATTCCATATACTTCACTTGTTGTGTGGAAATATTACCTTTGTTGTAACACTTTACTTATTGTGGAAATATTACCTTTGTTGTAACACTTTACTTCTTTGTAACATGACATACTAATTATATTGTATAAATAATTAATATGTCATAAAGTAACCTTTTTATCCTATTATGTCCTAGCCGACTCTAGCACTTAATACTAGCCGACTCTACTAGACCTTTCTCATTCATGCTTGTATCTATTTATACTCATTCTTTTCTAATGAATAAACAAGTTGAGTTTACTCAAGTATTATTGCTTTCTCAAACTCTCTTCATGGTATCAGAGCCAGAATCTTCTTTAATCCGCTGTAAAATCTCCTATCTTTTCAAGAATGTCTTCATTATCCGACGCCTCTTCATCCTCAGTAGAGTCCCAGCAGCCTCAAGGGGTCGGGGTCACTAAAAACTATTATTTTACAATTCACGAGACTTGATGGCAACAACTACATACCGTGGTCAAGATCTATGAAAATGTATATCTCGAGCCGAGCAAGATGGGATACTTGTCACCGGGTCCAACCCCGATGAAACCGACCACAAGTTTGAAGCATGGGATACGAAAATAACCAAGTCATGACCATCCTCACGAGGTCAATGACAAAAGAGATCGTTGAGAACTTCATGATGTATGACAATCGCTAAGGATATCTGGGATAATGCCAGAGACCTTTACTCAAAACAGGATAATACATCTGAGGTCTATGAACTTGAAGCCCAAATCCAGAATTGCAGACAAGGAGATCTGTCTGTAACCCAGTACTTCAACCAACTATCTAAGGCATGAAAACACTTAGATATGTTGGAAACTCACCCATGGAAGGATGTAGAGGATGCTACATTATACAAAGATATCATGGAGAAGAAGAGGGTATTCAAGTTCCTTACGGGATTGAACTCATCCCTTGATGATGTTAGAGGTAGAGTTCTTGCTACTAAACCTCTCCCCAACCTTAAATTTGTGTTTGCTGAAGTCAAACATGAGGAAAGCAGGAGAAAAGTGATGCTGCAAAGTAACCCTACTGATCACTCTACTGAGAGCTCAAAGATCGATGGTGGTCGGGAAGTTTTCCATGCGAGGCCACCGAGACATACGTAAAGTCCACCGAGAAGACATGAAAGTTGTTTTGTGACCACCGTAAACGTACAAATCACACCAAGGACACTTGCCGGAAACTACATGGTAAGCCTAACTCCTCTAAACCCTTCAAACCAACCAAGGAGAGTCAGCCGCGTGCGGACATGTAAGTGAAGAAAGGGACAAGGACACTACTACGAATGCTCACCGGTGCCTTCAAAGCTTTCTTTACTCAACAAAAGGAAGGTAGTACTATCACCGACATAGCTACTCATGCTAAAAACAGTATATTCCACTCACCTCTCAGTAATGATACTTGGATTGTTGATTCTGGGGCTTCATCCCATATGACTGGTAACAAGAGGCTCATATCTCATTTTAAGCCCTGTCATCAGACCCACAATATTAGGATTGCTGATGGATCTATTTCATGTGCACAAGGTTTTGGAAATGTTAAACTTACCCGATAAGATCTACCTTGGTGATGTCCTATTTGTTCCAAAATTAGACTCGCAACCTTATATCTATCGGTAGACTCACTAAAGACCTAAATTGAACAAATCATGTTTAATAACAATCGTTGTATATTCCAGGATCTTTCTTCATAGGAAGTGATTGGGAGAGCTAAAGCCTGCTCAGATTGTTTATGGTCAACCCCGTCGAAGACGTAAGATTGAAGCCCGAAACCGCCTCGAGCAGCCTCTAAACCAAACCTTAGACAATATCATGTTATGGCATTATAGACTAGGTCATCCATGTTTTGGTTATTTAAAGTCTTTATTTCATGAATTGTTTAAAAGATGTAACCTCAGAAGTGACCTTCATTGTGATATTTGTCGCCTTGCTAAACTTACTAAATCTCGTGTATACTAAAATATCTTACTTACCCTCCACACCGTTCACTTTGATACATAAGTGATGAATGGGGACCTTCAAGAGTTAAAAGTATAACAGGAAAGAGGTGGTTTGTCACCTTCATAGATGACCACACCAGGATCACATGGCTGTTTTTGATGAAAGATAAATCCGAAGTTGGAACCATCTTCCAAGAGTTCTATAACATGGTATCCACTCAATTTGACAAGTAAGATTAAAATCTTAAAATGATAATGCCTACGGAATACTATGAGTCCAACCTTAGCACCTTCCGAATGATAAGTGGAATTGTTCATATCGTAGGCGTAGTAGACACCTCAAGAAATTGGGGTTGATGAGAGGAAGAACATGCACTTACTTGGAGATGGCTAGATCGGTCATGTTCACCACTTATGTGCCTAAATATATATGGGGTGAAGCTATATTAATGCCACATATCCGATCAACAGTTACCCACAGAGTGTTAGGATTCAAGACTCCCATTCAAACCCCGTCGACAACACATCCCTGTCCTCATCTCATTGCGACGACTTGCCTCCAAAAATCTTTGGATGTACTTGTGTTTGTCTATATTCATGCCCAACATAGAAGCAAACTTGACCCCAAAGCTCATAAGTGCATTTTCCTTGGTTATGCCAAAGACGGGGAAGGGGTACAAGTGTTATTCTCCCACCGACATAAGATTCTACAACTCTATGGATGTGAAATTCTTTGAAAAACTCCTTACTACAAAGAACTTACCGAGATCGTCACGGATGGAAACCCGATCTGAAACTATAACACTTCCTATTCTCATAGTCCACTAACTCCAAATGCACCCTCGGCCTGAGGAACTCGAGGCTTTGCCAATTCCTCTACCAACTCCTAATATTCGACAACCTAATGAGACTCATCAGCCTCCCGACTCGAACTCCCACACCCTACCGAACCTCGGCAACCACCGATACTCCTCAAACTCCTGAACCTGCTGATACACCTCAGCAGCCTACTGATACTCCTGAACCTACTGATATTGATAACAAACCCATTGCTGTCCGAAAGGGAAAGAGATCATGTATCCGACCACTCTATTCATAATTATGTTTCATATGATCACTTGTCATCCGCTTTGCTATGTTTACACATGACTTGGATACTCATTCCATTACTAAGAATATAGAGGAGGCTCTCGGAAACAAGACCGGTGGGAGGTCGTCAAAACCGAAATGACTGCTCTTCTTGACAACCACACTTGGTATCTCACCTCTCTCCCACGCGGAAAGAAGACGATTCATTGTGAAAATGGTTATTCACCATCAAGTACAATGCTGATGGTACTATTGACAAGTACAAAGCTAGGGCGATTCCAAGGGGTTTCACTCAAACATATGGACTTGACTACAAAGAGACATTTGCACATGTGGCAAAGTTTCGAACACAATGTGGTAATGCGATCTCCTAGCAAAAGTCCAACTTGATCTGCCACTCCACCAACCGGACATCAAGAATGCTTTCCTAAATGGTGACCTCACCGAGAAGTCTATATAATCGTACCTCTTGGTTTTGCTAACACTCACACTAAAGGAAAGTTTGCAAACCGAGGAAATCCCCATATGGCCCGAAAGCAGTCCCAAGAGCATGGTTTGGCAAACTTACTACGTGGTTAAAGTCGCTTGGATATCATCAAGGTGCAACTCAGATCACACTATGTTTATCAAAACAACTAATCGAGAAGATCCATCCTTATTGTCTACGTGGATGATATCATCCTTACGGTGATGACCCCGTCGAGATCCAACAATTGAAGACCCTACCGGCACAAATATTTCAAGTTAAATATTTGGGCTACCTCAAGTACTTCCTTGGCATAGAAATAGCAAGAAACAACATGGCATCTCGCCCTCACATGTAGGAAGTATGTGGCCGGACTCCGTCGAAGGAAATCGGGCATGCTAGGGTGCAAACCACTGTCGCTTCCAAAGAGACCCCAAAGAATCCACTAATGCACGGTAATCTTGTTGTCGAAGGGAACAATATCAGAGACTTGTGGGAAACTCATTTACCTCTCTTATACAAGACCCGATATTTCATACTTGAGTTAGCCTTGTCGATGCCAGCTCATGCATTGCCTCTACCGAGCACCATTGGGATGTCTGTTCATGGCGTAATACTGAAGATACTTAAAGTCAACTCCCCGCGCCAAGGCTTACACTTCACTAAGTCTACCGAAAGATCGCTGAAGGTCTATACTCGACGCTCGACCGGGCCGGTTGCCACATAGACACACGATCTACCACAAGCTATTGTTCATATGCGTGGGTAATCTTGTCACTTGGAGAAGCAAGAAACAACCTCATCGTCTCTAGGAAGCGGTGCGAAGTTCGAACTCGTGGCACTTGTTTTGGGCATTTGTGAAGCACGTGGTGAAGGTCTTAGCAGTCCTTACCGACCTTTACGCACCTTTTAGCGCCCCATCATACTCGTCGTGACAATAATTCAAAGCAATATGTATGGCGTAGGATCCTGATTCATCATGATAAGACATAAAACATGTGGACATTGACGGACATTTCCTTAAAGCATAGAAGATTGATGCCTCGGATCATTCAACTTCAATATGTTCCTCGCCAGACCTTCAAAGATGTCGATATTCTCACCAAGGCTATTCCACCGCTTTATATGTTCGGCAGACTGAGTAAAGCAAACTTGGCTGTATTGACATATACAACCCAGTTTGAGGGTGTGGAAATATTACCTTTGTTGTAACACTTTACTTATTTGTAACATGACATATTAATTATATTGTATAAATAATTAATATGTCATAAAGTAACCTTTTTATCCTATTATGTCCTAGCCGACTCT